>CM076408.1:4974930-5421511 GCA_038363315.1 Mugilogobius chulae
GATGCGGTTAACAGTGCGCTTTCTCCAAGCATTGCAACTAAATTAGGTCACCAAAAGTATCGATACTTGTTGATCGTATCGATACTTCGTATCGCGCTAAAATGGCATAACAATATATCGCAAAACGATATATCGTCCCAGCCCTAATTAAGACCGTTTTTGTTTTTAACGGACAACCCATTGAACCAGCAAACAAAGGAAAATGTTAAAATACTTTCAATAAAAGAATGATAAAAATTGCATAAAATGGTATCACAAACATTAAAGGAACGAAGCTTTCTTAATAGATACACTCTTTGCTGACCTTTCTTAATGATTATGTCTGTGTTTGCTTCAAACTTCAACCCGGAGTCAAAGACGGTGCCCAAGTAGCGATACGAATCCACAGTATCCACCTTCTCATTGTGAATGATACTTAAGTTGGTTGAGCCTTTGTTATGTCTGAAGTCAATAATCAGCTCTTTGGTCTTGTTAACATTTAGATCTAGAGCGTTCTTATCGCACCATTCTACAAAAGTCTCAAGAGCCTTGCCGTAGCCCGACTCTGAACCTTCCAGCAAAGTTATAAGAGCCGTGTCATCCGAAAACTTGATTATGTGGCTGGCTTCCTGTGATGACCTACAACTGTCAGTGAACAAAATGAAAAATAAAGGAGACAAAACACAGCCCTGAGGTGAGCCTGTGTTTGAAATCCTCTGGCTGGACATATGGCCATTCACTGATACCTGCTGGACACGATTTGTAAGAAAGTCTAAGAACAATGCTAGAAACTGATCAGGGACTTTAAAATAAGATGCAAGGCACTGTATTAGAAGATGAGGCTGCATCTTATTAAAAGCTGATGAAAAATCAGCAAATAAAATCCTTGCATGCGATCTTGGCTTTTCCAAATGTTTATACAGTGTGTCCAGAAGAAAAAGTTTTGCATCATCTACGCCTCTGCCTTCTTGATAGGCAAATTGCAGAGGGTCTAATTTGCCATCAATAAAAGGAAGCATCAGGTTTTTTAATAGTTTTTCAAAAATTTTCATAGCCAAGGACGTAAGTGCTACTGGCCTGTAATCACTTAGTTCCTTTGCAGCTTTTGATTTGGGAATAGGTATAACGGTAGCCGTTTTCCAAATTGTGGGGATTTGACCTGTTTGTGCACACATTTCATAAAGTTTAGTGAAAACACCACCAAGTTAATCTGCACAAAATCTTAACGTGCGTCCACACAGAGCATCAGGTCCTGCTGACTTAGACATGTTAATCTTCTTCAGCAATTTAGTAACATCTTCCTGCAATATCACAATATCATTTGCAGGAGTGAATGTACTTTTAAAAACATTCAAGATGGCGTAGCTGATAGATTATTGTTTTTGGTTCTAGCTTCGGTTTTGAACGAACAATTAGGAACGTATTAATCAAACCGGAGCAGCAAACTGTGTTGAAAGCCTTCACGGTCAATGCTCCATTGAAAAAAATTCTTGCGCTACATATTTACAATTAACATCCAGTTTAGCGCGTCGCTGTTTCGGTGGAATTTCCAGGTTTTCTGTGATTGGTTGACTCAGCACTCGGAAAGTCCGTCCTCGAAATTGAAACCCGGTGCTCTGATCCCAGACCCTTATGTCTTTGGTGTCTGTCAAAGCATGTAGGGACTGGCTGGTCAGGCAAACTGTTAGCTGCAAGAGAGTAAAATTACATACGTTTTTGCAACTAACAGTTATTGGTTTGTTGATTATTTCTTTCGATTAATTGATTATAGAGAAGCAGCTAACGATTATTTTGCTAATCACTTGGAGGAGTATTCTTTCAAATAATCGATTAGTGGTGTAGAACGTAAGAGTCACTTGAATTTTGCCAAATTTAATCTAAGAAATTTTAATCTTCTTATGAGTTGGTTCTGGCTGTTTTAAGATATGATTTGGTGATGGAATAAGATATGTAAGATATGCAGTTTTACTTAGAATAAGGAAATGATAAGCATTTTCTAACTTGAAAAATACCACAAAAAATGTCACTACACTTGAAATAAGAACAAATTAGTTTGTTCTTTTGGCTAATCTTGGCGTACGAAAGTCAAATTATGCCTAAAACAAAAAAGATTGTACTTAATTCAAGCACTTTTCATGTTTTACCTTCTTTGAATTTGTATTTTTTCAGTGCAATGCCATTTGAGAACATTTTGGGGTTTAGAAACTAGTGTTTCTTCACAAAAACAATCAATTTACACAATTTTTTTTCATTGCTTATCATCATCACTGCTGGTCAGTTTGAGGTTCTGGTTCTGAAGCTCTGGACATGTTCTGAAACATAAATAAGAACAGTTACCAATTATTCGATTACTAGACTAGTTGACGATTAATTAAAACATTGATAGTTGTGATATTAAATTAACCTGCTGCAGCTCTAAACTATAAATTTAGTTTATTTGACATTGACAATTTGCAAAAACTTTAAAGATTATAGGCATAGCAAGTTTCCATCTGCAGTCCCTGATAAGTTGTTTATGTTGCATAAAGCCAATCATTATGACATTTTTATGAAAGAGTCCGATTATTTTTCTTTTTAAATTTGATTTATTCAGTTAATACTCACACAGACTGAATCTCATATGAGGGAGGCTCTTGACATTGTGTTTCTCACTCATCTTTTCATATAACACCAAAAACATAACCGAAAAACATGACTAAACCAACAGCGGCATCATTTTGTATAGAAGTGAACTCTATTTAAAGTCAGAAGATGTTGCTACAAAACTTGTCCTTCTTGTGTTCAGAGGGCAGATCAGACGCACACTTGTTTCCCCCAGTTCCTCTCCTTGGTGCCTCCAGCCTCTCAGTTGTGTTTACGTCGCCTGCAGCTGTCTATTACCTTGTACTCGGACGATACAACCACAACACAAATATCAAACGTGTCAGAAATCCCTGTGACTTTACCATCAGCAGTCGTGCGTACATAGTGATCAGTTAATCACAGTTCACTGCTTACACTGCTCGACACGAATACATGGAGAAGTCAGAATTTTAAACAAGACATTAGAAAGCCTCACATTCTTGTACACAAAAGACAATCTTTATAAAAACAAGACTTCTAACAAAAATGTCCATAGTCCCGTTTCAAAAATAAAAACATGTAGGGGTGTAGTAAAACAAAGAAATTCTTGGTCGACTAAAATCAAGCCCCATCAAGCGTGGCAGGGGTCTGAAGCTAGAAAATTTCTTTGATTTGACCATTTATTTGACTCAACAAAAATGCAATGAATGTTAAAAGCAATAATTTATATGAGAATGAATAGAACAATTTGTTGCTATTCAACATACAGTATATCCTTGTATTCTAAATAAAAGAATTAGTCGACTAATATAAATTTGGTTGACTAAGACTAAGTGACTAAACAACTAAAGGAACACTAATAAATTACAATGCGTTGCCTGCAAAATGCCACTATATGAAGAGGTGGAGCTCAGTTCGTCAATTTTGAACAATTAAGTCAATTAACCTTACAATTTTAATACTTTTTTTTAACGATAATCTTTTTTAGATGTACCTCGGTGTGTTTGGGCTGCTATCTGCGAGCCATCTTCAAAACTGTCTCTGATTTTGGTGATGATGTGTCATTTATAAGCATTTCTGACCACCTTTTAAAGAATCAAATAGAGATGTTCCAAGAGGCCTATGATACTGACATCAACACTGATATCACGCATTTTTCAGGTATCTGTATCAACGAGTGCTCGTACCAAATTTCTGAGTTGATACAGCCCTGTATTGTCCTAAATGAGGAGCCGTAGATGACATGCTCGTGGCTAATGCTATAGCTAACAGTCAGAGCAGCTGGAAAAGGCTCTGTGAAGGCTGTTCAAACTATAAAAATACTCATTATTGAAAGTAAAATATCCATGTTACCGTTGTGATGCTTCATTTAGCCTTTATGGAAAGACTGTGATTAAACTAACTCTAAAAAAGGTCCAACAGCGGCGTTAGCTAGCGGCGCTAAAACGCTAACACGCTAACTCGGACTTTTGTTTATATTGCATTTAATTAGGATGAGTTTATTTTTACAAGCCTAACTGTTGTTTTTATGACACAAAGCAATGGAAAGTTAATTAAAAATATACTTAGACAATCATGATTATTAAAAATTACATTTGACTCTAAAATAGTTTTCAAAATTCAAATACTCAACACTAACAATAAACACATGACTTTTAATTAAGTATCAGCGTGTAGCCAATATTTTTTGTCTTTTGAGTTTTATACGTCAAGTATACAACAGCCATTAATTATTTTGTTTAGTAATTTTAATTTGAGTTTACGTTTGTTATCTTCACTGCTAACGGTATCTGCACCTACCCAGAGACAAAGTATCAGTATCGGACTGTTTTTTAAGAATTGATATCCGAACAACAGTACTATTTACCTAAGTTTAGGTCTGAAGTTGCAACAAAGGGTAAGATTAGGTCTGGACCATGGAGTTGGTTAGGATTTAGGGTTGTCAAAAATATCGATTCCCCAATACTAATCGATACGAAAACTGGTATTGATACTCAATACTCATTTGAACAAGTATCGATATTTTAAGCCTTAGCCACCTCTCGCACGCTAAGCCCCGCACCCTTCTTTTCTTATTGGAGATGGAAATGATGAAACTATCAAATACTGTATATATATATAGCCTATATACTACATAAACAGCAAATGTGTCTGATAATAGAACAAAGCCCAGTCTTAATGTAAAGGTTCATGAATCAAGTTAATAATAAACAAATAATACATTAAAATGCTATATCGAAATCGGTATCGATTTTTTTCAAGTATCGAATCGAGTTTGAAATTTTAGTATCGTGACAACACTATTAGGATTAGGGTTGGGATTTTGTTAATATTGCTGGGTTTCAGATGACATCACAACATTCTACTGGTCAATGTTATTTCAATGAGATTGGGGTCAGCTAAAATGAACATTGTTTAAATTGAGTTTATTTTTGTAATACAAAATGGGTCCAGTCACCCCGGAAATCACCACTTTTTAAATTTGTAAAATATTTTCTGAATTATTTCATGTCAAAGTCCAATGTTATTAATAGGAAAATCTGACTCTTGCCCCAACCAGCCGTTTAAGTGACAAGAATTCTAGAATGTGAAACCCAGCAATTCCTAAATAACATTTGTACATCCACCATGGAAATGAACGGGGGCAGCAATACGTCTCAGATAGATTTTTTTTTTCATGACGTAAAATTTGTGTTTGTCGTCCCAAAAAATGTCCATTGTAAGCCTATCTTAATGTAATAGCTCTAAGATAGAAGACTCTGCTTTGGTCAGTATAAAGTGAATACAATTTGAGCCTTCGATAATGGCCCTAAAGGCAAACTCATCTAATGCGAGCTAATGATAGAGTAGGTTCACTTCAATCAGCGGCTGGAAAGGATTGTGTTATGGTAAGTGAGTTGAAAATGGTCGCGCTCCCTTGGCTGCACCGGGCCCTCCCTCAGGCGCTGTCATAAATTCCATGGCTTTGTGTAATTTCAGCTTTAAAGAGGCATGAGGCATGTCATCCCTCCTCACTCGGCCGGGCTTCCAGGTTTTTTTTTTTTTCTTTGGGGCTCGCTGAGAAAGCACAGAACATTTGTCATCCTTGTAGAGCTGTAATGTAGATGTTTAAAGACAAGGCCGTCACATGAGGCAGTAAGAGACTTTTCAAAAAACGTGTCATGTGTTTAAACATTAGAGCCGCGGATGTCGGTCGGCCGAGTGGAGGAGCAGCAGACACAAAGAGCAGACTGATTAGAGGCGGTGAGTCCACTGTAATGAATCTGCATGGGTGTTGTCAGGCTGCTTAAGTGAGCCCCGAGGAGTCACTCAAAACCCTTGACTCGGACTGGGTTTCTAAGGGGATTTTAACTCTTTATGTGCATCGAGTTATTTCCAGGCTTGTCTTCAACGGATACTAGGTTCTCAGTTTCAGTTTTGGAAGCTTGGAGTCAGTGCAAAGATTATTTCAATACTAAAAAAAAAAAAAGAAGAATGACTGATATATTGTATGAATAATGGTACCAGTCGATATTCACAATTTTCGACAATACTGGTATCATCTAATATCAAAAAAGAGGTTCTCGGTGTGACGTGTTTGTTGATAAAAAATAAATAAGGCTAAAATTTGGTTGAATATTTACATAATAATACTGTAATAATAATACTGTAAAAAGTTTTTATTTTTTACTGCAGCGAAAGATTTTGTGTTTGTGATCTTGTGAGCCCTGCTATGGATGTTACGATGCAAATATCAGTATTGTCAAATATCTGGTTTCAGTCACATCAGGAGGCCAGTATCGGTTCAAAAAATTCATATCGTCTCATCCAAGTGTAACTTGACCAAAACAAGACCATTGATTTTCTTAAGTGAACTGACTTAGCCACCTGCAAATTTAAGAATTTAGACATGTCCCTTTGTTTGCATAGCTTAGAATACAGAATCATACTCTTCTTAACATTTTCACAAATAAAATGACTTTTGCAGTAAGAATCTGGTACAAGCATCTCTCCCTTTGTGCCTAATGTAATTGTCCTAGAAAAATAATAATAATCTTAACGCTTAAGAGAAAACACACATCCACATATCCATTTTCTTCTGGGTTATCTGGAGACGGACGATTGAGGTTTTCTCTTTCCACACACAGCTTTGGTCATTTCTCAAAGCGAGGGATGGAATGTTGGCTAAAGCTGGCTGCACACTACATGGGTTTTGGCCCAATTTTAAGCCCGATGTGCCACTCCACGTGTTACGAGAGACGTGACCAGAGAATGGATTTTTATTAGATTTTTTGTCATTTCTCTCCTTATGTCTCTTTTACATCTATTTGTCAGAGCAGATCATGTTGACATTCACATTCACAGACAGCATCTGGTGCATCTACCTTGGGACGGCGGCTTTGAAAATGTAAAAAAAAAAGAAGAAACACTGCCTCATCATCTGTAAATAAATGTAACATTGTTAACGTTATTATTTCGCGCCCACAATGCGTCAGTGTAACAGCATAGGGCTAATATGGTAAAAAATTATTATCACGATTTTCCTGGAGACAAATTACGATTTCGATTTTATCACAGTTTTTGTAGACCATTGTCTTTTGCTTTTGAAGTAAATACAATCACCTGCGTTTTCTAAAAATTCCTACTTTACTGTGCTTGGTTAAATCTAGAGCAGAACAAAGACTGACCAGTGTTGCCAGATTTTCAGAAAAAAACACAACCAAGACAAGCAACCTCAGCCCATAAATAAAGTTATTAATCGATTCATTAAAACATTGTGTGATAATACAATTTTGGCATTTCTACACTAATAAACTACTTTTGAAAATATGCTACAATCAATGTTTCATTCATAAACTGATATTTTTCTGTAAATCTATCCTGAAATGTTTCTAAATTTCACCAGGAACTTGACTTGAAGCTGCAGCACAAAAGACCTAAACACATGACCTTCAAAATTCATAAGACTATTAAAAACAGACGCCAAAATTCGTTATAGAGAAACAAACTTGGCAACTCTAAGAGAAGTAGTTTGGAAATAAGTGAATGTATTTTAACCAACAAATGCATTAAATGGAGAAATGGGAAGTCAAGATTTGACGATTTCACCAAAAAAGCAAATTGTCACAACAGCGAGCTCATCGATTCGATTTTTATCACGATATAAACAGCTCTACACCTTGAGATGTTTAGGATTATAAAGATTTGCTGTCTTGTGATCTTTATAAACCTGCTTTAATCCACTGGCTTTTTATCACCGTTGTTGTTTTACTTTAATAACCGCGCACATGAAAGAAATGCTCCCAAAAAAGCGCTCCCAATCATTTCTGTTCTTCCTGCAACAAGATATTCGTTGTGAATGTCTTTACGTCTGTGGCCTGTTCTTTTTTTTGACACGCGATCATAAACTCTTCAAGTGTGCAGCCTAATTAACTGGTACAAAACAGTTCTAATGCTGTTTATTTGTCCTAAATTGTACAGATGTGTGTTGAACAGATGCGCCAATACGTTTGAGTGAGCAATTTACACAGACTACTTTCTCCTTTCCTGATTTGAAAATGGGGTAATGGAGCTTTAAATGATAGCAAAACACACCACCGCGTTAAATATTTTATGCCTTGTTTCTTGCAGCCCTACTTTAGTTTTTCTTCTTTTCAATGCTGACAAAACTGCTCTCCATCTCCTTTAGTTGGTCCACTCTATGCGGTGAGAGTGTTATTCCAAATTCGAAGCGAGTCCTTGAGCTGCGGCAGTGTTGTGTGCGCAGACAAACAGCAGAGCCCTCTCGCAGCGAGCAGGTCTGGCGCTGCTTCAGTCGTCCTCCTCGTCGGCTCTGGGATGTCTTCTCTCCTGAGCGCACATCGATTTGCAGCATCAGCTCAGATCTGGGAGCTGCTCGGCGGGAGGGTGAAAAAAAAACGTGGCAGATTGCTGTGATGTCGAAGCTTCAAAAAAAAAAAAAAAAAAAATCGCGTGGATGCGGTACGAGTGGGCTGCTTCAGAAATAATATTAATGCTGATGTTGGACAAACGACAGGGAAATGAAATGTCAAGTCGAGACTAAAACAGTCACATAGGGCTGTAGATGATCAAAGAAATTTTATAGTCGACTAAAGACATCTTGTACTGACAAAAAGAAGAAAGGACAAAGGTACTCAAAGCTAAATATTATCTCTATGGTTTGACTGTTTGACCGTGTGCTCAAAAGACTACAAAATGCAAAAGCAATTATACAAACATAGAAAAGTGTATGCAAAAAAGCAGGCTGACCTTAGTAACTGGTATACAAATCTTCCACAAAGCCTTCTACACACTAGAACATTTTTTGGCCGATGTGGCCAGAGTAACGATTCTCATAATAGATTATTTGCTACCTCACTTGACAGAAATGTTGTGTTATTGTAAAGTTCCAACATGTTGTGCAAAGACCTTTACAACAGCCAAAGAGTAAATAAGCACACATCATGTAGACCTATGCTTTCATTTAGATTCCAGAGCCTGAATCATTGCACCGGCCTTGATCAAGTGACACTTGAACTCTGTAAAAGCCACCTAACTTTGTTTGTCTGTGGTGTCACTGTAATCTTAACAAAATATCCTCATGGCTGTGGTCTGTTTTTTTTTGTTTTTTTTTTTTATATGTCTAAAAATCCCTAACGTGTGCAGCCAGGTAAACTTATTCCTTTCGGTTGGTGTTCTACATACATCCTTCATATCCTAATACATAAAAATGTGACTAATTGTTGACCAAGTCAACAATTTAAAGGATTAAGCCCTAACATGCCATTTTAAAACATGAGTGTAAACCTTTTTCATCAAAAGACAAAATATCAAAATATGAAACTGAGGGCCAGCGATTACAGCGAATAGTCATGGTCGAAATGAATGACGCCTTGGCACACGCTTCAAGCTTTTCCTGGTGGGATGTGAGAGAAGCTTGTATTATAGCTTGTGTTGTTTTCATCTGATGACGTCACACTCTGAAATACTGGCCAAATGTTTTATAAAAGTCTCTTATTCATAGGTTTTTCAAGATCTAGACAATAAATCAATGAATCAAAAATACATGTATATTAAAATTACGAGTATTAGCTCTGTCCAGACAAAATAGGAATTAAACCTTTAACAGCTTAAGTTTTATGTCACAATACTGTCTGCAAATGTGTTGGACGGTCAAAGCCTTATTCAAACAAACTATTAGTACTTTACTGTATTAATAGTGTTGGATTTTGAGCAAGAACAAACAGCAGCACCAGACAAATAATTAAAACATCCAATCATAGCACTTTCACATTACGTTTCATTCAAATCAAGAGAAAGCAGATCCTGTTTACCCAACTAAAACAAGCTGAATATGGAAGAAGAAACCCAGAGCCGACTGTACCTCTTAGCGCTGGTGGAGAGCTTAGCGGCCGTCTTGCTGGAGATCTTGGCCTCCTTCTTCTTGGGTTGAGCCTGGTCCCTCTGCTCCTGACCAGGCTGCTCTGGAGGGGCCGCCTCTCTCTGCTCTGCGTCGGAGCTGCCCCCGCTGGTGTTGGGGCTGTCGTCCGGCCTGGGCTGCACCTCACTGGACATTATGACTCTGGGGGAGTAAAGAGAATAAGAACAGTGGTTAGAAATGGTTATGTTTTACGAGCAAGATGTTATGGATTTGATTCTTGAATGGCAGAGAGCTTTTCTCTGTGGAGTTTGCATGTTCTCCCCATGTCTGTGTTGGTTTTCTCTGGGTGCTTCAGTTTCTTCTACAACTAAAATCATACAGAATAGGCTGCTTCACTCTCCCCTTTTCCAGAGCTCCTCTATTAGAAACTAGTTCCCCAACAAAAACATAGCTAGTGTGCTTCTTCAACGCTTGCGTACTGAATTCTGTTTAGTAAGGCCTAGTTTACAAGACAAAGTTCCCCAGAAAACCGTCACGAACTGTGACGGTTTTCTGACACGTGGGAAGCTATTCTGCGCGTTCACAATCGAATAATACTTGTTGTGGAGTGCTTCAAACTTTCTTTTCTTCTGAACACACAAATTTCAATGGACTTATCAAATCTTCAGCATCCAGAGAGGCTTTGGAAGATTTGTTTTGTGTTTCCTCTGCAATACGCAGGTAAGAATCGCTGTAGGCTTAACTTTGCAAGACTTTGTGAGAAAGAAAGGCACTTTGGCTGAAAGAGACATTTTTGGTGACTGGACAGTCTTTTTCTACGGTCTTAAAGTAGCGACTACTGCAGGCGCCTATCAATGACGTAACTGTCTTCATTGACAACTGTTTTTTCTGTTTACACCACGGTGTATCCACTGAACCGGCCCGTGAAACTCCCTCTTGAATTGTATCCAGAGGAACGCCAATTCATGAACACGTAGCTCGTTGTCGTGTAAAAGAAAAGACAATCTGACATAGAAACGTCACGGATTCATTAAAACTCGTTGTCGTATAAACTGCCCCTTAGTCTTCTTCCCTTTGAGCCTCAGAAAACACTCTTCAAATTTTCACTTTTTTTCATATCTAAGCTCATGCTTGGAACTGTGCTGTTCCTAGGTCCATACATTTTTGCCAGATTCCGGCCATTTCTGTTGCCAAATCATGTTTCATTTGCATGTCAAGGGTTCGTTTATCTTCCCTCTGTAATTCCCAAATCTGTTGGTGAATGAAGCTAGTGATCAGGGCTAGTCCATGAAATCTGTGACATTTCTTTGACTTCCCTAGTCTTCTCCCTATATAGATACAGAACAGTGATTTTCGTGATTGCAGTAGTAGAATAACTACTCAAACTGTATTTATTTATTTATTTATTTGACAGGGACAGTGTACATTAATAAACATTACTGTAAAATGCACCAGAATTAGCCAAAAGGCTAATAATATAGCAGTGAAAGGTATACAAATGCTTAAATAACAGTGAACACTAGTAAAGTAATCTATAAAATATCTAGAATAAAGCTAATGCTAAAAATTAACTAGTCCTATAAAACCCTACAGACAAACAATTAAGCAAGACAACATTAAAACACACATAAGCATAAATTACAAGAATGAGAACAAAGTAAAAGCATATTAATGTTGACATGTTTGATTTGCTGTTAACCATATTTTGAGATGTTTTTTGAACAGACTATAGGAGGGCAGCTCTCTGATTCAACTCGCATGAATCACTCCTAATGCAACTTCAAGAGAGAAAACAAGAGAAAAACTATTCAGCATAATGCGTATCCTTTAAACACTATTAAACCTTAAATGACTTTGCAGGTTATAATAATACACTAAGGAATAAGTAGTTTCAACACTTGGGTTAGATAAATATTCCCTCGGGGTGAAAACAGGAAGAACTAAAGCCTGTAAAAAGCACTTTTGTAAATCTTTGGATTAGTTCAGTGCAAAGTGGCACTTCCCAATAACAATTTTGTTCTTGACTAGGTCTGTAATTTTTTTGTCGATTAAGTGGCCAATGATGTTCTAGTCATTGCAATATTTGATTTATTTAGATTTTGATATTGATGGATTTACAGAATAGCAACAAAAATAAGAGATTTAGCTGAAGATTTGAGAGTGAATTATTGAAATAATTTGCCCTTTTATAAAAACTTTGCAATCTCTTTAATGCCAGATTGGGTCAGATACATTGTCAAACTGTCTCTTTTTTAGTAAGTTAATCGAGAGTGTATAGATTTTGTCTTTGTTCAAACACACATTCTCTATTTAATGCAGCTGTTAGACTATTTTTCTCACACCTACTTCTCTTATTGGTCTACTTAATAATCCTTAACATCAAATTGCAATTATTTGTAGATTGTACTATTAGTTAGGGGTTGTTTTTCCACACATTTTACTTCCTTTGTTTATTCCTGACATTCTAGGGCAGGGCCATTTAACAAATGTTTCTCGAGAGTCAATTTTTTTTCGAAGACCATGGTCTCTGGGCTGAACAGTTGCACAAAATGTCACCACTTTTGACAAAATTAGGGTTACGTCAAATATCCACAGAACTATATCTGTTTCGGTAAGGAAAACAACACTGCTACAGTCTATGTTTGAATTTGAAAGCTCTACAAAACTTCTAAAACAGTGCTGAACCACAAGAACCATATGAGTACTAAGAAAGTCTCAGCATTAAAGCAGGACTAAACTATCAAATAAGGACTAAAACAGGATTAAACCAGAACTAAAATAGGACCCAATCAAGTCTAAGGTATAGTGGCCTAGTTGTAAACCAACAAGAAAGAGAAAGTAACTTTTTGTAATATTTAGAAAAATGGGATGAGGGCCAGATCAATGGAGGGCCAATTTTGTCTTAAGTTGAATAAGCTTGTTCATGGGCTTGGAAGGCAATTGGGAACAAACTTCTTCCAAAGTCTGCCTTCTGCTACAAACCATGTTTTTCCTGACAGATAATTAGCCGTGAAGCTTCTCATTCAAAAGCTTAACACTTGGCGATGTGACATGATTAGATTTGATTAACAGCCCAGCCCTATTCCAAAGCAATACCTACATTTGCAGGTGACAGACCCATGATCAAAAAAGTTGCATAGTGTCCCTTTTAAATCCACACTGTTTTAATAAAGCTGACAGAAAGCACATACGGCGGCCATCACCGGGAGGAAATTAGGTTACTTTGCTCATCATTGATCACAGTCAGTTCCACCACAGAGCACATGTCTATGATCCTGTCACACAGAGCAACATCCAACCCCCGTGCAGGTCCCTAATGAGAGCTTCAATTGTTTTTTGGTGACAGACAAAACTGCACCATGTGGCAGGGGCCTTTTCACACCAACAACAAAAAGGCTATTGTGCGGCACCACAACTCGATGTGCAAGGAACATGGGTACATAATAGTGGGCATGGGCGATAAAATGGTATCAGTATCAGTATTGGCTAATAGTTGTCTTTATATGACATTGCTGTTGGCAGATGTAAGATGTAGTTGATCTTTTGTGCCATGTTTTTTAATTCTTTGATTAATGTCAAAGCTAACTAACAAGGAACAAGCAATAGGTTTGTTCAATGCGACAACTTACAAGCAAGATTACTTTTTTGCTTATGGGTGGAACGATTCTGTTTTGACACGATTTGATTCTTCTCCTACATGAGTCATGATTCTGATATGTTTTTGATTGTTTTACGCCTCACAAGAACAAACTACTTTTGTTGTGAAATTGCTTAGTAAAACATATCTTTTCAATAACAATCATGGTGTTTCAACATCATTAAAGCTAAAGAGCTAAATTAAGAGTTGATTAAAATAATGTACAAAAAAGTAACATTTTCAGTCATATGTTCAAACAAAAAGGGACAGAATGACAAGTCACCTTGTTAACAACATAACAACATTACGTTTGCTGTTTACTTCCTTTGACTGAGAAAACAGTTGATTGAAAAATCAACTGTTTCTAACTACATGAAAATGACAAATCAGAGTTATGAAGGGACCCATGAAGATTGAAACCCAACACCAGAATAGTGGTTATGCAATACCATCATTTTATTTAAAAAATGCTCCTCAACATTCAGCAAAGATAAGAACACTTAATCAAATATATTACTTGGCTGTATAATAGTATTATCCTGGTCTATGAGGAGGTTATATTTTGCTGAAAAGAGAAATTTCTGTTGTCATGTGCAGTGCAGACTTTAGCTAGCTTGTTTGCTAAAGACAGCTAAAGATTTAAGACATTTGTACTATTGAACAACAAATAAGTTACTCATCAAAGAAAGGTAAGAAGTTCAACAGTGTGTGATCCTGTGAGAGAAACAGAAGTGATGTTGTAGTTTTTCTGCTTTTCTGCCATGATTTTCTCTTTTTACTTGTCACATGCAAACTCAGTATTTAGCAGTAGTTGTTTAAATTTACTGTCAGAACGTAGCTGCTTATTACTATTTTAGTGTTTTGAGCGCCTAGCGTACAAAATACAATGTCTCTCCCTTGACTCTCTTCTCTTCATTTTCTCACTGTTAATATTTAGAATGTTGTGATGTCATCTGCAGAACCTCTATTGAAATGAAAAGCCACTATCACACGATTCAAAACTCTTTTTGGTATGATCTCTAATGGATATAGGAGCTAAAATATAATATTTAATGTGGGCCGCTATTTTAAACAGAGGGTCCTGACAAGTCACGGTTCAAGCCACGAGGGGTTTGAGGGAAAAAAAACAGACGATGCGCTAATTTATCTGTCAATCACGCCAAACTCAAGAGATCACAATATTACAATTTATGTCAACTGTCAATTTTCCTATTTGTCTATCTTGGGCACAAAGATTCTTTCATGAATTCGAGAAAAGTTATAGCGATAGCACAACTCAAATCAAAATGTTTTAGAATATGGGGAAAGATCCTCATTTAATCTTCAAATCAGAGAGAAATCAGTTCTCCAAAACTTCTTTGAATTGCGTTTGAGATAAAACATTTTCAGCTTTCTCTTCATTCTTCACTATGATTGGTTAGGTCCAGCTGAAAACTAGTGTAAACCACAATAGGACTGTGTAAATCCACCAACCGAATGAAGATAAATCAAAGTAAAATATCCAAGCGGCAAACCTATCTCTTGCAGTACATTTTTTGAAACTTACCTGAGAAAAAAAATGAATTACGGACCAGAACTTTTGCAAGCGAAATCCGAAGATATGCTTAAATAATACAGCTTTTAGCAAAAGTGAACACTGGCAGGCAAATCACAGTCCCTTAAGCGGATATGTGGTCTTTATGTAAATGAGAACAGCTGCATCAAATTATCCCGTAGAACCGCAGTGCTGCTCGGAGAAGAGTATGCACAATCACGCGGGCATATGCAAGCTCCGGTAATGAATCCATAAAGACACGCCGCGGTTTATTTGGGCATACGAATGAATATTATGTCCTAAAGTGATCCAGTGTTTTAGTTGTGCGAAATAAAAGATCAGTTATGCAACCCTCTGGAGATGTCTTGTAATCTTAGAAAGCAGAGGAACTAAATGAGTCAAACTAGGTCAGAAATGGAACAGAAATGATTGAAGAAAATGTGTATAATTTATAGTTGTGTAGAAAATAATGAGGCGTAATTTAAATATTTTCAATTTCTATGAACCGCAAGTCTCTAACGCAATTTGACAGTTGGTTGGATGGGGAATGTGAATTGTATTAAGAGCTAAATGCATTGCTAAATGGTCTGCTTCGAAAAGGAGAAGGCAGGCTAACTGAGTGTGACATACAGGATTTAAAATTTATAAGGGATTTCTGTGGCGTGGGAATCTAACTCGTTTGTTTTTATGTCATGAGACAACTACACCATCGTTGGATTCTTCCTTTAGAAATAGTTTACTTTTTTATTCACACACCATGCAAAAGTTGTGATGTTAAACCAAACTAAAACACATTAAGCATGATTACATCAGCCCAGTCTCCGAAAGTAGATACAGCGAAATGTCAAAAATGTACGATAAGCACATTTTCATGCCTTTTTGCGTCATTATGTTATAAAAAGCCAAAAGGTTGAAGTTATGTGGTGACATTTTCTATGGGTTCAACAAGTAAGTTTAGGCTTCAAGTTACTAAAATGGGTCTGGGGTAGGGCTGGGCGAAAAATATAATCAACATTTTTTTCCTCATATTGATCAATCTTCAATTTTCAATTTGATTTTGTTTAATCTTTTCAAAAACCAATGCCATTCATGAACATAAACTAAACAAAAACTTTTAGTATGTCCCATATGAGATTTTTTTCAAACTATACATCAATATTCTGCCTCAAAGTTTGACTTTTGCTCCAAACTACACATTTTTACTGACAAAAGATTGGTTTTCGTTCTTTCGATTCAAAACCCACCACCAAATAATTGATGATTCATTTCGATACGATCTCGATCTCTCGATTTTTCGTTTAATGACCCAGCACTAGATTAGTAAGGATTTACCCCAAAATTGTGATTATTTTAAGTTTTGTCTTCTCGTAACAAATGGACATAAGAAAAAGGCATGAAAATGTGCTTTTCGTGAATTTTTGACATTTCGTTATATATCAAAGTTTTCTTCAGAGACTGTGTTGGATTATAAGTACACATTTTGTTTTCACCCAGTTGATCCTTGGAATTTCAGGAAACTTAATGAGCAAACTATAAGCAAAGACAATTACTTAATCTGTACATTAATACTTAAATTATACTTTTTGTTTCCTCTAGGTTTGCAGTCTTTGCAGGGCTGCTTGGGTCTTGCATGTATGCTAATGGAAAACCATATTGCAGAAATGTAATTATTGGTAATTGGTGTCTTTTAATGCATACTAAAGCTGTTAAACTGCTATAAATTATCTTAGAAGGATATTTTAGAACATTTTAACATATAGAATTCAAGTTCCCACAAAAAAAAAAAAAAAATGATGATCAGGGTGGTGGGTGCTGTTAGTTGCTTGTAGAATGATAGAGGAAACACTGCGTTATCAAACAAATTAAGGTTGAATTATAGTAACAGAATGGAAGACTTCAAGGTAAAGAATATTTTCGAAAAATGCAATTTAGTTTTTAGAATAGGTTCCATTCATGTGAAACAACAAGCTACAGGTCAGTACTGTTTCATACATGAAGGACAGCTACAATTAATTTGTTAATGGGTGAACGGGTCTATAGTCACTAAATCACCAGACTGACAATGTGTGAAATGACCTTTTAGATATTTCATGGCAAAGTGCTATGTTATTACTCGTAACAGCCCACTATTCTGCCTTCTGACATCACCCACCTACTGTAAGTCTAGATTAAAGGCGCAGTATGTCATGGTTCAGCCTACAAACCCTAATTTAAAAACAAGTTTGCATCTCTAAATAAATGAACTCAACTTGTACGGCCTGGAAGAGTGTCTTTCTGTTTGACTTTATGCAAATGTTGTAGTATTTGACAACGCGGCCTAAAATGCAGCGGAGACTGTTGTGAGGCATGTATGTTTTTGTTATTTCTTCTTTGACATCTTGAGTTTAAAAAAAAAGCCCAGCAATCACTAATAAACAAGCAAACAATTGACTTAAACGTGTGCAATGTTAATTTAAATGATTTTTTTCAAAGAGCAGTAATTCCGTCAATGTGTGCAGTGGAGCAGAAAGGTTATCAATTTCACACTACAGATCAATAGGTACATAACCTCACTTGTAGTAAAGATAATGGTTGTCTTGTCTGTATTGTCAGACTCTAAAGACACTTAAAAAAATGTGGTTAAAAAGTGGCAGCATGTAGTATTCCCAGCTTTCCAACTACATAACAGCTATTTAAAACTAAACTATTAAAGTTATAAACCAGTGTCTGTGAGAACTTGTGGGTTTTATGATGCACTGTAAAAGCTCTTTTTTGTCGGAATTGGCGTGTGGGTGGAAGAATGATGGAACAAGTCTCCAGCTATGACTGCTTCAATGCACACCAGCGTGTATGGAAACACTTCAGGAATTCACTTACTTTTATTGAGACACGGCTATTGACTGAATTGTCTGACTGACAATGGGGCACTATGGTGTAATAACACTGTCATTGTCAACGGCTCTTGAACATGACAAGCTAATACCTTCACAATGGCCGGGATGGTTTAGCCGGCCGTGGTTTTAAGAGAACCGCCGTAGATAATGAAAAGTTGATCTGTCCTGCTCTGAATCATCCGAGCTGAACCCCGTCTGGTCAGAATCTATGAGTTGTAGAAATGAAAGTCGCTCACAAGGTCGTGTTCGCTAAATCCATTCTCTTCAGTGTCGCTGTGAGAGTGTTAACCTCAAGGTGAATGGGGTGTATTTGCATTCTGCCGCTCTGCCATGAAAAATGCATGCAGCTGATGAGAGGACTTCCGCGAGCCAGCCTTACCTGAGTACTTCCCTATTGGACACGGGCGAGCACAGATTGTTTCAACAAACACGATGATGGCAGAGGATTTGGCAAGATGAGGGCAGGTTGACATTTTAACAAACAGGGCAGCAATGTGGAGTAATAATTAGACATTCTGTGTCGAACTGCAATGGAGGGTAATAGAGGATTATATGGGTCAGGGCAACACGGGAGTGTGATTTTAAATGATGTGACATTAAAAGGCATGCCTCCAGCTGTTTGCTACAATAGAATCAGCGCAAGATTGGCAAATTGTACTGTTGTAAAGCTAAGTGCAATGCTGGCTAATAAAATGTAATTACCTTAAATAGGCCTATACTGTATCATCCAATAATTATATCAAATGTTAGTATGCAACTTTTTATTACACTACCATAAAACACACTTTCTGAATGCCAAAATAAAGTTTATTTTGGCCTGCAAAGAAATGTTGAGATTTGTTTAGAGAAGCTGCCTGAATATAGGCTATTTCGAGATTGAAAGACGATCAAAGGACGCCAAATCAAGTCTAATCACCAACAATTGTAAAGAAAATGTAATTTAATAACTATTTCAATGTATAAACTTTTTAGAGTTTATACATTGAAATAGTAGTATAAGTACTTACTTACTTACTTACTTACTTACTTACTTGCTTACTAACTACTTACTAGATGCAACAACAAATTAGGTTTGCCCTCCCTCGCATTCTACACCTCATTAAGGACACAATCATTGTAGTCCAATGACAAAAAGATTTAGATAACCTTGAATCAGATGATGGACTAAAAAATGCAACTTTGCCTATAAAAATGTAATCTGAAAAATAATCTTTCAATGGCTTGAGAGATACTGAATAAAGTAAAATTTGTCATTAATTGTGTAGGCTAACAAATAAAGATAGGCTAACAACAAGAAAATCAATTAGCACTTAACTAGCCAATTAGTTAGCCAAACATTCTTCCTTTTTTCTTCCAAAACTAACTTTATTTTATTTATTGCAAATGTCGAACGCTTTGTAAACAAACCAAAACATAACCTATTGTCACTTTCCAGTCCAAAACACACGGCAAAGACGTGTCAAAATGCCGACAAAGTTAGCAAGATAACATTTCTTCAAGCTAATTAACGGTATGCTAATTGGTTCAGCCGACAAAAAAAGCCGTAATTAAAACCGAGCTTGAATGCACTTTTTCAAATGGACTTGGTTATACGCTTGTAATAGCATTAATGTTGCTTTTATAGCTCGATAAAAGCTGCTAGGGAACACGCTGGCACCCTGTTAAGAAGTTGTAATTATATTTGACTTAAGTGCCGTTTGGTGCAGTGGGTGTACACCGCGAAAAAAGAACAGAAGGGGCTGCTAACAATTTCCATGGCGCTATTCTGTACCACATCCCCGCGGGGTGTGTATGTGCGCTAGCGGTAGTTTTAGCCGCTAAAATGTTGAAAAGTTGACTCCAAAACACCCATAATATGCATTTACGTTAAGCACCCCGCAGTTAGCAGCACTCAGTTCCTTCTCGGGCTTTTTTTAAGAAGTCAGCAAGACACCTCCGCTGAGCTGGAACAACGCGAAACCCCGAATAGCATCCGAAATGTGGCTTATCTGGAGATAGGCTTAAGAACGCGGTGCTGCCAAATTCTGCTCCCGCCGCACAAAAGATAGAAAGGAGACCCCCTTCCTTCGCTGCGTGTCCCCCCGCCGACAAGCTCCGATAGCACCGACGCCCCCTCTCCCTCCCCTTTCGCTCTCCCTTCTCCCTCGGAAGAAGATAACGTAATAAATGTGGTTCCTCCGGTGAAAGAGTTGGGGAGGATTACGCACGGCATGGCTCACCTTTGCTACGCAGGCTGGACGCACGGCGGCGAGAGGAAAAGAAGGCTGTTGTTTACAATGTCCACAGTGTAGTCCGTGATAATCCGTACCCGGGGTGTCCAATGCTTTGACTGACTGAGCTGCTGTTGCTGCTGCTGGCTGCTGCTGCTGCTGCTGCTGCTGGTGGTGGTGGTGGAGAATGTGCCAAACAAGCGCGAATGCCCTGATAGCTGTAATTACGCACAAGGCTTCCGGTGTGAGGAAAGTCCTGTCGCAATAAAAGCATGATGTTAAATACCAGAAAGGTGTCAGTGGTGTAAAAATATAAAATCGTTTTTACAAGCGAACAAGTGTTCTCTCGTAATACATGTTTAAGTACAAAACTGATTCTGAGTAAAGCATATAGGTCAAAGTTGTCATGACGTCTCTTTCCAACAGTAGGAAAGAGTAGGACACTTCTTGTTGTTTTTACATTTACATTTTATAGCGAATTTTACAGTAGCCTACTTTGTCAGTTTTAGATAAAAAAAAAAAAAAACTTAAAAAAAAAAAAAACTCGTCAGAATGAAAAGGGATGAACTGGCTGCCATTTTTGGACCCAGTGAGTTTGCAGAGTACTACAGACTCAAACACATAAAATACTTTCATAGAAAGATGATTCTTCCTGGCCAAGTTACAGATCAGAAAAATAAATGTAGAAATGCATGTCTTTCTTTTTTTTCTTTTTCATAAAAAGGTAAATAAATAAATAAACCAATAAAATATAAAAAATAAATAATTTTACAAAATTTAAAAATAAAAAATAATAACACAAGATAAATCAATCGAAATTTCTTGGCAAAGGAATAGCAAATGCATCAAGACAAATAATAAATTATAAGATTATAATATTATAAATTATAAGATTATCATGCCTGTACCTTTCTCGTTCTGTTCTTATCCTCCTGCTTTTGTTTTGCTGCTTCTCCTCATTCGGTTTGCAACATCTTGACATTTTAAAAATGCTTTGCTACTGTATTTCTACAAAATAATACTGGAATAACAAAACATACTCTAAGTTGTTGAAGGCCAGGCATACCCTGTGGCCATATGAACTTTTGACACAGACAGTCAGAAGAGCACATTAGAATGCAGTTCATAATAATGATGTGTATTAAGTTGGTTGCAGATTGTAAATTTGTGTGAAGTGTAAGATCTAATGTCTTGGCAATCAAAATTACTTTAAAACCAGAGATAGCCAACTCTCTCTCTCTCTCTCTCTCTCTCTCTCTCTCTCTCTCTCTCTCTCTCTCTCTCTTCTGTTTTCTTTGTTATAAATCTGTCTGTAGATTTTCTTGAGACCGTGACACTTCCTTTGCTATCTGATCTAATCTAACTTGACTGTCCAGACCGCCTCCATGCGTGTCCCCAACTTAGAAATGTAACCTACTACAAGATCCCCACACGAGGGCGCACTGCCGCTGTTCTATGTGTGAATGACACCCTTTGATGATTACAGACTACAAAGAAAGACATGAAAAGCTGTACTACAGAATAAATATTTTGACATTGTGTTAAATTATATATTTCTTTGCATTTTCTTTTTATTTCATAGATGGTGTTAGTGATTATATTGATGACAATATTTAGGCTATTGTGGCAAAAAGATTGTAACGTCGAAGCTTCAAAAATGACTTATTTGATAATGACACATTTCTTCAAATGTGGTTTGTATTATGGTTTATCTATGCATTTAGCTAAGGAGGCTATAATCATAAAATAAATAGGAGTGAAAACTTGCCCACTTGGTAAAATTTCAAAAGAACACATTTCAACTCGTAATTTTTTTTTACTTCTTTTGGAATAAAATAAAATAAAATAAAATAATGATTAATGGACGACAAAATATATTATTGTTTTGTTTTTCGAAGCATTGTTTAGCTATTGTATTTTTGCCTAACCATTTTAAACACTGTATGTAAGTTGTACATATATAAAAGTTGTGGTGTCTCCAAGGCGGAACCTTTTTTCTCCTGCTTTGTTTCCACTACGTGTCAAAACGGCGCTGTACTCGGTCACTTCCAAACATGCGCCATTGAAAACAAACGTAGCATATACGGTAGCATTCTTTCATTGATAGATTCATTAGTTTGTTAGATTTAATTTGTATTTAGCTTACGCTTACGTGAACAGACAAAGATGGAAAGCATTTTAGAGCAACAGCGTCGCTATCACGAAGAAAAGGAGCGACTTATGGATGCCAAAACGAAGGAAATGTTGCACAAAAGTCTATGGTAAGAAGTTCTGTGTTACGTTAGCTGTAGCATTGGTACAGTAATGTAAAATAACCTAAACTTGTATTTGTGATGTCTTAATTTTTCTTTATTGTATTTGTCAGCTACGAGACCAGATTAATTCTGATCATCGGACGAGAGCAATGTTAGATGTAAGTAGTTTTTATACGTTTTTGCATGCTAAATCTGTAAGGCTAGCTAACTGTTAGTTAGCATATGCAAAATCAATTTATCAGGTTTTAACTGGTTTATTACTAATCAGATCTGTAAGTGTTTGTAAAAGCCTTAATTAATTTTATATATCCAACAATAATAATAGTTAAGTTTTTGCATGTATTTTTATTCATGCATGCAGTTATGATACAGTTAATATCTCAACTGTATCATTTATTCATTGAACCTTATATCTATCTTTACTTTCATCCAAACCATCTTATAAAACTTAGTTAACTTAATTACCTTCCATTATAAACAAGACTAATGCTGCCTTCATTTGCTCTGGAAAAGATGGTAAATTCCACTTGTGAAGTGGTAGATTACCAGTTGTTGTTGTTTTTGTTTTTTTATTGAATTCAAGCAAAATACAGACAAATTAAGTACCTTAAAATGTTTACATTATGCTTCAGGTTCAAGTATAAAATCAGAAAGAAAGAACACCAACAAAACAGAAGAAAGCAAAATGGGGCATTTGTAATGCCAAAAAAAAAAAAATGGGCAAATTTAAATTTTCAGTCTGTCTATGCAAGAAATAAGCTTACGTGCATTTTAGTTTTGACAAATGAAAGTGATTTCTGGAAAATAATGAACTCATTCCTCTAGTGAGTGAAATTTGGAATGGATTAAAAAAAAAAACGACATTTGTGAATGTAATGTTTGGCTAAAAGAATAAGATTATTTATGCCGTAATCAATGAGGCTGTCATCAAGAAAAACCCCAAACAAAATTGGTAGATAGATACCAGTAGGTTGTGTTCAGATGGTTTTGTGGTCGTAACACAAGGAAACTTTATCTTGACAAATATATGTAAATCAGTGTAAACAAGTAAATTAATAATTTCAAATGCCTCTAGGACTGCTTTGGGGGAAAATAAATAAACACTTTTGACTTTTTACTTACGTAGTTACAGTAAGTGGAAACAGCCATGTCGTTCAGCTTTGTCATTTGTCTGTCAAACATTTAATATTCTACATTTGTAATTATTTTACCACTGTCTGCCATATTGAGAGGAGGTTCAAAGGATCAAAGGTTATTCTCAACTCGGCATCTTGAGCATCAAGTAGTAATTACCACATGAGACATGCCATTTCCCACTAGGAAGTGGTATTTACCATAATTCCCACACCAAATGAAGGCAGCATTATTCTGCTGCCTACTTGATGAAGCTTATAAGACATTATGGCGAGAAATGCATCAAAAATCATCAAACTGTCCATCAGTTATAAGCTTAAGAAACTTAAGGCTTAAATAATGTCTATTAAGTATGTGTCTGTTGTCTGACGCAGCGATACATGGAAGTGTGTGCAAACCTCAGAGATTCTTATGAAGACAAAGATGGGTAGGTGTTTTGAGTGTATTATTTGTAAATTATGGATAGGTTGTGATTAAACTATTTGTTTTTATCAGAATGAGAAGAGATGAACTGGCCGCCATCTCCGGACCCAATGAGTTTGCAGAGTTCTACAACCGGCTCAAACACATAAAGGAGTTTCACAGAAAGCATCCAAATGAGGTACTGCTCTCTTGATCCATACAACATATATCTACTACTATACCAACGTTAATTTAATCATTTCTTTGTCTAGATTTCCATTCCGATGTCGGCAGAGTTTGAGGAGTTATTCAAAGCCCAGGAGAACCCCAGTGAAGAGGCTCAGAGTAGGTTCATCTCTGCTATTATTATGGTTGTCCATTGCTTTAAAATACTTTGTCTGAAAACTTTGTCTTGTAACAGAACATAACAGCAAATGAAAAACCTCACAAAAGTGACTTAAGAATTTTGAATTCCCTAAAGAACTTATGTGATTGTGAACTCTCAAAAAACAATTATTAATTTAAGTCAGACTTAAACAGAGTTTGTATTACCATATTTCAAAGGTTGGTGGAATTTGCTTCAGTAGGTTTAACATTTTACATTAGTTATAGATAATAAATCTTCGGTATGAAGTAGTACAGCAAGAGTAATTGCAAAGAAATAAAAACTGCATAGCCATTTTGATACAAATGGAATAAGAAGCATAGTCTTGCAGAGTGCTACTTTGATTTGATAATATTTACAGTAACACATCATGGCGGAAAGGCGGAAATCTATTGTACAGCTCAACAGTTTTTTTATTTATTTTAGTGGGTTGTGCTAAAACTATAATTTTTGTGCAGTAAATGATAACTAATAGAATAAAACGTTATATGGGCTCTTTATGAAACATGATTTTATCTGCAAGAGTGATGGGACGGTTTGAAACTGTTGTACCGTAATACCAGGCGATTATTGTATCTTTCTTATTTTGCAAACTACAAATCACTCATTAAAGAAACTAATTAGACATTTTTCCCCTAAAACTTGTAAGCTTTTGAGTGAAATGTCTGAAAATACGTAGGTACAAATGAGCACAATCTGTTCTTTTGTCAGACTTGGTGGAGTTCACAGACGAGGAGGGATACGGCCGCTACCTGGACCTGCATGATTGCTACCTGAAATACATCAACCTGAAAGGCGCTGAGGTGCACGGCCTTAGACGCATGAATAATTCACTAAGCTGTGCTCCAGTCCACTTACCTCTGTCTGCTTCTCCTCCTCCACAGAAACTGGACTACATCACCTACTTATCCTCATTCGACCAGCTCTTCGACATCCCCAAAGACAGGAAGAACGCCGAATACAAGAGGTAGGATGCAGACTTAACCCACTTCATTCTCAACAGTGTAATTATTCTCAGTGATTACTTTATTACAACTTTCAGAAGTGGAATCAGTAGAGTAGAGCTGCCTTACACAAAATGAAAGGCTAACAGTGCAACTCCTGTTTCATGGAGAATTCTTAAGCTACACATCGGTTTCGTTTTCAACCAATTGGCTGATTTTACAATATCTGTAAGACATCAAGAGTTTTTTGTTTGTTTGTTTTTTTACTTTGTTGCAGGCTCTTTAAAATAAAACATCACACAGAGACTTGGAAAATTGAAACATATCTTTTGTTTTTAAACCTTAGGAAAACATTTTTTTGCAAAAGACACACATTTCTAGTAGATTAAAAGAAAAAGCTGGTTACCCAACACAATTCTTATGCGTACTGCCAAAAATGATTTTCAAGACAAGTCAAAGTTGCTTGATTCTAGGATTTAAGCCTTATTTCAAGTATTTTGACTAATTCACTTTGATTTATTGTAGAGAAATAGATTATTTTCCCTGTTTCAAAGTGTTTCAAACTGATTTCAAGACACTGCTTCTTATTTCGAGCCAAGCAGGTTAGAAAATGCCGCTTTTGTAAATAAGCAAAATCAATAAATTTTTACTTATTTCAAAGCAAAGTACATTGTTATTAATAGGAATAAGTGCCCTCTGCCAAGAACTATCTGCCAAGAATTCTACAATGTAAATTCCACCTACTACGTCTTATGTGGTTAAAACAGCTCAAATCTGGATTAAAATTCTCATTCTAAGTCATAAGCAAGTCTAGAAATATAGTTTTTGCAGTGCAACATGCTTAATCTTAAACTTGTGATGAGCAAACCTTTCTTTCATACTTGATACTGGTTGTGTTGGAGTTTACTTTATTTTGCTTGTGTCTAATAATTCTTGAATAATTTAATAAATGTGGATTGTACATTAAAAGTTCTTGAAATAATTAAACAGACCATACCTGATTTTTTTTTTTTGCAATAAAATACCTTTTTTTTCCTAGCACAAATCTCTTATTAATTCTTCTAATTATTAATCTATTCAGGTGGAAATTAGTTCGCACTGTCCTGTCTATATTTAATAATGTCCTGTTTGATCACCTTGGCAGTTTGTCTGTTGGTTAACAAGGATTTGGTCAACAAGCAAAACATTTAGACTAATGTGGGGAGTTTAAAAAAAAAATATTTCGGCTTGGTTACATTTTTAAGGAAGCAAAAATTGGGTACGCTGCATTCAAAATCCTTAAAAATATTTAAAAAAAGTCAACAAATAGGTTTTGATTCGGCAAAATTTTAAAGTTTTGCTAAAACATTCTATTTACCTATTTTCTATTGTCAATCTTTTCTGTCGTAACAGCAACAGTTAGTTTACACACTTAGCTAGCTTGTTTTCTTGGAGATTTAGGACGTTTTTACAGTAGCACAACAAAAAATTCCCCCATCAAACATCTTTTTAAGGATAAGAAGGTAATGAGTTGAACTGTATGTCCCCCTAAAGCCTGCATAAGTGCTGTTTCTGCTTTTTTTGCCACTCTATTTAAATATCATTTAGCCTACAACCTTAATATTTAGCAGTAGATGTTTATATTTATTTTCAAACTGAACTGTTGCAGATTTTCTTATTGTTTTGACTCTTACAGGAGAAAATGTTGCTTTTCTCCATTGCCATTGATTCATTTTTGCCACTCACTGCTGACATTTAAAATTCCGTGATATCATCTGAACAACCTGTTAAAATGGGTTGAGGTTCCCTGCATAGATCTTGATTTAATAAAAAGATTCACAGTAATGAGTGTATTTTTACTCTCACAGGTATCTGGAGATGCTGCTGGAGTATCTGCAGGAGTACACCGACAGAGTAAAGCCTTTACTGGATCAGAACGACCTGTACAACAAAGTGCTGACAGAGTTTGAGAAGAAATGGGACAACGGCACCTTCCCCGGCTGGCCTGTGAGGATTTTTCACCATTTTTCTTTATTTATTATTCACAACTTGTTTTATTTTATGTTTCATTTTGTTTTGTAAATACAGAAAGAAGCCAGCAGCGCTCTAACACACGCCGGAGCTCATCTGGACCTTTCTGCTTTTTCATCCTGGGAGGTAAACACCAAAACATTTACAATTTAAGATGAGTTGGAAAAATGTACAGTTTTGACTGAATGTGGTTTGCTTGGTTTTACAGGAGTTGGCGTCTTTGGGTCTGGACAGGTTGAAGTCTGCTCTCATGGCTTTGGGCTTGAAATGTGGAGGGTAAGCTAACAATATCTCAACTTTTGTGATACTGAAGTACTTTTTCATCAGTTGATGTAAATAATGAATTGTTCTGGAGTGGTCCATGATTGAAAAGAATTCAACTTTGCCTCTGTGCATTGTTAAGCTTAATGCAGCTACTAAAACGACATTTTGCAGTTGAGGCTATTTCAAGTGAGTAACTTGAAATATCAGGCACTAAATACACACTATTTAGCATTTACCATAATGAGTCTGTCAATCACTTAACATGCACATAATAAGTACACTGCAAATAAGGCCACGACTCTGTGTGCCTGGTTGAATATATTAAGCATAATGTAAGAGGAACAAAACTATGTACAGTAGTATAATGGATTTAAAAAAAACATAAATAATACATCTGTGTTTGTTCAGAACCCTTGAAGAGCGAGCTCAGAGGCTGTTCAGCACTAAAGGAAAGTCCCTGGAATCATTGGACTCTTCTCTGTTTGCCAAGAACCCTAAAGCCAAGGGCCCAAAAAAGTAACTACACGCAAACTTACTATTCTAAAGCTATCAGACAATACTTTTACTTACACGTTTTTTTTTACTGTTTGCAGAGACACAGAGCGCAACAAGGAGATTGGCTTCCTGGAGGCTCAAGTTTATGAATATGTAGAGATTCTAGGAGTAAGTTCATCATTGCATATTTCAAGTGGACTGTTTTGGTATATTTTTTGGACTTGAATGACATATTTGTATTCGTTTGAACAGGAGCAGAGGCAGCTGACCCACGAGAACGTCCAGAGAAAGCAGGCACGGACAGGAGAGGAGAGAGAGGAGGAGGAGGAAGAACAGATCAGTGAGAGCGAGAGTGAGGACGAAGACAACGAAATCATCTACAACCCCAAGAACCTGCCGCTGGGCTGGGACGGAAAGGTACCAAGTGGAAAGCTGTGGAGTTTTTTAATTAAAGTGGCAAAAAAAAAATCAAGTCTATACAAAATTAACCTTGTTGCAGTGTTTTCCGCATCTTTAGTTGACTGAAAATCCCATTTTGATTGATTCATGCATGTTTGAATAATCTTGTTTTTTGCAGCTGAGGTCAAAGTGCTCAGAAAAGTCTTGTTTTCACCTGCCACCTATCCCCACCTATCTACATGTACTAAATTTCATTCATTCAAGACATTTGACTCTAGTATTAAGGAATGTGGAGATATTTTTAAACTATAAAATCAAGAAAATTCAAACCGACTGCTTTGTTAAACTGAAGAAGCGAGGGCCGTGGGGCTTATCAGTCATGTTTTTTTTAACAAGCTTAGTGCCATTGATATCATTTTTAACACAATTTAGGCCAAGAAAATATTTCTTCTATTTATAATCTGATAAAATACTTGAGTCACATTACGATTCATATCCATATTTATACATATTTATCCCAATACAATCAATCAATCGATCAATCAATCAATCAATCAATCAATCGAATACAATAAAACACATATGGTCAATTTAAGCAAAATACATTTTGTAAAAGGGACACCCGTGAAGCTATTTATAGCTTATAGATGAGGCCCTGAATTTCCATAGAAATAATAAAACCATTTTATGCAGTTCTAAAGCTCATCAACTGCTACCCTTCCCTCAATATGATACATATCAAGATATATTTTACTGACCAAAATGGTACAGTGTAGAAAAACTATAGAAAAATGTTTTATACTACCTATAAGAATGTTTTTGAGTACATATCAATGTTAAAAACGTAACTTTGATTATGTAGAACAACAAAATGCAGAAGCATTGTATTTTCACACTGCTTTTAGTGTTACACACCAGCGTCCTGTGAAATAGATATTTTTTATTTCAATAGTTTCAGTCCTAAAGCTGCAGTCCAGGTTCAGAAAAGTAAAATGTATTATGATTCAAGTATCCTAATAATACACGTATTGCCAACAAGTTTGTCAAGATTTAATCTCGATACCGATACATCGATTACAGCCCTAATATAGAAAGATTTTCATAGCAAAGAGTGTCTGAGGCATGTCTGATTGGTGTCATTTATTAACACCAACTCCTTTCGACCTAGGCAGTCCTCATCAGGGCATAACCTAGGTGTCTAGATTCACCTATAATTGGTGAATAGTGTCACATGATCATAAATATGTCATTGACAAAAACATGTACCTGTGTATTACAATAAAAACACACGTGACGAATAAATAGTGCCACATTACATTGTTACAGAATAAAAATCAATGAGGACAGACACAATACGACATAAAAAGTTAGTCTTGAAGATCACAAGAAGGGCAAGAAATCAGTGTCCTCATTTAGACCTGAGGGACAAAGTGTTGAGTGTTTGTATCCAGTATGATTCTCTCTGAAGTAACAGTTTAAAGGACAAATGTGCATTTTTTTTTTGTGTTGTTCTTGTTCTTTAAACAGGCTCCTGAGCATCTCCAGTTTGAAATCCTGGGCACCAAAACCACTAAGAACAGTGTAGTAAATCACAAATGACAGTCATGTGTTTCCCACATCAAGTATTGAGTTAAAGCTCTGGCTATTGACCTCAAAGAAATGCGCATGGTTTTAACAATCAGACTGATCTTACCTGATATGCTGCAGCTGCAGAAATGCACAAAACAAGTCTGGATGATTTATGGACTTAAAAACAAACAGCAGTGTTTTTGATGAGGAAGCAATTTAGAACAAGACTAAAACTCAAAAAGTCAATTTTGCTTAATATGTGCTCATTAAGTTTGTCACCTCTTCTTATGTTACCATGGCCTTAAGTTTGTCATGCCCCATGGTTGCAACGACAACAAATTGTGATCACAATATTGTTTTTATTTGGGTCATCTTATTCATTATCTTGATGATGGAAGCCCTAAAAAAGGCACACAAAAATTACTTCTGTTTATTTATTAAAATTTTTTTTTTTTTTTTGCAGAAGCTCAAAGTCAACAAACAAACAAACAAACAAACAAACAAACATACAAACAAACAGAAAGGTTTCATCTATAAAACTGGATTTCAGTTTGTCCTAATTTTTGAATTGTGATTTTATATATTTTATTGCTGAACCAAAATTAGAAAAACATAAAATTTACTAACTGGGATCCAGAATCCACGCTTCTTCAATATTTTGCAAAGAGTGGGCCTGGTCACCACTCCCCTTGCCGTGTCTCCAAACAAATTCACAACACAGTTTTAAATTTAGAACAAAGTCAAACTCCTGCCAACTCACATTGAAATAGTTTCATTTTGTTTTGTTCACTGATTCTGATCCTTGTAAGAAGCCATGTTTGATTTGATAAGAACAGAATATATTGTGACAAGCCTAACGTCATTTTGATTAATAGCGAGAACGTTGTTGGCCCAGTGCTGTTATTTCTATACATTCTTATTCATTTCATGCTTTATTACCTTCCTTTTCCCGCCTCCAGCCCATTCCATACTGGCTTTACAAACTCCACGGGCTCAACATCAACTACAACTGTGAGATCTGTGGGAACTACACATACAGAGGGCCCAAGGCTTTCCAGAGGCACTTTGCGGTAAGTCTTTGTATTCACCATTAAGTTTATCATCTGGATCTTAGTTTATTTTATCTTCTCTTTTGTATTTTAACAATGTATGATTAGGAATGGAGGCACGCTCACGGGATGCGCTGTCTGGGAATCCCAAACACGGCCCACTTCGCCAACGTCACCCAGATTGAAGACGCAGTTTCTTGTACGTTTTACTACTTTATTTTCTGATCTTGATCGAGTTGTTTTTTGGAATAATAACAAAATATTTATGTTTTTTTTTAGTGTGGGCAAAGCTGAAGTCCCAGAAAGCTTTGGAAAGATGGCAGCCAGACACAGAGGTTTGTTTCCATTCACTTCTATTGACTCAGTGTTTATATCACAGAGATACAACTAACTTTTATGCATATAATTCAGGGTCAAATGTAAGACTTTTTTAGACCTGTTAAAGACCACAAAAAATGCAACCTAGACCTGTTTGCGAGTCCTGACCTGGAGTATTTCACACTGCTGCTTCTTTTTCACAGGGCTTCTTAAGATATTACTATATCATTTTCTTTTACTTTGAGACGTACAATGGCAAATGTAAGACTTTTTATAAGGCCTTAAATTTAAATTTTTCTATTTAAGACTTTTAACACTCGACAAAAACTCTTGGGGGAAAAAATTTAAATAATAAAAAGAAAGTGTAATAGATGTATTGGATGGTGAGTACATTGGACTCCCCTGTTTGCACATTAAAAAGCAGTAACACCTGGTAAGTGCAGAAGCACAGCATGCACAGGAATCATTTACAGTTTGTAACAAGTCAGCTCAGACAACGTACAGAAGCAGTGTCAGGCGCCCCTCTGAGGGGCACAATTACGCTACATGCCACTCAAACTGGGTTAGAGATCTAACTGCCTTTTTAATGCCTTCATTTATAGAGGGTTATTTTGTTTATCAACACGGGCGATGCGCACGCACCCAGCCTGTAGAAAGAACCCCCACTCCCAGACACAAACAGTGGAAACAAGTCGAAAAAGCACCGTTGTCAGCTAACAAGAGCTGACTCTATGCGAAAACAAAAATGCTGCTGCTAAGTCAATATTTGTGAATAAAATTCGGTCCTACGACCCTTAAATGTTACATTCAGGTGAGTGAAAAAACTGTGTGAAAAACACTGTCTCAAGCTTCAGGAGACAGACGTCTGTCAGACCGGTTCAGACCTGATTGAAACAGCTGCTCTCATTCCGTTTTGTTGTTTTATTCACAGAAGTTTCCCCAGCTAACCAGATAGAGAGTGGTTCTTTCTGCATGAAGCATGCGCAGTAGGGCGGAATGAGAAAATGCTTACTATTCACAGGCCTGTTTCAATTGGAAATGTAGACAAATCCTCATAAACTCTAAAAATGTCACATTCATCTCTTCTGAAAAGGAACCAACACAAATGTTTGGAAAATCTCACTTTTATAGAGGATTTCAGAGCAATAACAACAGGTGTTTTATAATGGAAGTCAACAAAGGAAAAATGGCGCAAACAGAACAGAACTACAAACAGCTTCTGCACAAAAACTACAGAATCATCAAAGTCAAAGTTGGGGACTGATTTTTAACATGTCCAAGGCTGGAATAAAACATCCAAACAAATCCAGTTTACATGATAAATTAACCCTTTGTGTCACATTTTCACCTCCTCTGGGAATCTGCTTTTGTATAAGTCTGTAAACATTAAAAAAAAAGCCTTGAGGATATATATATTTTTTATTTTTTGTCAGAACACAAGTGAATTAACAGATTTAGACAAAAAAACGTCTGACAAATATTTCACTGTAAGAACTACAGAAGTCAGCATAAAACTACTTAATATTCCATTTTCTATCCTTTTATATCACCACACTAAGCTAAAATCTACAATAATTTTCTTTCTGATATGTTACAGGAGGAGTATGAGGATTCCATCGGGAATGTGGTGAACAAGAGACGTACGAGGATCTGAAGAGGCAGGCTTGCTGTAGATTTTTATCGCTTTATTTTTATCACACCTTTGAGTTTTATATGTGCGTAAATAATATAGTAACGATGTTTTACGGCTACTTTTCATTCTCTCGTCATTTTGTAATATGGTAACATAATCATTAAAATAAACAGATGGTTAGAGTTCCTGTCTGCTGAATGTTTCTGTACTTCTAAAAAAAAGAAGGCTCACTCACTCAATCCTGTTTCAAACCGCCAAATGTTCAGTAAAGCAAATAAGTTGTGAAAGTGAAGTAAAATGAGCCATGACATACTAATATACAGACTTTCACTATTTTATTAGTATTTCCAATCTCAGGTGTGTCCCAGTTTTTAAACTTGACTGTGGTCAGACTTAAATTACATTGCTATTACTACAATAATCCAGTAGATGGCGCCAAAAACTAACCAAATGTCCGATTCATGGATCTAGGTCTGACCTATCACACTCTTCAGTATGTCTATGGAGAGTTAGGTGTTTGTATTGTACTTTATTCAAAAAAACAACATAAAAATAGTTACACCTGTTACCATTCCCTACTGTTCATGTAAATTAGGGCATGCAATGTTCCAGACTGTGGTGGAGCGTGCTGGAAAGAATACTCTGCCAATGTATTTAGTTGCACAATACTAAATAACTGCATTAAAATGTAATTTGTAGTGCATCTTGTTACTACTATTCCAAATACTTAGAATAGAGCGGGCTCTACCTCCTGACTCTCAGGTCCTTTGGAGTGAAGGGGTACTCATATGGACCTTTTGTGATTCTATTTGTTGGCATCAGCCATCCTGTCCAGTTTGGTCTGTTGGAGCAGCAGAAGCATCACACAGAGAGAGAAAAAGAAGCTCTGTTCTGTGTGGGAGGTGAAGACACAAGGGTCTCGTGCTGTCCTCTGGACTCAGTGTAGGAGGTGTCTGCTCTGTCCTGCTCCCTGCAGGACAGCCTGTCTGCTCAGGAGAGCAGCTTCAGTGATGATCTGAGTTACTCTAACTGTGTGTAGGAAAGGTTTCACAGGTCCTTCCTCCCTGTTGCAGTCACAGGCCATAGAATGAGCACTGTTAACTCACCAGTCTCACCATCACCTGTAATCATGGACAATACTGTGTTACCACATGAAGCATGTCTGGTATAACTATAGACATGCAGGTATAACCTGATACTTATTTACTTACTGATAAAACCAACACTTTTACAAAACAATTTTGTTCACAAAATTCTCCTTACTGCAAAAACATTATTGTAATTCCAAATCTTTCCAGAAGGAGTCACTGTTGGTTTGATTGCCTACATTCTTCTTAACAGTACCTTTTATGTACTGTATTAACTTGAATCCACATTGGTTATTCCAGTGGACTTCAGATTACACATACTTGTGTAATACATGTGGTTCTGACTTTGACATAATGGTTTTATGGTATTGTTGTGGTTGTCTTTCAAGTTTGTATCTCCATTTCCTTTTCTGAAAGGACCTGTTCAGTGGCACCAATGTTTTTGATTTACTTACTTAAATTAATTAGCTAGTTAACTTGGCCTTCCCCATTTGTAAAGCACTTTGGTGAATTTTGAAAACTGTTAAATGTGCATATAAATAAATACTATTACTTTCAGTCAGGTTACAGTTACATATAATATCCCAAATGTATGTTAAATAGATAGGGCTAAGTACACAAAGTACAAAAGACCTCCATCTATGTAAAAATCGCTCTACCTGTAAATCCCTGTGTGCAAAAAACACTCCGCACAGTCTAAAATCCTAACCTGACTCACGCTCGATGGATCTTCACGGTCAATAATAAAACACAGTACTTTTTATTGTTGTTATTTTCACTGGACATGTTATAACTGAGCACAGCAGCACTACGAGAGTGAATGCAGACCATAGAGACAGCGACAGGCCTTTGAACTGTGCACAACACCACTGAAAAGTCTCTATTAACACGGTTTTCAAGCACTGTTACCCTATGTATTCATTAAAACTTCTCATACATGAGGAGTCACGTTTTAAAGTTGCTGCTAACATTAGCTGCTTACCTTCGACAGTTGCCCTGACCAAATCTGAGTAGCTAATCCAGGCTGTTTTCTTCTCCAACATAGTATCCAAGTCCGGGCATGATTGGTATTTGTTCATAAACACTGCAGTCAAGATTCTCAATCCTTATGAGAGACAAAAAGTATTTCATAGATTTAGCGATCTTTTTTTTCACACTGACAAGAGCTGTTCAGGGGCAGTTAGCGCCATCTGCATTTGTGTCAGTCAACAGGTGTCAGTCAACAGGTGAAAGACGTACCACTCGGTTAAGCCATTAGTCACAGTTAGGGATTCACTTTTTTTTAACCAGTTGGAGCTCTTCACGGTCAATAATCGGTTAACCGGTTACGTAAACGCAGTACTTTTTTATTGTTATTTTCACTGGACGTGTTATAATTGAGCGCAGAATGAACGCAGAGCAGAAACAGCTATAGGCCTTTGAATTTGGCACAACACGACTGAATATAACCTCTATAAACACTATTTTAATGCACTGTTGCACTAGGTATTTACTCATAAATAAGGTGTCACGTTTTAAAGTTGCTGGCTGCTAATGTTAGCCTCTTACCCTCGATAGCTCTGACCAAATCTGAGTAATCCAGTCTGTTTTCTTCTCCAACATAAAATCCAAGTGAATAAATCCTGCATCATTGATATTTGTCCATAAACACTGCAGTGTCACAGGTTTGCTAAGTCCTTATGAGATAAACAGTGTTTTTAGCGATTGTTTTTTTCACCCTGACAAACGCCAGCGGTTCAGGGGCAGTTAGCGCCATCTGCTGGAGCAACTGTGTCAGTTAACCAGTGAAAGACGTGCCACTCGGTTAAGCCATTAGTCACTCACTGCGGTTACATGTCCAGGGAAATCAGACTAGGCTAGAAAACCGGACTCTACTTGGTTTTCCCCTTAAACCGGTTGGACCAGTTTTGCTCCTGTTTACATGCACAAGAGTAAACCGATTACCCTGGAGAGACTGGTCCTGTTGTGTCAAATTCACTACTGCATGATTGAGGCTGTAATTTGTTGAACTACTTTAACATTGTTAATGTTGTTTATTTTTATTAACCGTTTGTAATACTGTTTGTTAAATGACACACAGTTTTTCTGGAGCACGTAGGACCGTTTTAAACATGTAGAACAGTGTTAAACATGGAGTTAAATGTGAGATTGTGTGTGCCACTTTGTGCAAGGCACTTTATAGTTCTAAAATTATTAATTTATTGTTGGAATGNTTTTTTCATCACTTTCAGTAAGAACTCAAACCAAAAGAGCAACACAGCAATCTGTTTTACCAGCATCTGTTTTTTTTTTTTTTAATTTACCTTCTTTTTGTTATCTATTCTTCAGATTTACTTTGTGTATGAATTGTGCTATACAAATGCATTTTTCTGACCTTGCCTTGGTCAAGTGGCTTCACAACAACACACAATAACTGAAGTTGCAACAAATAATAGACTGGCTAGTGGCAGAACGTGCTTTCTCTTATGTGACTCTTACACAAAGTACTACAAAAGGACTATTCAGCTTTATTTTTTTATTTGGCAGGTAGTGGCCGTGGATGGGAAAACAAGCCAACATTTTTATTTGAGGTTGCACAAAATGAATAGATTACTATACATACACAAAAGTTAAGGATGCTAAATTAAGAAGTCAAACGCAGAATCAAACCAATATATAAGATCAATATATTTTAAAATGTTTGGAAGAAGATTTGTGCGCCAGATTTAACTGGATGTAGGGCCACATGTTGAATAGTTGTATACTACAGTGATTCCCAACCAGGGGTACAAGGACAAACACCAGTATGCTAGCATTTATCATTTTTGGAATGATTTCAAGTTTGAAAAAAAAAGTAAAACAGGGTTAGGGTTAAAAATTGTTGAAGCCAATTCAAGACAATTGCACAGTAGTTTGGACAATAATATCGCCCTAACCCGGTTAGCATATTTTAAAATTTAATCAAATTAAATAAATATTTACTTTTGCTAGCAAAGCAAATACAAAGTGAAGAAAAAAAACACGAGCCATTAAACTATATATATATATACAGTATATATATATATATATATATATATATATACATATATATATATATATATATATATATATATATATATATATATATATATATTTTTTTTTTTTTTTTTTTTTTTTTTCCTACATTGGGCACATTTTGTTCACTTACTAACTTACTTACTTACTCACAACTAAACAGAAAACAACAAAATAACAGGTGCAATCAGCAGTGAAGCTGTCAGGGTTTATCTGTCTCAAAATGCACGGCGCTGCCATATTAGAATTTCCTCGGACGCTGAAAATTCTTCGAGTACCACTGGAAGGCACTTTAAATCTAAGATTAAATATAAATACTCATTTTACAAGTATCAATACTTAAAAATCAACAGATCACAATTAGGCCTTTCATTGACATTTTTAGAATAATCTAACACAAATATCAAAAAATTATAGCATCAATGAACTAGAACACAGAGTTTAGTAAAGTAGTAAATGTATTAAATATGTGTTTGCACAACTACTATGTAAAACCTTAGACCTTAGAGTATTTTTTAGTATTGAATTTGAGAAATCTTAGTATACTTCAAGTATGACAAAAGAAGCTAAGGGAGTCGTCTAGACAAAGAAGGTTGTGAACCACTGTGTTTTGTTTTTTTACTCTAGGAGTACGCTATCATCAAAGAAAGCAAGCAGAGAAAGGTCCAACATGAAGTCTATTGCAGATAACACACCCCACCCAGTGTACAGCAGCGCTCCCTGGCACACGTGCCCATTGGCCTATTCACATCCAGCAGTGATTTATGCCCAGATGTCCCGCTTGGCTCTGCGCCTGCCTCTGCTGTCTGCTGCTGGAATCCTGGGAGCTCTTCACATTAGTAAGTGCTGCACTACTCCATAGATACAGCATCTAAGTTAATGAATAACATCAGAGAAGCAGCGAGGCAAAGTCACTGGTGTCTGCTCTTTATGGGGTCTGTTTTTTTTTATTCATTCACAATATGTAATGGGTGTGATTTATGGTTGATGTGGTGTTTCTTTATTCTAAGTAAAGTTAAGGATAATTTCACCAAGACAATATTGGTTCTTGTGTTTGGAAGGGCATCAGGCAGCAGACAAAGGATTTCTGGATCACCAACCCTGTCTTCTAGAATGGACAAACTTTTTTTTTTTTCTTTGCTAAGTGTTCTGTTTTCTTGGTTTATAGGATTATATCATTTGTATTTAGCAAATGTAAATTCATTACTTGACCTTTATTTAACCAGGAATAGCCCACTGGGGAGACATGTTTTTGTAGTAGGGGAAACCGGAGTATACTCAGCGCAGACATGATGAAAACATGCTAAGTTGATCTCAGAACATAATATTTGTCAATACCATGTTTTATACCGTGAAGGGGGAAAAAAGGCCTGAATGATAAAAAAAAATAAAATAAAAAATTAATGTTTGGTACAATATTGGCTATTGTAGTTTACATTTTGATACAGTATGTACAATGAAGTAATGACTAAAATAAACTCTTAAGTTCAGTCCATTAGGCGTCAGAGTTTTGTGGTTGAAACACATTTCTGTCAAAAGAAAGTCTCAAAGCTGTTGAGTGTTGAGCTTGGTGTTTTTTAAACCCAGTCTTCAAAGAAAATGTAAATATTCAACAAAATGTCAAACATGTACGATAAGCATATTTTTACACCTTCTTTTAATGTAAATATATTACAAAAAAGCAAAACCTAAAGAAATCCACACATTTTGGTTGTGGCAACATTTTCTTTGGGTTTAATGAATAAATTTTAACCTTCGCATAAGCTAGAGAAAGAACAAGGGACTTCGCACATCAATGTGATGCGGTTGCGTTGGATAAAGTGGGAGCAGCCCAATACTTGAGAACAAAAAGATCCCGCACACCGTCAAACCATGCAAAGGTATTTAATTGTGCAACGTTTCGACCATGAGGTCTTCTTCAGGCAAAACGTTGCACAATTAAATACCTTTGCATGGTTTGACGGTGTGCGGGATCTTTTTTGTTCTCAACCTTCGCATAAGCCCCAACCATTAATTTACCTATTTTAGTAACTTGAAACCTAAACTTACCCCTTAAACCCAATGAAAATCAATATGATACATATAGATATATTTTACTGACCAAAATGGTACAGTGTAGAAAAACTATAGAAAAATGTTTTATACTACCTATAAGAATGTTTTTGAGTACATATCAATGTTAAAACGTAACTTTGATTATGTAGAACAACAAAATGCAGAAGCATTGTATTTCACACTGCTTTTAGTGTTACACACCAGCGTCCTGTGAAATAGATATTTTTTATTTCAATAGTTTCAGTCCTAAAGCTGCAGTCCAGGTTCAGAAAGTAAAATGTATTATGATTCAAGTATCCTAATAATACAACGTATTGCCAACAAGTTTGTCAAGATTTAATCTCGATACCGATACATCGATTACAGCCCTAATATAGAAAGATTTCATAGCAAAGAGTGTCTGAGGCATGTCTGATTGGTGTCATTTTATTAACACCAACTCCTTTCGACCTAGCAGTCCTCATCAGGGCATAACCTAGGTGTCTAGATTCACCTATAATTGGTGAATAGTGTCACATGATCATAAATATGTCATTGACAAAAACATGTACCTGTGTATTTACAATAAAAACACACCGTGACGAATAAATAGTGCCACATTACATTGTTACAGAATAAAAATCAATGAGGACAGACACAATACGACATAAAAAGTTAGTCTTGAAGATCACAAGAAGGGCAAGAAATCAGTGTCCTCATTTAGACCTGAGGGACAAAGTGTTGAGTGTTTGTATCCAGTATGATTCTCTCTGAAGTAACAGTTTAAAGGACAAATGTTGCATTATTTTTTTTTTGTGTTGTTCTTGTTCTTTAAACAGGCTCCTGAGCATCTCCAGTTTGAAATCCTGGGCACCAAAACCACTAAGAACAGTGTAGTAAATCACAAATGACAGTCATGTGTTTCCCACATCAAGTATTGAGTTAAAGCTCTGGCTATTGACCTCAAAGAAATGCGCATGGTTTTAACAATCAGACTGATCTTACCTGATATGCTGCAGCTGCAGAAATGCACAAAACAAGTCTGGATGATTTATGGACTTAAAAACAAACAGCAGTGTTTTGATGAGGAAGCAATTTAGAACAAGACTAAAAACTCAAAAAGTCAATTTTGCTAATATGTGCTCATTAAGTTTGTCACCTCTTCTTATGTTACCATGGCCTTAAGTTTGTCATGCCCCATGGTTGCAACGACAACAAATTGTGATCACAATATTGTTTTTATTTGGGTCATCTTATTCATTATCTTGATGATGGAAGCCCTAAAAAGGCACACAAAAATTACTTCTGTTTATTTATTAAAATTTTTTTTTTTTTTTTGCAGAAGCTCAAAGTCAACAAACAAACAAACAAACAAACAAACAAACATACAAACAAACAGAAAGGTTTCATCTATAAAACTGGATTTCAGTTTGTCCTAATTTTGAATTGTGATTTTATATATTTTATTGCTGAACCAAAATTAGAAAAACATAAAATTTACTAACTGGGATCCAGAATCCACGCTTCTTCATATTTTGCAAAGAGTGGGCCTGGTCACCACTCCCCTTGCCGTGTCTCCAAACAAATTCACAACACAGTTTTAAATTTAGAACAAAGTCAAACTCCTGCCAACTCACATTGAAATAGTTTCATTTTGTTTTGTTCACTGATTCTGATCCTTGTAAGAAGCCATGTTTGATTTGATAAGAACAGAATATATTGTGACAAGCCTAACGTCATTTTGATTAATAGCGAGAACGTTGTTGGCCCAGTGCTGTTATTTCTATACATTCTTATTCATTTCATGCTTTATTACCTTCCTTTTCCCGCCTCCAGCCCATTCCATACTGGCTTTACAAACTCCACGGGCTCAACATCAACTACAACTGTGAGATCTGTGGGAACTACACATACAGAGGGCCCAAGGCTTTCCAGAGGCACTTTGCGGTAAGTCTTTGTATTCACCATTAAGTTTATCATCTGGATCTTAGTTTATTTTATCTTCTCTTTTGTATTTTAACAATGTATGATTAGGAATGGAGGCACGCTCACGGGATGCGCTGTCTGGGAATCCCAAACACGGCCCACTTCGCCAACGTCACCCAGATTGAAGACGCAGTTTCTTGTACGTTTTACTACTTTATTTTCTGATCTTGATCGAGTTGTTTTTTGGAATAATAACAAAATATTTATGTTTTTTTTAGTGTGGGCAAAGCTGAAGTCCCAGAAAGCTTTGGAAAGATGGCAGCCAGACACAGAGGTTTGTTTCCATTCACTTCTATTTGACTCAGTGTTTATATCACAGAGATACAACTAACTTTTATGCATATAATTCAGGGTCAAATGTAAGACTTTTTTAGACCTGTTAAAGACCACAAAAAATGCAACCTAGACCTGTTTGCGAGTCCTGACCTGGAGTATTTCACACTGCTGCTTCTTTTTCACAGGGCTTCTTAAGATATTACTATATCATTTTCTTTTACTTTGAGACGTACAATGGCAAATGTAAGACTTTTTATAAGGCCTTAAATTTAAATTTTTCTATTAAGACTTTTAACACTCCGACAAAAACTCTTGGGGGAAAAAATTTTAAATAATAAAAAGAAAGTGTAATAGATGTATTGGATGGTGAGTACATTGACTCCCCTGTTTGCACATTAAAAAGCAGTAACACCTGGTAAGTGCAGAAGCACAGCATGCACAGGAATCATTTACAGTTTGTAACAAGTCAGCTCAGACAACGTACAGAAGCAGTGTCAGGCGCCCCTCTGAGGGGCACAATTACGCTACATGCCACTCAAACTGGGTTAGAGATCTAACTGCCTTTTTAATGCCTTCATTTATAGAGGGTTATTTTGTTTATCAACACGGGCGATGCGCACGCACCCAGCCTGTAGAAAGAACCCCCACTCCCAGACACAAACAGTGGAAACAAGTCGAAAAAGCACCGTTGTCAGCTAACAAGAGCTGACTCTATGCGAAAACAAAAATGCTGCTGCTAAGTCAATATTTGTGAATAAAATTCGGTCCTACGACCCTTAAATGTTACATTCAGGTGAGTGAAAAAACTGTGTGAAAAACACTGTCTCAAGCTTCAGGAGACAGACGTCTGTCAGACCGGTTCAGACCTGATTGAAACAGCTGCTCTCATTCCGTTTTGTTGTTTTATTCACAGAAGTTTCCCCAGCTAACCAGATAGAGAGTGGTTCTTTCTGCATGAAGCATGCGCAGTAGGGCGGAATGAGAAAATGCTTACTATTCACAGGCCTGTTTCAATTGGAAATGTAGACAAATCCTCATAAACTCTAAAAATGTCACATTTCATCTCTTCTGAAAGGAACAAACACAAATGTTTGGAAAATCTCACTTTTATAGAGGATTTTCAGAGCAATAACAACAGGTGTTTATAATGGAAGTCAACAAAGGAAAAATGGCGCAAACAGAACAGAACTACAAACAGCTTCTGCACAAAAACTACAGAATCATCAAAGTCAAAGTTGGGACTGATTTTTAACATGTCCAAGGCTGGAATAAAACATCCAAACAAATCCAGTTTACATGATAAATTAACCCTTTTGTGTCACATTTTCACCTCCTCTGGGAATCTGCTTTTGTATAAGTCTGTAAACATTAAAAAAAAGCCTTGAGGATATATATATTTTTTATTTTTTGTCAGAACACAAGTGAATTAACAGATTTAGACAAAAAACGTCTGACAAATATTTCACTGTAAGAACTACAGAAGTCAGCATAAAACTACTTAATATTCCATTTTCTATCCTTTTATATCACCACACTAAGCTAAAATCTACAATAATTTCTTTCTGATATGTTACAGGAGGAGTATGAGGATTCCATCGGGAATGTGGTGAACAAGAAGACGTACGAGGATCTGAAGAGGCAGGGCTTGCTGTAGATTTTTATCGCTTTATTTTTTATCACACCTTTTGAGTTTTATATGTGCGTAAATAATATAGTAACGATGTTTTACGGCTACTTTTCATTCTCTCGTCATTTTGTAATATGGTAACATTAATCATTAAAATAAACAGATGGTTAGAGTTCCTGTCTGCTGAATGTTTCTTGTACTTCTAAAAAAAAGAAGGCTCACTCACTCAATCCTGTTTCAAACCGCCAAATGTTCAGTAAAGCAAATAAGTTGTGAAAGTGAAGTAAATGAGCCATGACATACTAATATACAGACTTTTCACTATTTTATTAGTATTTCCAATCTCAGGTGTGTCCCAGTTTTTAAACTTGACTGTGGTCAGACTTAAATTACATTGCTATTACTACAATAATCCAGTAGATGGCGCCAAAAACTAACCAAATGTCCGATTCATGGATCTAGGTCTGACCTATCACACTCTTCAGTATGTCTATGGAGAGTTAGGTGTTTGTATTGTACTTTATTCAAAAAAACAACATAAAAATAGTTACACCTGTTACCATTCCCTACTGTTCATGTAAATTAGGGCATGCAATGTTCCAGACTGTGGTGGAGCGTGCTGGAAAGAATACTCTGCCAATGTATTTAGTTGCACAATACTAAATAACTGCATTAAAATGTAATTTGTAGTGCATCTTGTTACTACTATTCCAAATACTTAGAATAGAGCGGGCTCTACCTCCTGACTCTCAGGTCCTTTGGAGTGAAGGGGTACTCATATGGACCTTTTGTGATTCTATTTGTTGGCATCAGCCATCCTGTCCAGTTTGGTCTGTTGGAGCAGCAGAAGCATCACACAGAGAGAGAAAAAGAAGCTCTGTTCTGTGTGGGAGGTGAAGACACAAGGGTCTCGTGCTGTCCTCTGGACTCAGTGTAGGAGGTGTCTGCTCTGTCCTGCTCCCTGCAGGACAGCCTGTCTGCTCAGGAGAGCAGCTTCAGTGATGATCTGAGTTACTCTAACTGTGTGTAGGAAAGGTTTCACAGGTCCTTCCTCCCTGTTGCAGTCACAGGCCATAGAATGAGCACTGTTAACTCACCAGTCTCACCATCACCTGTAATCATGGACAATACTGTGTTACCACATGAAGCATGTCTGGTATAACTATAGACATGCAGGTATAACCTGATACTTATTTACTTACTGATAAAACCAACACTTTTACAAAACAATTTTGTTCACAAAATTCTCCTTACTGCAAAAACATTATTGTAATTCCAAATCTTTCCAGAAGGAGTCACTGTTGGTTTGATTGCCTACATTCTTCTTAACAGTACCTTTTATGTACTGTATTAACTTGAATCCACATTGGTTATTCCAGTGGACTTCAGATTACACATACTTGTGTAATACATGTGGTTCTGACTTTGACATAATGGTTTTATGGTATTGTTGTGGTTGTCTTTCAAGTTTGTATCTCCATTTCCTTTTCTGAAAGGACCTGTTCAGTGGCACCAATGTTTTTGATTTACTTACTTAAATTAATTAGCTAGTTAACTTGGCCTTCCCCATTTGTAAAGCACTTTGGTGAATTTTGAAAACTGTTAAATGTGCATATAAATAAATACTATTACTTTCAGTCAGGTTACAGTTACATATAATATCCCAAATGTATGTTAAATAGATAGGGCTAAGTACACAAAGTACAAAAGACCTCCATCTATGTAAAAATCGCTCTACCTGTAAATCCCTGTGTGCAAAAAACACTCCGCACAGTCTAAAATCCTAACCTGACTCACGCTCGATGGATCTTCACGGTCAATAATAAAACACAGTACTTTTTATTGTTGTTATTTTCACTGGACATGTTATAACTGAGCACAGCAGCACTACGAGAGTGAATGCAGACCATAGAGACAGCGACAGGCCTTTGAACTGTGCACAACACCACTGAAAAGTCTCTATTAACACGGTTTTCAAGCACTGTTACCCTATGTATTCATTAAAACTTCTCATACATGAGGAGTCACGTTTTAAAGTTGCTGCTAACATTAGCTGCTTACCTTCGACAGTTGCCCTGACCAAATCTGAGTAGCTAATCCAGGCTGTTTTCTTCTCCAACATAGTATCCAAGTCCGGGCATGATTGGTATTTGTTCATAAACACTGCAGTCAAGATTCTCAATCCTTATGAGAGACAAAAAGTATTTCATAGATTTAGCGATCTTTTTTTTCACACTGACAAGAGCTGTTCAGGGCAGTTAGCGCCATCTGCATTTGTGTCAGTCAACAGGTGTCAGTCAACAGGTGAAAGACGTACCACTCGGTTAAGCCATTAGTCACAGTTAGGGATTCACTTTTTTTTAACCAGTTGGAGCTCTTCACGGTCAATAATCGGTTAACCGGTTACGTAAACGCAGTACTTTTTTATTGTTATTTTCACTGGACGTGTTATAATTGAGCGCAGAATGAACGCAGAGCAGAAACAGCTATAGGCCTTTGAATTTGGCACAACACGACTGAATATAACCTCTATAAACACTATTTTAATGCACTGTTGCACTAGGTATTTACTCATAAATAAGGTGTCACGTTTTAAAGTTGCTGGCTGCTAATGTTAGCCTCTTACCCTCGATAGCTCTGACCAAATCTGAGTAATCCAGTCTGTTTTCTTCTCCAACATAAAATCCAAGTGAATAAATCCTGCATCATTGATATTTGTCCATAAACACTGCAGTGTCACAGGTTTGCTAAGTCCTTATGAGATAAACAGTGTTTTTAGCGATTGTTTTTTTCACCCTGACAAACGCCAGCGGTTCAGGGGCAGTTAGCGCCATCTGCTGGAGCAACTGTGTCAGTTAACCAGTGAAAGACGTGCCACTCGGTTAAGCCATTAGTCACTCACTGCGGTTACATGTCCAGGGAAATCAGACTAGGCTAGAAAACCGGACTCTACTTGGTTTTCCCCTTAAACCGGTTGGACCAGTTTTGCTCCTGTTTACATGCACAAGAGTAAACCGATTACCCTGGAGAGACTGGTCCTGTTGTGTCAAATTCACTACTGCATGATTGAGGCTGTAATTTGTTGAACTACTTTAACATTGTTAATGTTGTTTATTTTTATTAACCGTTTGTAATACTGTTTGTTAAATGACACACAGTTTTTCTGGAGCACGTAGGACCGTTTTAAACATGTAGAACAGTGTTAAACATGGAGTTAAATGTGAGATTGTGTGTGCCACTTTGTGCAAGGCACTTTATAGTTCTAAAATTATTAATTTATTGTTGGAATGTGCAGTGGACAGGAGTTGTGAGCATGCTCAGTTGCATTTGTCCAGCTGCAGACCGATTGTCTGTTTACATGAGTCTGAAATCAGACTACAATCGGTCGAGACCACGTGCGCCAACTGGTTTTCCGAAAACCGGTTTACGGCTCCTCAATAGGTCTGCCCGGGTTTACATGTGCTTTGGAAAACCAGTTTAAATCGGACTAGGCTAGTTATCCAGTTTTCCTGGCCTCCATGTAAACGCCCTGACAGTTAACTGGTTAATCGATTAACCATGAACATCCCTAGTCACACACATTTCTGCTCTTTTTTCAAAAAGAAAAAAAACTCAGTATTTCTACTAAAATAGAATAAAATGCATTGTTTGAATTAAGCAGCAATGTCATTGGGCCAAACCAATTGGGCTGCTGCAAGACTAAATGGATTATCTCAAGTTTGTGAATTCACAATTATCACTAGATAATCCATCTGGCTGGCCAGGTTACTGGAAATAGAAAATGCCACTATAAAGCTTTATTACCACATCAGAGTTACAGTATGTGATGTTTGCTGGAATACCACATTACAAAGAAGTATGACATGAGCTAAACTAACAATGAAGAACTGGACCCAAAAAATAACTGACATACTGTTTATGAAACTAAATCAACGTCACTACACCCAGGCCTCATCCCATTGTAATCTGACAACAATCACCATAAACATACTTCCACAATTGTCTCTCTCTCATCATTTCCAACATCCCGTCAATGTTCCACCATCAACGCGGAGGTAATTTGCTTTTGGGCTGTGTTTGGACCTTCATTGGCTGCGAGAGGCCATCATACCCCTGCCTGTTGTGCTATATACATACACACACACACTATGCAAATCGACTATGCAATCAGACGCCTTTGTTTGACGCCGCTGTAGAGGCAAAACTGCAAAGCAAATAGCGTGTTTTGTTTCTATTTATCATCATTGTTTTGCCTGATATCATCTGCCAGCTATTGCTTCGACAGTGCCAATGATTTAGGTTGTATATTTGCGTTTTTGTGAGAATAACGATTGGTGGAGAACAAGGACCGGGGGTGTCGTCTTGAAGGAGCTCATTAGGAGGAAAGAGAGAAGAGGACGGGCCAGCAGCCAGACACAACACTGGCCGTATTTGAATAAGGAAAGAGCGTACTGAAGCTGGGAGGGGTGGTGCTATGAAGATGAAGTGGAAATGTGATTCAATAGACGTCTCTCGATCCTCTTTTGGCGAGATGTTTCAGTTATTGCATTATTTACCCCAGCGGTAGATGCATCTTCGGTCTCTTCGTCATTTCCTTCTCCTCTTCTTCTTCCAGCCTGAGAAGTAATTTCATTTCTCTCATTTGTCTGTATGGGCAACTAAAGAGAAAGTGAAACTAAATTTAGAGTATGATGCTCTAGCTAGCCTCTTCAGCTTTGGTGCATTGGATGATTATTTAGATTTTTATTTTGATGATTGATTTGGTTTCTATTTCATAATCCTCGTTGCATAAAAGCCTAATACATTTTTCAGTTAAAGATGACTTATAGGGTGTTTATTCTAGGACCGAGCAATAACATCTGATGCACTATTGCAGTGCTCTGGCTTGCCAATAAAGGGATCATGGGTTCAACTCCCGGAGATTGCATGTTCTTGCTGTGTCACCATGTTTTTTCCCAGGTACTCATTTTCCTCTAACTTATGAAAACAAGCATGTTGGGCATCACTTTAAATTTCACCCAGCGACGAGTTGGCTACTGTCCAGGGTGATCCCCGCCTATGGACCAAAGTCACTGGGATAGGCTCCAGTCACCTGAAAATGAATGAATGAACAATAACAACTAAAATTGCTGCATGGTCAGGTGCACAATGATTTAAAACACGGACTATGTTAAAAACATTGTCTTCAATTTTTCTTTTAATTTTTACAGTAAAATTACTTAAAGATGGGGTAGGTAATTGTCACACTGCAAACACAATTTCGGTTTTAAATCTGACAACTTTTCTCTTAAATTCTTCAACACATTGTTAATATCAATGTGTATTAAGTTTTAGTTGCAATTTTGACTTAAAACCCTGTTTTTTCTTATTTGAAGTGAAATTGGAGAGGACCACCCAAGTTAAGCCAATCAGAGCGCTGCATTTTGCTCCTGAGTAGAACTGAAATTCTTTATTATTTGATTCAGAGAGTATTCTGTGGGCTAATTTTTTCAAAAAGTGCAGCATTTATTATAGACTTTTTGGTAGAAAACACAAGGTTGACTTATTTACAACTAAAAAAGTTAGTTACCCCAACTTTAAGATAAATTTGACCCCAGCACAAATATCTTGTTATGGTATCTATTCAGTTGGAAATAATTCTGCACTGTCATGACTACATCTAATAATGTCCTGTTTGTTCATCAAACGCCACTGTTCATCTGTTGTTGTTGTTCTTGTTGTTGTTAGCATTGTGGCTAACTGCTGTTAGCATGCTGACATGCCTCAAACCTAACAGCTATAAAAAAGCTCAATCACATTGTGGTGAACAATTTGGATGCTCCAAAGACATTAGGTAAGTGAGACAAACATTTAAGCTGAAATAGGACATTTTAAAATGTATTATTTCTGTTTAATTTTTTATTTGATTAATTTTTTTTTGAGATGTGTCTTCTCTTCCCCAAGCTTTTTCCCTGTGGGACATGACTGGAACATCTCATCAGAGTGGCTTTGTCCAGGACGAAACAGATGCCCAAGCCACCTCAGCTATAGCTCCTTTTACGATGAGCTCCTCTTGTGTAACTGAGCTTCTCAACTTATCTGGAACAGAGCACCAAGCCACCACGCACAGAAAACGAACATTTGAGCACAAATCTATAAGTACTGCAGAGACGTCAATACTTTAAAAGCAGCTGACAATACAGCCACCACAAACCACCATTTTGTCAATCTCCAATGCTCATGAGCAAAGGTGGGAGTGATGTATTTTGTCCACAGATGGCAAGTAACTAAGTATTTTTAATCAAGTATTTAAATAGTTTTCTTGAGTATCTGTACTTTACTTGAGCATTAAATAATCTGGTGACTTTTTACTTTTACTTCTTACATTTTTCAAGAAAAATCAGTTAGATTGTAAACAGATTAATTACTTTATAAGCCCATAAACATTTTTTTTATTTTCTTCTGAAAACCTGTGCAGTGAAAATCGCCAAAAACTTTATAACTTCTAACAATTCTATATTTATCTCATGATAAAAGTCAGAATAATTATTAAAATAACTCACTGTAAAGCCCATCTCACAGTCCAATGCTTAACAAACCAATTTTGTGCAATGCAAAAAATGCATCTTTATACTGGTTCAAATGGTTTAAAAACTTGAACCAGTAAGATATTTTTACTTGATGGACCTAGACTATCTGTTTGAGGTGATTCTGTCTTGTTTTTCCATAAATTGTCTCTCTGCATGGAACTTCAGTTGGCTTGTGTACGTTCAAAATAGCTACCTTCTGTGCATACGATCACTTCTTGTGAGCGTTAGCATTTAGACACAATCATGTCTCTTTTTAAACAAGTGTATTTTGGTGAAATATTCCTCTAATATGTAAAGTCTTTAACATGTTTTCTGTAACATTCACCACAACTGTCTGATCTAAAGAGGATTTATTTGTTTTAAACTGATGTAGTGAAAACCCCATAGAAGAGAATTGAACAGGAAATGGTTGTATGTACAGGATGTACTATTTTGAACGAAAACAAGCCAACTGCACAGAGCCAATTTGTTCTTATTTCAAAATAAGATCTTGTAAGACATATACTCACCCCAGTGGCAAATTTGATTCAAGCTCTTGAAAATAGTCACAAATGTGTTATATTTAGCAATTTCATTAGAATCTGGCTAAAACAACTAAAATTAGGATGAATATTCTGAATTCTAGTTGCTTTTACCAAGACAAGAAAATAGCTTTTGGCAGTGTGGTTGTACTTTTTACTTCATTTTTTGTACTTAAGTAGATTTACACAGGTTTGTTTTTGTACTTTTACTCGAATGAAGGCATTTCAGCAGGACTTTGACTTTTGTCATTTTTTTAACTGTACTTCTACTTGAGTAGTGAACTTCAGTACTTTTGCCATCTCTGATTTTGTCTTTCTCAGCGAACATGAAGTTATTGATCTTCATATGTTATAGTTTATTAAACATAGAAAAACACAATACGTCTCCCTTAATTTGATGTGAGAGACCGATACCGTTGCAGTTCCAGAGTCCAGCTGCAGAAATCCTGTTGTGTTGTCTTGTGTCCACAGATTGGCATCAGCCTCCTGCTCTTCATCAGTGCACCGGGTCAGCTCTGCTCTGCACACTGCACGCTCTTATGTAACCAGGACGATTCAATATACTACCGCAAGACAGGGAGGAGGAAGACTTGTAGGTAACAGTACAATAGACCAGTGTTCATAAACAGTTTCTGAACTGATTAGTTATAAGAATAAAATGTAGTATATTTGAATTACACATTTGTTAAGACCTAAGTAAAAACATAAATTAAATAAATGTCATGTCTTAACACAGTTTCCTCATAATATTTTATTCAACTTTAAGCTGACAGACTCCTGAAATACTCTTCTACATCACAGTTTTAGTGGTGTCTTGATCTTGAATTGTAGTTTTCAATAGAATACCGGTGTCAAACTCAGGCTTGCGGGATAAATTCGGCCCCCAAGATGATTTTATGTGGCCCTCAGGATGATTTCTGATTATTTTTGATAGTGAACCTATGATAAAAGCACAAAACAATGTGAACTACAAGTCCCAGAATGCAAAGGAACTACACAGGTCAGAATATTAAAGGAAATCTATTGTGTAAAATCTACTTTTTTGAATTTTTAAGCATGTCATAACAGTGCTCTCATCATTAGTTTATCCAAAGTTGTATTTGACTCGCTTCATGCATGTTTGCGTACATTTTTATTGTCCTGCAGCTGATACTCTAGTGCTCTGAAAATCTCTGTCTTCACCTACCATCTATCCCTGCCCACTTGTCTGTATTTACATGCGATTACTAAAGAATTATTTTAAGTTTATTATTTGTCATGTGCATAAGGTACAAAGTACTAAGCAATGAAAAATAGTTTGCCCTGACACACTTTCTGCTGAATACATAAATAAATAAATAATTACTGTAATTTCTGCCCTATTAAGCACACCTGTATATAAGCCGCACCCACTAGATTTGAGTTAGAAAAATTATAACGTACATATATAGGCCGCACATGTTAGTAAGTCTATGAGAATCTATCATTTTGCTGCATTGCCTTATAAGCCGCATAGTTCAAAGCCCATGAAAAAAGTAGCGGTTTATAATCCAGAAATTACGTTAAGTTAGTTTAAAAAAACACACACACACATTAATAAATACATTAGACATCCAACGTGTTCTCATGGAATGCGTAAAATAGCACGCCATGACAAATTGCGTGTCACGACGACGCCCTCTGCCTGTTTTGGAGTGCAATTACACGCTTGTTTTTTCTAGCGTGGTCTAGACACGTCTAGTGGTTGACGACAAACACGAGGTTTTTCAAGGGACTAACGGCAAAATTTTAGTCTGAAGTTACAAAAATGGGTAAGTTTAGCTCTTTGGCTTGGAGTTGGTTAAGGTTAGGATTAGGATTGTGTTAGTTTTCATGAATAATAACTCGTCTTAACATTCACCATTGAAATGAACTAGGACAGAAACGCGTCAACTACACACGCATAAAATAGAAGTTGCTTATCCATGAGAACAGGCTGAGACATCAAAAGAAATTTTCCGCTCTCTTATTATTCAGAGTTCATAAGTCTTATGGCCTGTGGATAAAAACTGTTCGCAAACCTAGAGGTCCGAGCTTTGAGACTTCTCAGGCGCCCTCCTGAGGGGAGATAAGAGAAGAGGTCGTTGGCAGGATGACTGGGGTCCTGCATGATACTGAGACATTTTTTCTCGCAGCGCTTCTTATAGATGTCCTGTTATAGACGCAATTTTTACTCTCCTTGTCAGAAAAGTCAGGTCGTGAGATGTTATATTACCGAACCACACCTTCCTGTCAACACACTCTCAATTGTGCATTGGTAGAAATTGATGAGTATTTGCTTAGACAGACCATATTTTTTGAGACATCTGTGCTGTGCTTTTCACTACACAACTGATGGGAAGAGACCAAGAGAGGGTTTCACAGATGTTTGCAATGAACAAAATGTGAATTATTGATCTACTTGTGCCGTAGTTTTTTCTTAAAATCACATGTGTCCTTTAAGGCTTTGGAGATATAAACCCTTTTATCAATGAGATGTGACTACAAACCTTCTAAAATACACTGGAATGCAGGAAATTACATATAATTTGTTCAAACTTTTCCAGGAATGACAGTATGTACAATAAAACACAACACAATGTAATGTGTTAAAAAAATAAATCTGAACTACAGTAAATGTGCTATATTAACTTCACATAGCCCAATTGTCAGATTTGATAATAACACAAATTTTAAAATGCAGCAGATCAATTTGTGCCATTTGAGTTTGACACCTCTGGACTAGATTATCAATAATTATAATATATGGAAGTTGAGTTACTCTGTTTGTAACTAATAATATATTATCAAAATTTATATAAGCAATGAGTTACACTACTTAAATAAAATAACAGTCTGTCATCAGTTTCTCCCAATACTGTTTAGAGCACTTCTTGGTCCTGCTCTCCATGTACGTCTTAGACTGTCTGAACTCTTCGATCCACAAGTCAGATGTTGCCTGTGGCCACAAAAACAAAATTTAAAACTAATAAAGCTGGACAGCTGAAGACACTTTAGTATAAGAGCTTGTGTGTGACTCTGCCTTATTGTACTGTATCTATATTTGCTGTTGTTATTTCATGTCTGCTCTCCGTAAAGCACTTTATAATTTTTTGAGAAAAGTGTTTTATAAATAAAGTTGACTTACTTACACGTTTTGCATAATGTCAAATGGGTTCTTTTAGTTTTATTTATTTATTTTGTAAGTTCATGATAGATCTCTCCTCTGTGATTTAACTCAAGGTTTCCCTAAAATAATTTAAAGGTGCATTGAGTAACTTTCTGGAGATGAAAAGTCATCTGCTGAATTCTGTAGTATTAGAAGGTTAAAACTATACTTTGGGAGTTTTTCAATGGAGATGAATATATTTTTTGCCATAATATGAAAAAAAAATCAGTTAAAGGAACCGCTTTTCTGTGGAAAAATGCACGTTCGGGTTTTCCTCCAGGCCAAATAATAAACTATTTTGTGGCCATGGAAGCTTGCTCAAAGTAAAAATGCAGATTAATTATTTAGTCTAACAAAGAGATCTAAATTACAAAAATATGCATTTATTCAAGTTAAATTTTGGCTACAAACTTGCACAGTGCACCTTTAAATATTTAATTATTTTAGGGCATTTCTGCTAACTCTCCATTGGGAATGAATGGGACGAGAACAAACTATCCACAGTTATTTTCAAGTTGGAACTAGCCAATGTGTGAAAAAGACCTATTTGATTTGCTTCAATGTATGTTTGAGTAATTTTGTATTGTTCCACAGTTGCTTATGTGTTCAGAAAATTCAGATTCTGAAGAAAAGATGCAGAGTTCAAAATGATTGCATAGCCACTGCTTATAGGCCTTTTTCCCAGTGCGGCTAGGCTAGTTCCTGTTTGCCTAATACCTGTTCCTTCTCACCCAATTCATATCTTATGGAGAATTTGCTGGAATGCGCTAAAATGAACCACTATTTCAACTGGATTTCCACCCCGATCTCACAAGAAAGCGTACATATACCACGACATAACGCAACATGTAAATTACGTATAGTTAGCACGAGTTTACGGCTGTTTTGCGTAATTATAGTACGCGTCACAGTCCCCGTTCATTTCAATGGTGGTTGTTAAGATGTGTTCTTATTAATGAATATTAATGAAATCCTGATTCTAATCTTAACCTACCCCAAGCCCCAACCCTAATGTTGCCCATTTTAGTAACTTTAGACCTAAACTTACCCGTTTCACCTGAAGAAAACGTCTCCACGTGGCTGCAACCAAAACTCGTGGCATTTTTACGCTTTTTCATATTGTGCTATATGTACGGCGTAACATAAGTACGCAAAACAGGAATGATATTGTGCTAAAAATACGCTATTTTTGTGTTGTGCTATATGTACGCCTTCTTGTGAGACTGTGTTGGGATTTCAATTGTAAAAATCACTGGCAGCAAAATTATAGTTTATCGCTACACATGAAAAAAACTAAACAATAATCTGTTTAATATACAAATTTTTGAATCACTTTTATAGATATGATAAATGTGGGTAAATTTGGCTGTATTTTATTACCTCCATTTAAGGCTACAAGTTGTCCATTTACACAACATCCTTCAGGTCTTAAACAGATCATTTCACAAAGTCTTGTACAGTACAAATGAATCTCATGTACTTCACATCTGCATGATAAATGACTGTGGACTGTCCCTATAGGCATTAGTCAATGTTGTGCTCCCCACTCATGCACAGGCTGGATCGAAGCGTGCTGAGTGGAAAGGCCGGCCCGCTGAGACAGGCAGGGCTGCTGCTGATGGGGGCACGGCACGCTCAATTTAACATACCAAAGAAGAAGTATTATGACTTAAAAAATGGATAAATAAAGTTGTTGGAATTGGATTTTTCTTTTTAGATTTGAATTAAGCACATATAAGAACATACTTTTTTTTTTTTAAGGCTCATTCTAAATATATTAATTTTTGTATGAGATTATTCTATTGAGCTGGCAGTACGGTAACAGGGATGATATTTTTAAACAATGTTCCAATTTCTAGTTTATGTTCGCTAATACAGAGCAGACCTTCTGTCTCAACGTGTTCTCATGGCTTGCATATCTCACGCAATGACAAATTGCGTGTCATGACGACGATTCTGTTTATTTTCGCGTGTTTATTACAAGGCCATTTTTTGGCGTGATATAGACACGCGATTTGGTTGAGAACAAACAGGCAGGTTTTTTTAGGGTAAAACTGCAAAGTTTAAGTCTGAAGTTACAAAAATGGCTAAGTTTAGGTCATGATGGTTAAGATTAGGATTAGGATTGTGTTCATGAATAATAATATATCCATCATGAAAATGGGGCGGCAATGCGTGAAATACACACGCAAAAAAATTGAAATTGCGTTCATGTGACATTTAGTTTCAAATTGCATGATATAGACACATATATCTGTGAGGCCAGGCTGTTTGTCCATATTTGGATTAAGTTACTATTACGTGATTAGGATGATTGACAACTTAACCCAATGTTTACAAAAAAAAAAAAATATATTAATTAATTTCAACCTAGCACTGATATATTATTGAGGTATTCATGTAAAAAATTTACAAAATATTTTTGGTCTGCGTCTTAAGATGTCCTGTTTGTTCACCAAAATCTAGAGAGAAATATGGTGGCCATCTTGGCGTGGTCATGCACTCTACTCAGTGCAATGTATTTGAATCGCGCTATACAAGTTCGGAGTGTTTTGTCAGTCATAACTCTGTGAAAACAAAATGGATTTTCACACAGATTTTTTTGTTGCACATATCACATATAGCTATGATACGGGACATATAATTCATAGCTATCATAGCATAGTGTCTTGAACCGAACTCGCCTCACATTCAGTGTACGGGTTGCATAAGTCTTGTAGGTCCTGACCTGCAACAGCCCCGCACGCAGGGTACATCAGGGTAAGGGTTTTAAAAGAAGGAGCCGGTTTAAGCCCTCGGGCAACATGATACCCGAGGGCTTACAACCTGGCAAAAATTTGTAACAGAGTCACAAAGATCTACAGACACAAGACATATGACAAACAAACTCTTGTTACTCTGGCCCCATCAATTTAAGCTTTAAAACTACCGCTGAAGTGTAAAGAAGACGTTTTCTGAAAAATAACTAGACTGTAGAATTTTAGTTTTTTATGAAGGAATGCCTGAAAAAGCTAGAGAAAGCTATATTATTACCGTTCAATAAAATCTAAAGTTATTAACATTTTTTTTCTTTTGCAAGTAGGTGAAGAATGTCCACTGGTAAAATAGGGGTCACCGGTAGAAAAAGACTGCTGTGAGACAAGCAGGTGACAGAAGCTCCGGAAGAAAAAAATATGATGAGATTGTAAAACAAGAACTCTCAGCACATTTCTGACTTCAAACTGACATTTTCACCTTTGTTCTAACGCAATGATGTTCCGGTTTTACAGCTCTCCTCTAAGCAGTGCACAAGTGAGGTGAGAGAGAGGTGCAAACTCTGACACAAACCAGTCACATCCTTCTACTGTTCTCAGAAAAATCGAGCTGTTTTTGAACATTCGTCATCCTCTCCATCTCAAGTGTTCAAGGTTTACTACGTCCATACCAAAAAATACAGGATATGATTGCATATTTTAAATTGCAGAAATGTTTTACTCTTTTTTATGATACCATCTTTTTATGACGAGCCTTGCCTGGGATCCAGAAATTACACTTCGACAATACAAAGTAGTAGGTCTGGTCACCACTTCCCGCAAGTCTCCCATGCAGTCAAATTAGAGACAAAGAAGCTCATTGGTTGTCTGACTTTTGGAACAATTAGAGTTCATTCACCTCACAATCAAAATGATTTTCCAGGCATAGCGTATTTATAGAAATGTACATGTTATAAAGTATCTACTTTTGAAAAGTGTACTATGAACATGTCTTTAGCTTGGTTTGTTTCCCAAATAAGACGTCTAATACATTTTTAGCATTTAGTTCAAAGCATAATTTATCAAAGGCTTTCTTCTTACAGAGAGTTGTGTCAACTCTCCACAAATCTTAACTATCACACTTTTATCAAAAAAAGCCACCATTCTTTGTATTTTCTTGTGCAGTATAGCTTCAGAGGAATTGCCAAGCCAAACAAATGCCAAATATTCTGTCTCGAGTCAGCAGCTACTGTACTTTTTGTTACTAAAGACAATTTAGACACACTTTAAAATCTGTGCAGGGTTTGTTATCATTTATCTTGACAAAGTCAGCCATCAGAGGCCAAAACTATGGAGCCTCAGCTTCACAAAGAGTTCAGCCATGTGAGTGTGCCCCAAACAATGTGTTCTTATGACTTATGTGCATACACCCTGCTAGGACAAATTGCGTGTCATGTTGACGCTTCTGCCTGTTTTAGCGTGTTTATTAGATCATTGGTATCTTGGCATGGTATAGACACGCAATTTGGTTGAGGACAAACAAGAGCTTTTATTTGAGGTTAACCAACGTGTTCTCATGGATTTTGTAAAATATAGCAATTACACGTTTTTTCTGGCGTGGTCTGGACTCGCCTGATTGATGACAAACACATGGTTTTTCAAGATATTAACAGCTAAGTTTAGGTCTGAAGTTCCAAAAATTTGTAAGTTTAGTTCTTAGACTTTGAGTTGGTTAAGGTTAGGATTAGGATTGTGTTAGTCTTCATGAATAATAACACGTCTTAACATTCACCATTGAAATGAACTAGGACAGAAACGCGTCAAATACACACGCATAAAGTAGAAGTTGCGTTCATATGACACGCTGTTTACAACAGCGTCGTATTGACACGCTTATCCATGAGAACAGGCTGGGTTAACGGCTAAGTTTAGGTCTGAAGTTAAAGACTAGGTCTGTGCCTTGAAATTGGTTAGAATTGTGTTAGTATTCATGAATAATAACAAGTTTTTACATCCATCATACAAATGAACTGAGGTAGCAATGCATGAAATAGACATGCAAAAAATCATATGACATGCTGTTTCAAAATGCTTGGTAAAGACAAGCATATCTGTGATTACAGGGTGCCTCAAAGGGTTAAGAAACAAACCTAGTTTAAATTGGAAAACACTGAGATTTTCATACAAAACATGTAATACAATCCCTTAATTTAGTTGCTTATGATTAAAACTTTAGTTTTCTGCCAACTAAGATTTGAGATCTAAAATGCAGTGGATAGATGAAGACGTAAAGCTATGTGTAATCAGGTATTTCCAAATCTCTTAATAAAGGTTTAAAAGCACTGGACCTAATAATGATCCCTGGGGCACACCACTTAACACTTAACCCCAGGTTCTTTCTGTTACAATTTGATATTAGCTTATTGAACAGCACATCTGAGACCAAGGTGTTTTAGACCAAGCTAACCCCCTTGTGGAAACTCTTTCAAATGTAACAGATATACTGTATAAGTCAATAAAAAGGTTAAAAACTTGGTTCATGTAACAAAACATTTAATTGTTGCTGTGACCGGTGCAGACATCATACTATTCATAGTATGATGTCTGAACTTGAACGTCCTTTGGTGAACTTATCTTCCTGTTGAACTCAAACTCAAAGCAGTGTGATTGCTCTGACAGTGAGAAATGCTCCTTACACTTTACACTGTGCTGTATTTATAGTAGCATTAACCTACTGCAGCTTCAGTAATGTGAGGAATAAAAGTTGTTTTGAAATGCTTTAGCTCCTCTGCATCCATACTTATCACGCTCTAAAAACACTCTCACACTCCAACTGAATGTTAAGTATGCTAGTGAATGACAAAAGCTGCATTTGACTGGTCATTTAGCAAAGATTTCTGTCAGCTAGCATGCACACATTACTATTAACTATTGTAGTCCTGTGCAAATACGTTTAGGAATATTGTTATTGTAACATTTATTGACCAAATCCACCATTTTTGTCATTAAACTGCTAGGTCGCTTCTGGTGAATGAAATTGTCACTGGTCTATACTGTAATAACACTGGTATACCTTAAAGTTGCCAAGTCTGCTTCTTTATCACAATTTGGGGCTTCTTTTTTTGGAAAGTCAGTTATGAATTTTGACTGGATTAAAAGTGGATTATTGTGATTTGGCCTTGATTTTTGTCCATTTGCAGGTTTGAACCACAAAAATGAATACATTTGTGTGAATAAAACATGGACTTTTGCCATATTCTTATGTATGAAAGTCATTGTAATGTTAAATATACTATTAAAAATGCCAAAATCATTAACACAAAATTGACTTTATGTTTTGTTTTGTTTTGTTTTCAAAGGCTTGCTTGGTCGCTTGTTTTTCTCCAAATATCTGAATCAGGCCAATCACAGTGAATAGGAACTTTATGAAAAGCAGAGGATTTATTTTACCTTAAAAACGATAGAAAACAGTCTTCTAGAGCCATAATAAAACTGAAATAGTAATCTTTATCGCGCATCCCTACTTTAGAATTGATGGAAACATTAATCTTCACAGATCATAACTGAAAATCAGTTTTGCCCCAGTATAGAGATGCACTGTAGAAGAAGATTTTTCTTGCTGTCTACATTAAATTAGTTATGGCCATACCTGCATGCAAAGCCCGATTTTGTCAAAAATCTGAAGCTGAGAATGAAGGGGCCTGGTGGATGTAGATGATGGACCTCAGAATACAAGATGCCACTGTACCCACACTTCCTTGTATGGAAGCTGGAGTATGCATGCAAGGTTTGACGGTAGGATGGGTGACTGAGAGATTGGGAGAATTGCTCCTGTCAGTTTATGCAACACGGTCTAAAATGGACAACATGTTATTAGCATATCATTTTTTCTACTTCTATTCATGCTGTGGAACGAGTCAAACGATTTTCTTGGCGTTTATAGACAGGTATTTTGGATGAAGGGGACATTTTCTTTGGGCTGAATGACTAAGTTCGGGTCTGAAGTTACAAAAACGGGAAGCTTACTTTTAGGTCTGGGGCTTGGAGTTGGTTAATATTAGGATTTCATTAATATTCCTAAAAAATACCTCTTGTTTTATTCACATTCACCTTAGAAATTGATGTTTGCTAACTATTGCTTACTACCACCAAGGATGATGTTAATGCTTTGCACTTTCTTAAATCAATGAATTATAGAGCTTTTTCTCTCTTTTTTTTCTTGCATTTTATGTTGTCAGCTATTAGGTAATGGCAACACCTAAGATGGGTTTCTGAAAATTATGAAAAGCATTGCTAAACCCACTAAGATGAAGAATTCTGAGACTCCTAAAGCATGAGGTAATGTATGTGACTAAAACTTATAGCCAATATATATAAATAGCTCTTTAACTTTTGGCTATAAATTCATCTTGTCTCGGCCAGTTCAACCACAAGAAAGTGTGCTAGTTTTGGCAGAATCTGAGGGTAAAATGCACAAAAGAACTTAAACAAATTTAGCACAATGAATGACGCCAGATGAAAGATTATTAGTATTTGTACAACATGAAATCAACACTTAAGTCAAGCATATGCTGAGGTATAAATAATACAAGATTGAGAATTTGTAAATTGTTAAACCCAGCTAACCAACATTTCCTTAACTCCACTGTGCCTTTGGGAAGATGAGCAAGAGATGTCGAAACTGGATTGGTTTCACAGTCTGACAAAAGGGAGCGTGTAAAACGTATTATTCCTGCGTACGGTGCATGAAGCAAATCCCCGCAGCCTAGCACGGACGACACCGCTCCAGACGAGACAATAGATGTGATTTTTGTGGAGACGAGCCTCACACGTCCCCAGTTTAACTCGATTACACAATGTAGAGGCAGATGACAGTCGGGCTTATGTTGACACACAAAAAAAGGAATCGGTCCAGATATGAACAAAGAATTTGGTTTGTGTGGAAGAATGCACCAGAGGGGGATGGAAAAACAGAAGAATACTCACAGAAAATGGAGGAACGGTGATGAGTCCTGTATGTGAGTTTGGTAAAAAAAAAAAATACTTCTGAGTATTGGCTTCTCTTTCATTGGAATGATTTTTGTCACACATTTAGTCAATTAAATAAGAAACAGTAACATCTTTTTGGTTGTTGTTCTTCTGTTGAGCCATACAAGATAAGTTTTGGATATGAATAAAACTCAGTAACTAAGTATTTTTACTCAGGTGTTGTACCCAATTTTTGTTTTCTTAAAAGTGTAAAGAAACAGAAATAATGAATTTAAACGTCCTATATCAGTTGCCATATTTCGCTCACTTACCTAATGCATTCTGAGCCTTTGGTTTGTTCACCACGATGTGTTTTATGCTGAAGGGAGGGAGGTATGCCAGTGTGCTAACGGTAGTTAGCCACAATGCTAACAAAAGATGAACTTGGTGAACAAACGGGACAGTTCCTGTAGCCTACATATTTCTAGCGGAAGGCTGCTGAACGCATAAAAAACACATGCTTCAAAAATACATATGTAAGCATCACAGAGACAAGAAGACATTTAAGAGGGCAAATTGTTACTTATTTATTTTTAAGGGGACTATCTAGTCATAGTCATACATTAACCAAGTAGTTAATGTATCTTTTCAGGTGGAAATTAGTCCACAATGGCTTGTCTACGTCTAGCATTGTGCTGTTTGTTCAATAAACTACACAAAGTTAGTTGTTTGTAGCCACTTTGGCTAACTGCTGTTAGCATACCTAACCGCTGTGAAAAAAAAAGCTAAAAACATATTGTTGTGTACAATTTGGATAAATGTATTAAGTGTTTATAGGAAGGCCAAAAAATAAACTTAGATAAAAACATGTTTTATAGTTTTCAGTCTTTGTGACACTAAATAAATACTAAAAATGTGTGATTATACTCTGAGTGGGCTTGCATGCATGGCCCAGAATTTTCTATTATGTGGCCTAGAGGAGGGTCTTCAGTGTATTTCCTTGGAAAAAAAACATTTCTTTAGTTATTACGTTGTCACATTATGGCATTAAACTTATTTATCCCCAACAATAATGTAATACATATTGATTTTATTCTTCTAACAGTATTCAGTTGAAGCCGTGGTGTTAAACCTGTAGCTCATGAGCTACCAGCACCTCGCCACCACCTACCAAGTAGCTCCCAAAAGGTGTTTGTATCAGACATAGCTATGTTTTATTACTCAAATTGTGTTTATTACATGCCTATTTCTATTGTAAATGTATCTTTAGATGCCCGTGCTGAATGCACGATGGCTAATGGTTTCTTACATGCATCTAACTGTGCCCATTTAACTTCAATTGTTTTGTATTTAACTAAAAGTATTATCTCACTCCCTGTCTTGATTTGCAAAAATAACTCTCCTGACAATAAAGGTCCTGACAATAATGGTTGGCACCTTAAATTGATGATTGTTGAGCCTGATCTCACAGGAAATTTACAATTGTGTATAATTAGCACGAGTTCACAGCTGTTTTACATAATTATGGTACGCGTTGCAGTCTCAGTTCATTTCTATAGTGGTTAAGACGTGTTCTTATTTATGAATATTCATGAAATCCTAATTCTAATCTTAATCTACCTCAAGCCCCAGACCTAAATTTACCCATTTTAGTAACTTGAAGCCTAAACTTACCCGTTTTACCTAAAGAAAATATCCCCACGTGGCTGCAACCAAAACTCGTGCCATTTTTACGCATTTGATATCGTGCTAAATGTACGGCGTAACATAAGTACGCAAAAATAATCGTGGTCATAATACGCTGTTTTTGTGTTGTGGTAAATGTATGCTTTCTTGCGAGACTGTGTTGGATTGCTGGTATTATTTTAGCTGTGGTATATTTGTAACTGCATTTGTTTAAGTCAGCTGTCTTCTCAGTGTAAGAATTGACTTGCTAATTTAGCTTAGAATCTCGAAAACAGTGGACTGTGTCACTGTAGTTTTCTGATTATAATTATGAACTGGCATTTTGTGGCACGAATTACCACAAGTAGCACTCAGAGGACTCCCTGATTGGACACAACAATTCCAAATGTCTTTTCAATTTCTATTTTGGCTCCGACATTTCTGTAAACACATAAAATTCCATGTGAAGCTCGGGTGAATACATTTGTCTGTACGGTTGATGTCAGAGCATTATTAGGCGACTTTTCTCTTTGATGCTGCCTCATTTGCCACTGTGGAAAAAAAAGCGGCTTGTCACCGTTTATTTCCATCTGAAAGTGTGTAGCTGTTTCATCAGCGGGAGTAGAGCCAGTGTGGAGAGCCTGTGCACTTCAAACGCTGGAGCAGGCATGAGATGGAGCTTTGGAATGCAAAGTTTGTGTTTTATAAAATAATTGGGCATACTGTAGTTGTTTCCTGTGACCACGCTGATGAAAGATGGCTTAGCTGTCAGTCAAATTGGCGGTTTTGTTTTTACACTAGAGAGTTTTGGTTCTGTCAATTGGAATTAATTACTAAGGCTTGGTGTTAGTTTTGATAAGCAATAGAAAATGAGTGCGCTGTCAGAATTTTCTAGTTAGTGTCTTCACTATTGAGCACAGTGGGGTTCTGTGTTAGATGGGAAACTATGGAGAATAAGAGCACGCAGAGCTGGAAAAAGATGTCCGCTTTGAAGCTTTGGTACATCACAGAGCGCTTCATAAAGATCAGAGACAGCATAGGCATGAAGATGGAGGAAAACCATAGTTGTGCATGCCCACAGGTTGCAACATGATTTCATAGAAATATGTGTATACACCACGACAAATACCATAACATGTGTAGTAGCCTGATGTTTCTATTCTTCCCTTTGTACTGCAAATATTCTACTAGAGGTGTAACGGTATGCTAAAACCATATTCAATTCATTTTTCTAGTTTCGAAAGTTGTTGGTTGGGTACACTTTTAAGTTAAGGTTTTAAGACAAAAAGGGCAATAAATGTACATTTGTACATTTCACTGAAAAAGGAACATTATTCTATTAATATTAAATGAACGCTGATGCCCTGCAGCAGGAATATCTCAAAGAAACACAATTTTTATTTAGATTGAGCTTGTATTTATTCATTTATTTATAAAATGATCTCTCTAAAAAAAATCTTGTATTTGCTCCGTGATTCAGATAATGTTGCCTAAATAAAGAGTGGCCCATGACGTGTATGCACAGTGTTTGTACATCGCTGTAACATGAGCAAGCTCAGGGAAGCAGCTTAAGTTTTTTGGAGCCTTTGTGCAGGATTTTACTCACCGAAAGCCATGTGGCTGTGTACTACAGGTGAATGAGACTAATGCGACGACAACGGTGAGTGCTAACGTTCGTCTTTTTCCCGCAATGATTCTGAAGTGTTTACGAGTGCTGAGTACATAAATACTCTCATGGAAATCCATCAGAAGTATTCACACATCACCAAGTAGTGCAGATGAGTAATAACCCAAGGAAGACGTTTTTTAAACTCCAAAATATAAGCTAGCGTTGCATCGCTTAATAGTGTTCGTGTAGAAACACGTTGCGTGTGGACATTAGTTCCGCCCCGGTCACGCAAAATCACATTTATTTACATAAAAATTATATAAATCGATACACACGTGCACCGAACCACACGTGCACCACCGAAAGGATTCTTTCGGTGCCCAGAGTAGAGCAGCAGTCCCAGGCTTTTCAAGCTACGCAGGGGCATTTAGCAAAAGACCGCAAAAACCCAATTTATCGAACGGCAAGTGACTCCTAGATCCATGTGCAGTTTGTGACTGAATGTTAGTATGTGTCCCGATTTACAGTGGCCTGATATTTATGTATATTTGGTGGAAAATCCTTGTGTGCACAAGAGAAAAGCTATAAGCATACAAATCCCTTGATGGGTTTCACAACGTAATTTGCAGCAAAGTACAGGAGTTACCACGACATGGATAAAAAAAAAAAAAAAAAGTGTAATTTGTGTTAATTATCAACAAAGTGAACACTACAAACTCACACAAACTGCATCTGTGTGGCATTATTGTGCTGATTTCTACAGAAACTTATTGCATGAAAGCCGCTAGCTAGTTAGCCCGCAGAAATCACCAGTTATACAGAGTGTCAACTGGTGCAAACCCATGGAACACATTAGGAGAGGTCAGAGCCTCGTTATAAGTCATTGTTCAGTTTTCTAACCGTTTTGTATCTTTAGTACTACTCACTCGTTTTGTATGAAAAGTTAATGGGCAAGCTGTGCAGAGGGCACCAGTGTGGCCCCGCCCCATAATGACGTAGGCTCTGAATAGGTCTATAGTGTTACACCCCTAATATTTACAGAGACCTCATGTAAATTGCAATAATTATGGGCGTCGTCATAGTTTCTATTCCTGTACAAACCATCCATGTCTGTATAGTTTAATTTTACTTGCTTATTTGTGTAAAACCAAAAATTGTGGTTATTTTACGTTTTGGCTGTTCGTTACACATTGGCGTAAAAAAGGTGCGAAAACGTGCTTATTGTACGTTTTTGACATTTTGTTGTATATCTACGTTTTCTCTGGAGACTGGGCTGCGTCTCCTGCAGACTTGAAGATAACTTATCTACAGGTGGACCATCCGAGACGGAACCCCCATCCACCCATCCACAGTCCCACCAGCCTCCCCGAGCCACATCGCATCACCATTTTCACCATCTTCTTCTTTCTCATTCACAATAAAATATTATGTAACCTGCAATCTAATGTGTGACTTTTGAGTTTGGATAACTTCTTTAAGGATCTCGATTTTTAACATGGATACGAAATTCTACAACAACGAAAAGTCAAGAAGATAGGTGTCTGGAGAAAGTTCGGGCAGAGTGCTTCAAAGTTTCGATGGAGAGACTTTATCACCGTAAATGTACCTTTCCTAACATGGTCATTCCTTCAGCTGTGTTATTTTAAACTTCTATGCTGTCAGTTTTGGTTTACTGAGCGCTTCATCTCCTGTCATCTCATCACAAATCCCCCTGAGACCTTCCCTCAAAATAACCCAAAGTGGCCCGTGGATGTCCAGAATCTCCAACAGAAAAGAAGACCCACGGCCATGTAAAAGTTTGTGTTTTATTATTAACTTCAGAATAACTCGCTAGCTACGTCTTTTCTTGTGCCAGCAGAACAGTCACAGACGTTTATCTATTTTTGCAGCCCACAATATGTCTTGAAAACATTTTGTTGCGATAACTTTGAAAACTGTGAGCTTCCATTTGCCAGGGATAAAAGCAAATTCATTAGGCCGACATATGGCATTATGTAAGAGGCTTATTATGCAAAATCAATGGTGTTATGCAATTTCATCAAAACCTCACAGCTACGCGAACATGTGTTTGAAATAGTAATTCTTTTCAAACTTCAAAACTGGTTGTCTTCAGCAGGATTGTTTAAGCTGCAGAATGTTGCCTTTTCGGTCTGCCATGTTGTATAAAATGCCAGATTGATAGGTGTAATGACATAAATTAGAAGACTTTGTCATGAGACGCCACATTATAATCATTTTTACATGACATCACAACATTCTACAGGTGAGTAACATTCAATACAGATGTTTGGCACATAAAATAAATATTGTTTGAATGAAGTTTTTTGTTGTGATACAAAAAAATAAATGGGTCGAGTCACTCAGGGCGTATACATGCAGGTCAGGAAAATCCATTTATTGTGATATTGATAGGAATGCACTCACTTCGCAGTGATAACAGTGAAGGTTTTTAACAGTAGACTGTAACAAAATATAAAAGTACTTTACCTACCAACTACATTTTAACTTCGCTCATGCCATATTAATGTGCATAATTCTGAATTGAATTTGACACGATAAGATAAGATAAGCTTTTATTGTCTCCCGTAGGAGAAATTTGTCGTCGGGACAGGGGAACACATGCTTTACCACATAGTTTACACAAGCACCACCACAAGTAAACATAATAAAGACCAAAGAACAAAAACACACAAGTGACTGCAGTCTTCTTAGGCATTTGAATCAAGTTCTACCTTAATTGCACATTCCCTAAGCCTGTGCAGTTTTTATTGCACATTATCAGTCTGACAAGTCTGCCTCTGAAAGGCATTGGTAAAAAAAAAACTTCATGGCAATATTAGCATCGGAATGGTAGAAGCATTTAAACCAAGAAGAAGCCGAGACATCTCTTTTTTTGTTAAATAAATACAAGACAAACATCTTTCCTGTCCACAAATGCACAAATCTTCACTGTGAACGTTTTAAAAAAGTGAAAATTGTTTATTATTCTGCTAAAATAGACTGAAACAAATGTTGGAGCCACCATGTTTGTCTTGGTTCAATCCATGGATCTATTCTAATATCTGGCTACATTGCTAGCTTGTAGCCATTGTAAATCAGCCCCTATGGCTGCTCTATTGGTGCTGCAGCGGGAAAATCCCTCTACAGGCTAGAAAGTTTTTTTTCCCCCAGAATGCAATGCAAACACAAGCTGCTCTTGTTCAGCAGACAGCAACTACTGCTTTAAGAACACACAGATTTTGTGTCAATTCTTACCTATTTTCACATCATAAACTTTTTTTGCAGTTCAAAAGGTTGTAGTTTCGTATAAAAAGGCTTTTTAAAATTTAGCTTTAGCTACCGCTGCTTTCTCCCGCTCTGATTAGTCTGAATGTCCCACTCCTCACGCAAAGAATCATGGTAGAAACAAAACTGCCCCTGTTCCATAACCTGTAGAGAACCAAGCAAAAGGCTGGAGCTATCAGCCAATATGGCAATGAAGTGAGCAAAACCATTGACACAGAGCGGTCGCCATCTTTGATCACCAGGGCTTTGTTTGAACGTGCACTTTGCAGACATACTTTCACTTAAACAGATACAATAACACAAAATCTGTGCTGGGTAGAAATAGATTTTAAGCATTCTATTGTGAAAAACAAAAACAACAACAACAACAAAAAAAACAGGTAGGCTATGTATTCTTTAATAACAAAAACAAAATGATTGTGCTTTCTGAATTATGCATTGAATCTTAAAGATGGTTATAATAAAGCTCAAGATGTTTGTAAAACTGTTTAGTACAAGTCTTATTGTGTCATGTAAATGTGATTGTCTTTGATAAAAGACAGAGAATCAAGGCACTCTGATGCAATTATCTAAAAATCCTTTAATATGACAGGAACGATGCGCTTTCAACCTCCTGTGGATCTCGCTCTGACAAGAAAAATACATTTGTGTTAATTGTGTTGAAAATTAGGTGTTGTTATCTCCGCATATGAAAGTCGACAGTGACTATTCAAACTGTTGCAATTCTTTCAAAATGGAGCTTGAATTCTTAGTATAGATAGAGGCTTTTATGAGACCAAGGATTGAACTGACTGTACTGTATGTTTACTCTATGAAGTTATCTTTGTAATTTCTCATGTCTCCTTCTGTTACTGGTATTATAATGATTGCAATGACCTTTAAAAACACTGATTACATTACGCAGGCTAAACATTTTACCATTTCTTTTGCAAATATCTGTGACCTATTTTTGAATGAAATAAGAAGCAGGATGCCTCGTCATGACAACACAAGTGAATTGCATAGGTCGCATTAAATAAATGGATGTTTAAATGTCACAAGAGGAATCGACTGTGATGTTATAGTATCAGTATAATTGGACTGTAACATGCACAGAGGCATTTGTCTGCTCCAAATGTCACAGCAGAATGTCTAAGTGAAAATCCTGGTGCATGTGGATAAGGTCATTTGTTATTGTATGGTGGTGTGCCCGTCAGGCTGGTTGAAGTTGCACATTCATTGACCGTGTGCTAACTTAGAATAATAAATATTTATGTTAAAGACAATCCCAAGCCCTTAACCTAACCTTATACATAATAGATTTTTCCCAATGGAGATGTAACATAGGAGACAAACTTGTTGAACCAGGAAGTGGGCAGTCACTGTTGATCTCTATTGCAAATTTTGCCCTATTGAGTGCACCTGAATGTAAGTCAAACTTGGCTTTAAAAAGAAAACACACATATACAGATGTACATCCATAAGGTTCGTCAGATATCTTTGTATAGACCCATTCAGAGCCTACGTCTACCACAATGACTTTCTATGCAAAATCAGTAAGCAGTACAAAAGATGGTTTGTAAACTCAACAATGACTTCTAACAAGGCTCTGCCCTCTCCTAATGTGTTCCACAGGTTTGCATTAGTGGACACTCTTCAGATTATTTATAACTTGTGATTTCTGCAGACTCTGTGCACGGAATGTCAGATGGCTTGTTTATTTTGAAAGTGGTAAACTTTTGCACTTTTGAACATTTCCTATTCAATTCATTTCTTGGAGGTTTTCACTGGCTCTGACCTTTGCCAAATGTGGTTGGTAGATTTGTAACAGTTGACATTCTTTGCATATTTCATAACTTGTGTATTTTGTGGGCTAATGCTTACAAATAGGAGAACTCTTCAAAACATACTAGACTAGCTCGGATACCAGAGGTGGGAGAGTCGAGACTCGAGTCATACTCGAGTCGCACTTTTCATGACTTGTGACTTACTTGCCCTATGATCCCTAAGACTTGACTTGACTTGTGACTTGAACATTAGTGACTTTAGACTTGACTTGTGACTCTTCACTTGACATGACTTGTGTATGATTTGACAAACATAAACCACAGTTTACGCGCTCACGTTCTTGCGCTTCTCTGCATGGAGCTAATCAGACTCCAGACGCGCGCTGCTGCTGCGCCCTTTTCTCTCCCTTGCGCTCATAAACAGTCTGCAGAGAATCTTTTCCGCTGCAGTTTGCGCAAATGCCACGAAGAAGAGCTGTCTGCTGTACTGATAGAGGGACAGACACGGTTCTGAGATCCGCATGAGTTTTTAAATCGTCCAAAAAGAGCCAGTAATCACAGATATGTCCCGTTAAAGTCTTCAAACCAAGAATGACGCTGACACCTCATTAAATATGCGCATGGCGCTCGATCAGCAGCGATGCGCAAACCTTTTTATTTGCGTTTGTGATGTTTACTTTGAAAAGTTTGAAAACGGGATTGTTTTACTTCCCACAGTGTATTTAGTGCGCACTGAGCTGGTTTTAACCAGGACTATCCCAGAACTGGACCAGTATATTTCTTATTGTGATCTTGGTGTTATGTTGTAATTGTTTGTGTTTGTGATTATCTTGAGCAGCTCATACCTCTGTTTCAAAAAAGTTTCTCCCAACGGGAGACAAATAAACTAAACTAAACAGATTTATGGTCTAAAACAACTAAGCCAGGACTAAACAAGACTCTTCCATTAGAGAGAAAAACACATGAGCTTGGATATACAAATACCTGTTTAGCCTAAACAAGATGAAATAACATAAACATCCAAAATGATGAATACTGGTAATGCAATTACGTAATTGGCTACATAGTTTATTCATTGAACTACAAAATACAAATGTTTAAATATATCATTTGGTTCTAAAATTATTAACATAATTTTTTGTACTTTTGCAGACTTATTAATTACAGGTTGGGGACATTGATATTTGTTTCCATCCCAAGGGTGGCATGACAAAAAAAAGTTTGAAAAGCACTGCTTTATCTGTATTTTTTGACATTGCAAAAAAAATGTATTCTCATCCAGATGTCCCAAAGTATTCTTTTAACTTTTTATTTTTACGAAATTGTGTAGTTGACTTTGTAGTTAAATACAAAAAGTTTTATTTTAAAATGCATCAAAGTCGTTTAGTTGAGGAGCCATTAAAATTTGTCTGAAAAAAAATTTATTGACTTGCCATGACTTGATGCCAAGGTGAAGACTTGACTTGACTTACTTGACCCTGATGACCCACTGACTTGGACTTACTTGTGACTTGGACGTGATGACTTGTGACTTACTTGTGACTTGCACCTAAGACTTACTCCCACCTCTGTCAGATACCAAGCATCAGAGTCAAACTGCACATCTACTGATTATATGTCTATGGTAAGAACAATAGGGGATAGCTAATGCTAACAAAACAAATACAGTTGATCGCTCCAGAGTCATGGAGGTATATCATACTTTATGCCCGGAGTCTTTTCTGTTATAAGCTTATGTAGAAATCAGCTGGTGCAGTCTTTAGTTGATAATTAATTTAAGCAAATCTTACAAAAATCTTTATCAATTTTGTGGTAATTCACCTCCTGTACTTTTTTTTTTTAATTACATAGGCCTACATAATTATCATACTCCTCAAGAGATTTGTATGATTGTGGGTTTTCTTTTCTTTTTTTTTTTTTTTTACACCAAATACAAGTAAATGTCAGGACACTTACTAATGCCATACTCACATTCAATAACTGTGCATGGATCTGTACAGTACATCCATTTGCAAAGATGAGCTTTTCCAAGAAACTTTTGCGATTTTTCACTGACAATGTACCTTCACATAAATACTCAAGTTCTTTACCGACGCTTTACACCGGCACCGTTCAATCTCCTTCTCCTCTTCCAACACACAGCAAAATGGCTACCTATCTTATGCTAATAACAATGCAGCAAATAAATGCAGAAACTTGACCTTTCGGTTGCCGCTCTCTTGTGGTGGGTGTTTCCAATAATGAAGCAGAGTATGTAGTGTGAAAGTAGCCTACGGCGCGTAAACAGCAGTGAATACGGCTTCATAAATAGCGCTTGTATGCAAATGGGAGGTAAACTATTTGTCATTATTGATAGCAGTTTCTCAGGAGTGTCGGCATACACAGTGGGCGGTAAGACGCTGACATTTCACACGGGTGTAGGCTCCATCTGCCTCCTGCACGTCTTCTGCCACCCGGCGGGGGCAGACTCCGGGGAAGGACGGGGGAGTACCTGTTTGTGCAAGGGGCGTTTGAGTTTAATGCGGTGTGTGAGAGGTAAGCTTTAAAAAGGAGCTAAAATCAACATTAAAATTCTTACGTTTTTACTTTTATTATTACCACATCTTTAGTTGACACAAAGTTATATTTGCAGCTTCAAAAAAAAATCCGTAAAGACAAAATAATACTTTGTTGCACACTTTGCCTGCCTAAAGCCCGCTATCTTAAAGGTCCTGTACCTGATTTTTGCTTCCTTAAAAAGTCAACAAACAATATTTAATTTTAAGCTTCTTACATCAGTCTACATGTTTTGCTCACTTACCTAATGCATTCTGAGCCTCCGAATTGTTCATCACAATGATTTTTAAGCTATTTTCACTGCTGTTAGTAGCGAGATGTGTCAGTATGCTAACGAGAGCTAGCCACAATGCTAACAACAACAGACAAACTTAGCAGGGACATATTAGATGGCGACACAACATTGTGGAGTAATTTTTACCTAAATGGATTCATTAACAAGATCTCTGTGCTAGGGGAAAACTGATTTTAAATGATTTTATTTTAAAAAATCAAGTATTCTCTTTAGAGGAGAAATATGCATTTTTTTAAAGGCTTCAAAGTTGTCATTTGGACAGCAGTTTTGAAGACTGAGACGTTTTGACTCTCATTCAAAGGTTATTTGATGGAAGTAACCTAAGATTGGCTGTATATATTGCTAAGTTTCAGATGACATCACAACATTCTACAGGCCAATGTTTTTTCAGATCAGATTGGGGGCAATTAAAATGAATATTGTTTAATATGAGTTTATTTTTGTAAGACAAAAAGTTGAATTATCATTTATTTATTTATACAGGGAGGAACAATGAGAGCACCAGACTCTCTTTTTCATTGGTGCCCTGTTTAAAACAACATAAACAATCATTAAAATATTAAATACAATAAGAACACTAAAACTGAATTCAATTGAAACAAATACAAACAAAAATGTAAAACACTTTTTAAATTTGTAAAATATAAAAAAATATTTCATGTCAAAGTCCAGTGTAGTTAATAGGAAAAACTGCCTCTTGGCCCCAACCTGGAATGTAACTGCCATAAAAAAAAAAAAAAAGGGGCTACACACGAAGTCTGTTTGAGCAGTTCATAAGCTGGTTTGGCTGGTCGTAGTTGTGACCGATGCTTCCACTCTTTTGTTTGTCTGGGGCCCTGTTTTTCTGACTGAAACTGCCTAGACTGTGTTAAGTCCCTGTAGGCATTAACTTTTTTTTATTGTTATTCCCACTTTTCAAACATGCTCCTGAGTACCACTTTTTTGGAATCCCATGCATTGTGTTTTAGAGGAGAATGCAATGTTAAAACAGGGATAAAAACTCCAAAAAGTTGAATTAGCATAATATTAAAATCTCCTTTAAAGGGGCACTGTGTAAGATTGAGAGAGATTTTAATTATCACATAGAGTCCACAAACATTTAAATCATATTTATTCTTTACAACATGAATACTTAAGAGAGCACTGTTAACCAATCCACATCAATTGTGATACATTTATACGTATTTGAAATGTTTTATTACGGGCCGGAATGTGAATATTGACGCTAGATGTCAGCAGGGTAGAGAGGCAAAATGCACTGGAAATGCTCCCCCTGGTGTTCAAAAGTGGGCAATACTTGGATCGCTTTATTTATTTTTTCTTACACAGTGCCCCTTTAAAACGTGTACGTACGATAAGAAACTGAAACGATACTTGTATAATGTACCTTCTTACTAAGTGTGACTTCCCAGAATAGAGTACGTCCACACGTTTCACAACACCAAGTCTGGTTTTGTTCACAAGTGAGGTTTTTTTTCTCAATCAGAACATACAGAAGTAGTAACAGAGGTGTGACTGAGGCCAGACGGAGCTCCTGTAAATAACTGAGCAGACGGAAACAGTTGTACAACAGTTTGCACATAAACACCTCCATAATTGAATACAACAAGGGCAAAGAATCTTCTGAACTTGGTGAACCATTTTTCTGTTACTGGTATTTCCATTGACCCACATTATTTAAAATTCAAACCAAAGCCTTTTTGAACTGGACTTTTTGTAACAACGAGGCTTTGTAACTTTGTCCTCTGATGTCTGATTGACTAATAATATGTGAGAAGTATAATTCCACCTTAATTTCCTTTGGTTTATCAATAGTAGTAAAGCTGGTATAAGCTGTTGGGGCCTGAATGAGATTTTGAATTCATTCAAAGGCATATTTTACAACTTCAGAAGTTCAACCATGGCTGTAAAATCTATGAATCACGCAAAGGTTATTTGGTTTTTGCTATGGATGGAAAAGACTTTGAACATTGTTTGAAATATGCAGCGATCAATGGCGATCCACAGTGGCTTTATATTAATACAATTTATTATAGTTTATTTTGTATCTTAAGGTAAAAAAAAAACATAGAAAACTAACAAAATCAAAAACTGGCTGCAAAATCAAAACTGACTCGAATCATGAATTAAGTGAATTGTCCCATCAATAGTTCCTGGTCAAGTCAGGGCAGCGCTGCTCGGCCATCAACGTGCATGTCTGCTCTGAAATCAACACAAACAGTGATGTTGGCCAACAAGATCTATACAAACACAAATCATGTTTTGAACAATGAGTTTGAGCTCCTGCCCTCTGGGCAGCGTTTTCGAGTACCTCGCTGCAGGGCCTTGTTCCATCATACTCTGGAGTTTATAGTGGCATTCTTAGCCCCCAGTCTTCTTATCAGTCTCAGGGACATAATTCTTTGATCAATAATTGTTTACAAGACTAACTAATTCCCAGAGCAATTACCATGCTTAGAACGACTAAATACAGGAGCAGGGCAAGGCCCAGTTAAGTATAAATACACTCAGTCTCAGGTTACCTCCATCAGATTTAAAACAGAGTTGCCAAGTTGCACATCTTTATAGCGACGTTGGGCTTTTATAGAAAGTAGCTTGAAAATTTTGACAGTCGCGGGCAAGCATTTTTTTGTGCTTGCACGTTGAAGTCATAAACAAGGATTTTTAGCCTTTTTTTCAAGTTCGATTAAAAAAAAACAAAAAAAAAACATACTCACTAATCAAAGAATAATTTACTTTTTTAATGGTTTAAATCCTTTATTAATGAACAAATACTATTTAAAATGTTGTAATGTGACGCATAATGTTTAATTATTTGATTATTTTAGTTATTTTTTTGTTGAGAGGCTGAGATCGCTTGTTGCTCTTTGAATATCTGGCAACCCTGGTCCCAGGTCACTTCGATTGTATTAAAAATGACTGTTGGGTGACAGTCTGTTGTCCAAACACAGACACTTTTTTCTGGGATCCCTAGTCTTAAAAAAAAAGCAAATTTTAACACGTTTCTGTTAGATTGATACAAACAAGAATATAAATTTTTTTGTCAGCCCTCTTTATAAGCCACATTTTTCATTTCACAATTTATTTCAATTGTTAATTGTCCACATTCTTAAAACAGCACACACCACACGCCCCTCTTGGTACAAAACTCTTCATTCCTCCAGCCTCAGAACCGTCTCGTGACCACTTACTGTTACACGCTCCTATTTTAACCCAGCGCTACATTACATAAACGTGATCTAATGCCTGACAGTTTTAACATCTGTGCGAAGTCTAGGAGAAGGCCACTACTCCCACAACGCTTCTGTTTTTACCTCCCACGTGCACGCCCCTGCTGCATCCGTGCGCGCTCCGCCTGGTGCACACAGGGCCCACACCGCGCGCCCTTCCACGCAGTAGCTGTTTTTAACCCGCTCCATCGCACCTCGCGGCTTGAACGCTCACTTTGTTCTCACACTCTTTGCACATTCATTTCCTGGGCTCCCCCGAGGACGCAGATAAGTGCCCAACCTTATTACGAAACACGGTGGCACCTTTTTTCATCAGCAGCAGGTAGCAAAGTTTTGTTGGAAGTAGTTGGAATATTGGAAGAGAGAGATCAAACAAAATAGTGGATAAATATTTTAAAGAGAGGGATTTTATGACTCAGGCTTAGTCACCGATGGGAACTAATGAAGCAGGATGTCTGGTCTGGAGGGCTTGTGATTCAGACATTTGAACGTCAGCTTCTTAATTTAAAGGGCACATTTTTCCTGCTACTTATTTGAGATTTGCATATTGTTTCTAGTGCGTGTCAGAGAGAAGAGAGATTTGTAATGGAGCCCAACTGTGACCGCATGGTTTCAGAAAAATGTTTTTGCACTGATTTTAGATGAGATCTGACAAGATTTTTGTGCTTTCCCAGCTGGTCAGCCCAGGGAGTAGAGTGGCTCAGCTTTTAAATAGTTTCTCTAACGGATTTTGGCACAATAGCCTTGCAGCCTGTATAGAATGTCAATTTGAATGCAGAAATGGCTTTTGTTTGTTTTTGCATTTTCAAAGTACTTTACTAGATTTAAGTCCTAGTGTTGCAGCTCTGTAATATTACCAGCTATTTTGAAATTGTGCTGTATGTCAGTTCCCAGTCAGAAGGAGTCACCACTGTCTTCTAGAACTTCTCTATGCTAATGTGTTATGGATTTGCACTTTTAATGTCTTGTTCTGTAGAAAACTCAACTCTATAGAAAGGCAGAATAGTAAGGTTTGACACAGTCAGTGCATTTACAGGAAAGCCAGAGTAGAATTTACAGTCTGGTGGTTTTTGGATTCGATGACCTCCCTGATCCAGCGATATTTTTTTTTGCTTTCAGTGCCTATGACTGGCCCAATCCATCCAGGTGCTTCTCTCTCTTACAATGGTCTGAGATTGCAGACTTAACTTGTTCCGGGTGGGCTTGCAGCTTAGTGACCCCGGTGCATGTTCTCTTTCTCACACTAAGTTTTGTGTTCCTTTTTTCATGTTTTGAAAGTTCTGCCGGTTTTGCCTATGTATGTTTTGTTGCAGGACAAACAAAGAATTTCATATATAATATTGCATTCCGGTAAAGGTTCGACCTTGTAGCTCGGTCCAAAATACACATTTTGTTCCGGAAACGTTTGATTTACAAATTAAGCACTGGTTAAGGTTAAGGTTAAGGTATACTTTATTGTCCCCGTAGGGAAATTTGTCCTCTGCATTTGACCCATCCTTCAATGCCTCTGGGGCATCTCCTCAGGAGCAGTGATCGCTGCAGTGCAGCGCTCGGGGACCCATTTGGTGTTAGATGGGTTGCTAGGCTTGATCAGGACTACCGTAGCTGGATGTTATTATTGGTTGGTGGGGGAAACAGGAGTGCCCGGAGGAAACCTACCCACACACGGGGAGAAATATGCAAATTCCACACAAAAAGGCCCGGGCCCGTGCAGGAGTCGAACCCGCAACCTTCTTGCTGTGAGGCGAGAGCACTGTCCGCTCAGCCACCGTGCCACTACAGTTTCTCAACTTGGTTACAGTACATTTGTCCAGCTGTAGACTAATTGTCTGTTTACATGACATCTGAAATCAGACTACGATTGGTTGCGACCACAAATGCCAATTGGATTTCCATAAACCGGTTTACTTTTCTTCAATCGGTGTGCCCGGGTTTACATGCACTTTGGGTAATCAGGTTAAATTGGACTTTTCCGGCTTTCTCAGCCTCCGTGTAAACACCCTGCGTATAATCTGGTTGCTTTGCCTGGGCTAGGGGTGAGAGCATGGTCAGCTCTGTGGTATGTAATAGACACAAAACCTATTACGTATATTATTTAAAATTATTTCAAGTTTTACATAAGTTATGTGTAAACTGTTTAATTTTTTTCTAAATATAATCTTTAAGTATACAGATTCGTTTTTGTTTTACAATTTACAGTTTTTGAGGGTTTTTAACACTGTTTGGAGTGACTACTGTGCTTAAATCAGTGCTTTAAGTGGGCGAACTGTAGTGTCTGAATTACTTTCACTTATATCTGGGCATTCTTTTTAATTTGTACAGCTGGAACAAACTACATAACTTGGATTTTAAGACTGTATCATGTAACAAATTAATAACTTTTTGACACTTATTTGTTGTGAACAGCAAGAAGCCACTCTCTACTAAACTCGATCAATTTTAGAAAGTGTCAGATCGACCCAAATGACTTACAATGTAGCCCACTTCTCTCAAACATCGCTCTACTAGAACTGATGCTTCTCCTATAATTAGTCATCCCTGTCTTTGTCAAACAGGCCGGCTTTGGTGTTCCAGTCTTCTGAACAATCCTGGTCAAACACGCTCTGTTTACTCTCCAGCAGGCGCGGCTAATTAACGCACAAGTCGAGAAAATGTGCACAAGTTTTCAAAGTCGTCCGGGGTTAGCTTTCCCGTCGGTCCACTTCCATAGTTATTTGGGAAGTGGCTTTGTTTAGAAAAGTCTTTTATGTTCAAAGTATAGTCGTGTTATTGGTGACAAGCTTCCCAGGTTTTAACAACTATCCAGGCTGGAGTGTTGTTTGTCTGAAGTCTATTAAGAAGTCCATGCAGGTGGAACTGTAGCTGTCGAGTTTGTTTTACCTATTCTTATATTATTCTCTGTTTTGGGAGGTGTTTTCAGATGATGTTGTCACGGTTTCATGCAACACGCAAGCAGCATAAGATGAAAATCAGCTCTTCTAAATCCGAAGCCATTGTTCTCGATCGGAAAAGGTCTTGTCCTTGCCCTCTCCAGGTTTGAGTCGTGTCTAAAGTGGAGGAGTTCAAGTATCTCAGGGTGTTGTTCACGAGATCAAGGATAAAGCGTGAGATTGACAGGTGGATTGGTGTAACCTCCAGTGATGTGGTCACAGTATACACCGAGAAGAAAACTTTGGATTTTGGCAATTAGGCTTCAATAGAAAAAACTATGAGAGCTAGTTTTGGTTCTGCCAGCTAATGAGGGACCATATCCATATTTTGACATCACAAGTTGCCTCGGCGAACATTCCTATTGGACTATTGTGATGAAGAAGGAACTGAGTTATTTATTCATTTAGGGACAACACACATTAATGGACATATGTAAAATACCTACACATGTAAATATGTCAGACTCTAGCAAACATACAAATTTCCATCTGTTGTCCCTAGGTAGGTTACACAGAAAACATTACAATACATAAAAGACAAAACAGAGCAACACATTCTAGTTAAAAGTGTTCACAGACTTGGTTTTCCTTCAGCCACAGTTTAAGGTGCAGTTTAAATAGAGATAGAGAGGGACATTCTCTTAAAGACAGAGATAGACTATTGCAATGATGAAGTAATTTGACACAGAGCACCGTTTGTCCAAATGTAGTGCATCTGTGTGTGGTACCTGACAGACACCAAGTGCCCAACCCACTCACAATCTTTGGTTTAACAAAGTCCTTCAATGGAATGTAGATTTACCAGTCAATCTACGTTCAAACCATGATGGTCATGGTCAAGGCCCTGAGCTTTCTAATGAAAAATGGGTACCCTTCTAATCAGTGGAGAGAACTTGGAGTACAGCCGCTGCTCCTCTACATCGAGAAGATTTTGGTTGCTTCCCTGATGAGGTGTTCTGGGCATGTTCCACCAGGAGGAGACCTCGAGGAAGACCCAGGACATGTTGAAAGGACTATGTCTCTTGACTGGTCTGGGAACAACTGTCAAGGAGAGAGAGACACATTATGGATTATTAAAAAATATTTGGGATGGATGACAACAAACACAAATGTTGGATTATGGATTAAGCGCCGGAAACACGCCCCAAGGACAGTACACAGAGATGAGGGCCTTACAGCTTTCAAGAACCTGGGTTGCTGTCCCAGAGAAGTTGGATTGCAGAAGGCTCAGTTCCCCTACTCATTCAGGTAGAAAAATAGCGCCAATATCTGTGTAATACCTGACTCACAGTGCATACAGTCTGTTCTCAGATTCCGCATCTGGATGCTTTCTGTTTCTTGAGAACTAATGAGAGGTGCAGGTGAAGTGCATCTAGCGTTTTTCTAAATACAATTATTACGCTACTACAAATAATATGAATACAGTGGTCCCTCGCTCTATCGCGGTTCACTTTTCGCGGCTTCGCTGTTTCGCGGATTTTTTTTGAGTGCAATTTTGCTTTTTTTTTTACAGTGCGCGGTCCTATAGACGTGCGCTGTAGGCGTGCTCTTCTCTCAAATGCACCGTATCACATCGCAGCATTCACAGGCAACAGCACCAGTGGCGTGCTGGGATCATTCGCGCTCATACACACATGAAGCACGCCTCACACAAACACCTCTGACCCACAAAGACAAACTTGTGTCTGAATCTTTTGTCAAGTTCTGTGTGGAAATGCGCTCCGATCCGCCGCGGTGTTTCGCGCATTTAAATCTGCAGAAGTGTTTATTCTTCAGCCGTTTTTGCTCGTAACTCCGAGAATATACAACGGATTTACTTGAAACAAAGTTTAACTGAGAGCTTATGGTATGTGGAGCGTGTTTCTGGGCTCCAAAATGTGTAAAGAGTCTTTGATTATGCGCTAATCATAGACTTGTGGCAGCAGCTGGCTCCTCCTCTCCCCCATCACTGCGCTTGCTGCAGCTCTCTCTCTCTCTCTCTCTCTCTCTCTCTCTCTCTCTCTCTCTCTCTCTCTCTCTCTCTCTCTCTCTCTCTCAGAACAGGCGAACGCGCACAGCACCGTCCCTCTTTAAGCGTCACAAAAACGACTCGCGCTGTTGTATCTGGCGGTGAATCATGTGTTCAGCGCATTATTACATGTACAAAAGACACTAAACATCAGAACCAGGCAGGTTATCAACTCAAATTACTGGTAAAAAATTAAGATCTCTACTTCGCGGGTTTCGCCTTTCACGGGTTATTTTTGGAACGTAACCCCCGCGATAAGTGAGGGACCACTGTACATCAAAAATATCGACATATACACTACTATTTAAGGATGTAAATAAATGTTCTGTACTTATCCATTGTGCGGCAAAAAATCCAACAGAAAATGAACTGATGTGAATGCGTCAGTATGCCCAAAACGCAAGTGTTCCTGGATGTGGATTTGGATCCGGACGGCAGTGTTTGTCAGAAAAGTCAACAAAACACCACGTGAAAGGATGCAGGAGACATCTGAAACATGTCACGGTATGAAAACACACTTTACTGGTCTGTTTAAAAGAAGAAGAAGAAAAAAAACACCTTACCGATTCTCACAATTAAACCGCAACAAATACAAGGTAAGCTGACCAAAAGTAGTCATTATCTTGGTTCCAAAATTGGTCATTTCATTTATGTAACCGCTTGCACTGTATGATTGTCATGTTTCTGTATTGATCATGAAAATCATTACGTGTGCATTACCAAAAAATCCAATACAGTCTTCTACATTCATCTGGCTAATGTGTGCTCTGATAATCAGTCACTCAGTACACACAGCAGACCCAGTGTATGGAAATCAATCCTGTCCTCCTATAGCAGGCCGTCAGGCAGACTGCGTTTCATCATACCACACCGGTCATATGATCACTCGCAACATTAAAGTTTCATGTTCACCTGCTTCAGCTCTCACTATTTTGTGACTTTATTTGTGGATGTATGGTGGTAGAAATGATGTGTGAGTGTGTTTTATTTTGACCAGAAAAAGGAAATGTTACTGTGTGTTGAGCTGCGGTGTAGTAGAGAGTGGGCTTGGTCTTAAAAGCAGAGGCAGTGCTCCCCCCACAGCTCTCTTGTGTATGTTTAGTATAGAGCTCTTGTACCCAAGTGGAGCCATTGAATCTAATAGAAAGAAGCCTGAAATTTATCTTCTGTCTTTTAAATTTTTCATTAAATTAGGCGGTAAATAAGAGTATGTCTAAAAAAAACAACAACATTTCATGGCCTGAATTACTTAGTTTAGATTGCACTCTTAATATGTCATTTCTGGATAACTGATTCACTTTCTACCTTCTTATATCATGAAAGTGTTTCTCAGATGATGTTTGTGTGAAATATATTGTACTATAAAGCCATGTACATATAATATTATCTGTTACTGACCATTTAAACAATCTGATCTTGAGACAAAAGTAAAAACATGTTGTGCGTCGACTAATAGGAAGCTTTTGTACATGATATAAGCTCATTCTTTCATGTTATTGTGATGAACACCTGAAAATCATTTTGGCTTAATATTGGATAACTTGGTTTAGCTTTAGTTTGTGCTTTTATTAAACTATAAATCGTTCAAAGACTGATTTGAAAGGAATGTGCCATTGTTTCCTCACACACTACTCTCTCTGCTTTTTTAATAAACTAATTAAACATGGAACGGCCAATGCACAGTCAGAACAAAGATTTGGAATTGTTTAAAGATGATGGTTAAGTTAGTAAAATACAAATCAATACATCTGCAGCTTAACTAATGTAAGTCGGTTAAGCTGCAGAAATTCACCCTTTTTTTTTTTTTTTTTTTAGCGTGATGTCAGTTTCAAGGACTCTATTGAAAAAAGGCAGCAAATAGAAACAAATACATTTTGGCCTGCTAAAAAAAAACAAAGAGCCAGTGTTTCTCAGTAGAGCTGTGTTGGGTTGGATTCAGAAACTACTTCTACTGAAAGATGCACATGCTTCAGATGATACATATAACCTTCACGGAGACTTACGAAGACATTAAACAAGGTTACTACCGGTTTAAGACTAGTTGAGACTGGTTTTGTAAGGTCTTGTTCTCGTCTCGGACTCTAGCTAGCTCATTTGGATTCTGTCTTGTCTTGGTCTCAAGAGCACTTGGACTTGTCATGGAGTCTGACACTGGCACCATGCTCACTGTAATGAACTTGAACCAGGACCACACGAGGCTTCTCAAAGCAGCGAGAGGAAGATGCGTGACATCTTGACTTCACATACAGCCTCGGCCCAGCGGCCTGTCCGAAGCACTTTCTGCAACAAGCACTGCACAACAAGATAATGTAACTCAAATTATGAATGTGTAACCAAGGGCCTCATTTATCATGAGCAAAGGTTAAGGGGCGCAAAAAGCTTGACACAGCCGACAATATTCTCCTACACAGACAGTAAAAATGCAAATTTGAGGTGGTGCTGTTTCTATGTGCATCTTACAGTAAATTGTGCAAAACATTCAAAATTACTTCTTCAGCTTAAACCTACAATTGAGCAAGGCTTGATAAATGAGGCCCCATGTGTTCTGTCCAGCCCAGTCTTTGGAGAAAACATAGATATACAACGAAATGACAAAAACTTACAATAAGTGCGTTTTCTCGTCAATATGTTACGTAATGTCAAAACTTGAATTTTAGTTGAAGCCACATTTCAACATTTTCTTAGGGTTTAATGGGTAAATTTTAACCCATCCTAAGTCCCAGTCCTAAACTTCCCATTGTAGTAACGTGACACCTAAACTTATCCGTTAAACCGTGGCTTCAACCAAAATTCGTGGTTATTTTATGTTTTGGCTTTTAGTAATATATTGACGTAAAAAAGGCGTGCTTATTGTGCGCACGTTTTCTCCAGGGACTGGGCTGGTGTAACCGGCTAATTATATATAGTGTTAGAATTACACAAAATTGTCTCTGTTGCTGTCTATTCTACACACCTGGCATCCAGTCATACTCCTGTCATGGTCCGCCCACATTTTTTATTATTATTTTTTTGTGTCCTAACTTCCTCTTCCCTTTTGCAAACTCCTGTGTTGCGAAGAGGTTGGTCATCCAATGTAACGTAGTTTTAAGTGCATTTTAGTCCTTATTTCACCTTTATTTTGTCATTGAACAAGCTATAGTTGTATTTAAGTCAGTATTAAAGGTTGTATAGAGGATTTTTCAAATCCAACAACTGTTTGCTGTTTTTCAAACTATGCACATGTGTTTCTCCTCCCAGGGCCACGCCCTTCACTGCAACTGGACCAATGAGTTACTTAGGAACACTGAGGGTTTGTTTAACAGGCCAATAGATAACGAGGTACCTCGTTATCTATTGGTCAACATTTTACTGGTCTCATCATGTCCACAGTTTATATATTTTTATAATTATTTTTTTGTTTAGCATAAGTACAAGGCTGCTACAAATCTATGCAACTGTTTTTGACCAAGACTGACAACAAACAATTTTTGAAAATCCTCCATACAACCTTTAACCCTTTAAATTGTTCCGATGTTTTTATTTATTGGTGTGAAGAAGTCTGGAAAAATACTGACGCTGTCAATGTCTCTTAGAAATCTGAGTAGTTTGGGCAAACTGTAGCAGCACATGTTGACACACAACACAGAAAGAAACACACCGGTCACACATGTTCAGGAAATTTATTGTCTTGAAGCAGAGCTCACAAACTGTGGGTGAGGCGGGTCATACAAAGGAAATGAAGGTTTTATTTTAGGCCTTTGTTAGATTAAACTGGGACAACCTGTCAAAAAAGTGATGTATTGTTTGGACTTCAATAGGTTCACTTATGCTGACTTTGGCTACACTATACAAAATAGTGTTACACATGGCCTTTATTGGAAATACATTCGTGCTAACACATTGAATACTGTGCTAATGAAATGCTGCCTTTTGTCAACATCAACACCACAGATGAGAGTAAAGAGTTTAGGAGTTTACACTTGTTTACATTCAATCCAATAAGGCACAGGAGGTGTAGGCTTTGATGTCACGTGAGCGGATTTTATAACTGAACTAATTACAAATGCAGATCAACACACACCTCGTGAGTTGGCGTGTACAGTAACGGCTTGTGCGTCTGATCACAGCAACACAAGATGTCGTCTGCAGCTCTGACGGACACACAGCATCAGCAACACATCCTTCTGCTCATAATGTACTCCACAAACCTGCCCACTGCCCAGACTGCTCGTTTCAGCGCTGTTATGGCCACTGCAGTACACGTATATGCTACACTTTTATAGAAGGTAACATACGCTATAGAGAAACTTTAACCCAAGTACAATCTTATGACAAGTTAAAAAAAAACATGGGTTACTTTTGACTCATGATGTTTATCCCACACAATAAAATACCCTAATAGATTTATAGCACAGTAAAAACATTGCCAGATTCCATTCCATTTTCCCTAGAGCCAACACACAGTCATTGATGCATACACTATTGTAATTCCCTGCTCTAAGGTCTTCCCAAAAGACTCCTAGTCATTCCCAAAGTCAAGAAACACACTCACAGCAAAGCTTCTTTCCAATTCTACGACCATCGTCTAAAGCCACGTTAGCCTGGGGTCCCTAGACTGGTTCACTTTGGAGCAGTTTGTTAAGGATATGATATGTTAATGATGGTGAGCGTTTCCACTGCAGGTCCAGGCTCTCGAGGGTCTTCTACGTGAGCAGCTGACGTCACTCACACATAACACAGAAAACAAACAACAAGAAACTACCTCTGGTTTATCGTCACTTTTTAAAAATGTATTCAGCCTATATGGAAACAGGGCTTATGGAATGAAGGTATTTTTCCTCACATGTCTGACCAAAATTCAAACTGTTTCTGATCCTTTGGAGCATAAGCAAACGGCTGGAAAAGCTGAAACCCTGTAGTTTTAGCTTCTGATGACTAACAGACTATGATCAGAAGTGAGAACTTTCTCCACACACACACACAAAAAGAATCTGCCACATTTTGGGGGGGTAAATATAAGGATTGGTATAACTAGTGTTTACAGCTGAGACCTGAATGACAGAGACATTTGACTTTTTTGGGGTTTTGACACTTCCTCTGCAAAAGCTGAAGGTAATTAAGGTAAAATCTTTTTTTTTTGTAAGTTTACAATAGAAAGTCTCATTCATCTCAGAATGGCTTTTTCGACTCAAAATAATAGTCTATTTATTTTCATCTTTGTAGAAACCTGGGAAATTTGTAGAAACCTGTCATACGTACTAATGTTAAACTTCCTCCTTTAATCCCATGTTAGTACTAACCTAATCCATTCTGAGCCTCAGATTTTTTTTAGCATGAATTAGTGACAAAATGGGACATTATGAGACACAGTCAGGACATTGCAGACTTCTTTCCACCTGAATAGATACATTAACAAGATTAGTTTAGCATGTTTACAACAAAAAGAGCTTAAAAACATGAATTCTTACTGTGAGCGGTGGCTGTCAATCATCTCCACGTATGTTTAATGTCATACTGCGAAACACGCATGTAAAGCAATAACAACCAAGTTACCAGAATGAACATACACATTCTAAATGATACGTTTGCTATGCGCTAAGGAGCTGTTTTGGTCTATCATTTCGGTACAAGTAGTGTAAAGGTGTTAGAGATAATTTGGAGCGTTTCTAACACACTGTCTGGAGCCGCGAGAAGCACATGTTAATTTGGCCTTTAGAAGCAGCTTATGCTAATGGCTGTACAGCGGGGAAGCTAACGTGTGATGCACCAGTCTGGCAGAGTGGATTCAATCAGGAGGTGTGATCAGTCAGATGGCCCATGGAGAGAGGCCACTGCCAAACTGGGCTAAAATTAAATCAAGTGAATCATCCGCGTGTGCTTTATTTGACACCAGGTCCATCTGATAGACCATTTGTTGGCGTTTTAGTTCTATTTATTCTATAACAGTCAGCTGCTTCACTCAGAGGAAAGACAAAAGACTTAGTTACTTATGTCTGTAACATCAGTAACTAACGATTTATTAAAATGAGTGTTTTTGTTTCCCCAATGTGCACTTGTCCACAGATCTGACTTCTAACCTGGTAGCTCTGCATGGTACTCGGTAGGTCAGAAATACATTGATCTTGACAGTGGTACTAAATCAGTTTTTTTTCCAAGGTATCTGGCTGCAGACGTGGATCCCTCTTTCACTGTGGTTCTCCTCGAGGTTTCTCTTTTTCCCCCCGATGTTTTTTTGTTGTTGAGTTTTTCCTTGCCGAGAAGGAGGGTCTAAGGACAGGGATGCTCTGGGACAATTTTTATTTGCCTCTTTGTTGTTGTAACAGTGTGCCTGCATTTTCTAATAATGATTGTTTTTGATTTTCCATTGTTTCTGTTGGTATTGACCAAATGTTTTATTGTTTGATTTTCTGACAAATCTTGTTTGCTAAATCAACATCTTGTAAAGTCCGCTGAGATAACTGCTGTTGTGATTTTGGGATATACAAATAAATTTAATTGAAATTGAATTGAATATTCTACATACCTGGCATCCAGTCACTATGCTGCCATGGTCCGCCCACGTTTCTTCTTCGTTTGTTCCTGCAGTGCACTGGTATGTATTGGGGGTCGGAACTTAATCTTCCTTTTTGCAAAACCCTGCGATGGAAAAGTTTGGGCCGACCGTTAGCTGCACATGTTGATTCGGTTCACTTTCATTGTAATCCAGATTCACCGGAGACCACCTCCAATCTCTCGGCTGTGTCCTGTGGTTCACTCCTGCACCAACAATCATAAAACCAGCATACATGAAATACACCGGTCACATTTCAATCTCTCCATCTAGTTCCTAGCTCTCACTAAACCTATTAATATCCAGATTGAGTTTTGGTTTCAGTCTTGGCTTTATCCGCTACAGATAGCAAAGTGTAAATGAAGTTTATCACCCAAGTACAGCCAATCAGAACGAAGTAAAACACGGTCTCACAGAAAAGTGTATCTATGACATAACAGCCTATCATGAGCATGTTTTTAGTTTCTACAATTAAGGTGTATAAACCGTTAGCAAAAATCTACTGTTGTGTGCTTAAAAAATATAAAATACCACAAAATGTATTCTTAAACTTGTACGTACCTTTATCAAACCACTTTGCTTAGTCTGTTGACAGTTCAAGGTACTGCTCTCAGACTTTCCTTTGTTAGTGAATCTATTGAGCGTTGAGTTATCCTGCGAGGAAAAAAAAAAACTTCTCCCATAAACACTTTGCGAACCAGCAATTAAAACAAGACAGACGCCATATTTTTCTTTTCTTATGGCTGACAATAAAAGTAAAATAGTGTTGACGTCTTTCCTGAGGCTGAGCAGCGGTTTTCATGTGATGGATAATGAGCATTTTGAGTGAAAAGTGAAAAGACTTGAGAAGATTTTCTATTCTTCAAGGTCAAACTGTTTTCTCGATTCTTCCAACAGAGCGATGCAGTTACAGTGTGGACTGTTCAAACACAATCATTTCAGATTTAATTTCATGCAAGAGTAGAGTCCAATTCTTAACTTATTTATGGCTCGTTCTGTCTCCATTTGGATAATAGGATATGGTCCAGCTCGACTAAATGCACTTGTGTGTACTTTTATATAAAGGAAATGATATCACCGTTGCTTACATCAGTTTTGTAGATTATGCCATTTTTATTTATAATTTAAGACAAGTCTAGTGGCAACTATTTTAACCCAATACATTTTTTGTACTTTGTTTCTCTGAGTTTACATTTTCATGTGGAAACACAATGGAGCTCAACACTTCCTGGTTCAACAAGTGTGGGCTCTCATTGTAAATGTCCATAGGGATTAAAAAAAGAAATAAATAAACAAACAAAAGTTTGGAAATGTTCTTGGTGTTAATCAGCTCTGTGGTGAGTTAGGAGCATAAGATCTACATTTTTGTTTAAAATCTGTTTCTGCAGCTTTAGAAACTACGTTATTAAGACATTTTGCCAGCGACATGTCTTTACACTCTTAATATTTGAGCTTTTCGAAACCCCTATGGCACTTCACACTGGGGCAATTTACTTCCGGAACCAGGGCGATCTTCCACTGTTAAGCTCTATTTGTGCTTGAAAGAAATCTATCTGGCCTCCCACCAGCCAAATTGGCTCTGTGCACGGAACGTCAGTTGGTTTGTGTTTTTTCAAAATAGCTAACTTATGTACATACAGCCATTTCCTGTTAGACACAATCTTTAACATGTTTTCTGTAACATTCACCTCAACTGTATGATCTTCACGCGGGGATCCCACTACATGCATCTGCGCTCCGCTCCGCTCCGCCCCGGTCCGCCTCCGAAAGTTGCCGCAGACCCCTCGCCCACTGTCTCCGCTCCAGTCCGCTCCGCTGGGCTGCGTTGCCCCCGAGGAGCTCAAGAAGAGCATGCGCCAAAAACACGAGTTTGTGGAATAAAAGTCCCCGTTGAACATCAAATAACTATATCAGGAGCACAGACGACTCCTGTGTTTCACGTGTTCACAACAGAAGGACGTGCTTTCCTCCTCCGCGGAGGGTAAAGAGGCTGTTACAAGCACGAACTCAATAACGTTGTCCTGTCCATGTGTCAGTGACATAGTCTGTAGTGAACAGTCTGCTGTGTCCAAATATCAAAGAAACTTTATGTAAAACTACAAACTTTTCGTTATCTGATCAATACAAAGTACGTGCGGAGTGATTTTACTTTGTTATTCCGGACATAGTTCATTTTCTTTTTCCTGTTTGGTGCGTTTTGATTGGCGGAGATTGACTTTGACGGACTCGGGCGGAGAAGAAAATAGCCTTGATGCGTATTTTGGTCGTACGGCGACGGAGCGACGGAGCTGAGGCGGAGCCCTGTGCAGCGCACACGGAGGATGTGGAACGGTCTTCATTCATTAAAACAGCTGCGCAGTTGATCCGGCAGTCGGAACGGAGCGGAGCGGAGCGGAGATGCATGTAGTGGGATAAGCCCGTCAGAGTATTTATTCATGTTATACCGATTTTGTTAAAACTTCTTAGAAATGAATTGAACAACAAATAGCTGTATGTACAGGATGCACTATTTTGAACGAAAACAAGCCAACTGCACAGAGCCTATTGGTTTAGAGTATGAACAAGCAGTTTAATGTCTCAATCTCATTGCTGTTAGCAAGTGTCGTCTGATTAAAGCAAAACAAAGATGGCAGCTTCTGTGTGGATGTATGTGTTTCTGCTACTTTTGATTCTGTTTTAACAGAAATACATGGGAATGTGCTATAACTTAAGGCTTGTTAGTACAGACCACACCAAACAGATATAGTTATACATTGTTTATTAAATAGATATTGATGTTGAAGTTCCGTGGAATCCGATGAGCGATGACCAGGCAAGGAGACTCAGTGTGGGGGTTCTGTCTCAGCGATCTGCCTGGCCGATTCAAGACCCCCCCCTCCTCCTTCCTAACTGGGTGCTTGAAGGAATGTTGTGAAAAAGGGGACGGCAGGTGGGTCGAGAGCGCAGAGTTGAACTGAGATGAGGCGCATGGTCAAACTGAGACACAAGTGTGAGCTGGGATATGAAGGCTTCCGGTGATGTAGAGGTGTGGTTGGAGTGCGATGGGGGCGTGGTCCTACTCACAAAACTTTATTAAACAATACCGAAAAGTTGAAAAACACTGATCAATAAAGTGTACCATAACCTTAAATGTACTATATTAGATTTTGCTTCCTTTAAAACTTTAACAAACCGAAAAATACTGAATTTTCAACTTTTACTTAAGTCTACATATTTTGCCCTCAAACCTGTCGCATTCTGGTGGTTATTACAAAGTGTTTTAAGCTTTTTTTTTTGCAGCTGTTAGGAGCGAAACAACAGTTGGCCACAATGCACAACAACAATGGCGAGCTTTATGGATTTTATTGAACAAACAGGACAATATAGACAGGATATTGTGGACTAAGTTTCACATGAATAGAGAATTTAACAAGCGATCTTGTGCTTAAAAGGACATTGAGTTTAAGTTATTTTCATGTTTCACATTTGGGTATAGTGACATTAATGTATGTAGCCTACTAGGCCATTTTCACACACAAAACATACCTGTGCTCGTACGTGGTTGTCAAAAGCCTTATTTTGTCTCAAAAGCTAAACAAGACATGTCCTGGTTTGCACTTGGACTTGAAGTCCCTGGTGCCACAGTGGGACAGCTAGAGTTGTGTTCTTGCCTTGAGTGTCTGGTTACACTGAGTGAGTGCTTTTTCATGTAAAGTGTCTATATATACAGTACATAGAGACCATTTACCATAAAATTACTTATTGTTATATATAGCTCAAAGTGCAATTACCCACCAAAATTGAAGTAAAGGATTTGTTTTTTCATCCACTTTTATGTCAAGGAAAGTACATTTAATTGTAATCATGTTCCAGTTTATTTGAAGATGGACCGTAATAAAATAGACCATCCACAAAGGAAAGCATTTTGAACATGTAAGCTTTTCAACTGTCAAGAGAAACGTCTTTTAAAAAATCACTTTAATACTCGTGCATGCAGCTCTCTCACTTCTGTTGGATTTATGGCAGAAAACGTCTTCCCAGTCCGCTCCAGGGAAACATTGGATTTAATTGAAATTTACAGAGGAGACAAAGCCAGCGCTGTCTCTCCAGCACGTCTGAGTTTTGCGCTCCGAGGCAGACTCTGCAGAGTGTGTGTTACAGCTTATAGTGTTGGTGAAAAAAGCTGCTGGATTCATGTTAGAAAACACAAAGCAATCAGAGGCGGGCAGCTCTCTCTCTCAGTCATTTTCAGATGCCAGGCTTTTACTCATAGGCTGCTTGATAAAATATTTGACAAATCAACCAGATCAAAAGCGTATATATACTATGACATAGCAGGACATGTCAAAGAGTATACGATTTCACGTATTTTTTGCGTAATATGTTGTAAAGAGGTGTTATTATTTATGTATATTTAACAAAATCCTTGTCCTAATCCTAATCTACCCCAAGCCCCAGCCCTAAACTTATCCATTTTAGTGACTTGAAGCCTAAACTTACCCGTTACGTCGTGTTTATTTTACGCTTTTTCAATTTGTGTAATATATACGGCATAATATTTACGCATAAGATGGATGTGTCCGATTTGAGTTCTTCCACAGTATCCATCTGGAACTTAATTTGCGGAAAGCATATGGGTAAAGGTAGGACGTTCAATGAAATATATCGAGCTGATTGGTTGGCCTACTTGATTTATGCTTAACCAATCACAGTAACGAATCGTTATGGCATATCCAGTGTCCACGTGGGATAGAACAAGTGTCACACACACCTTTCTGCTCTTCTTTCAAAAATAAAATACTCGGTATTTTTGCTAAAACAGAATCAAATGCAGCAGAAACATGTACATCCATGTAAGCTGCCATTTTTGTTTTCTTTAAATCAAGCAGTACTTTCTGTCGTTGTTGCAACCAACCCACCTAAACCCTCCCCTGCTGCAATGTGATTGGGCTGGTCACCGCTGTGTCGGCTGGAAGGCCAGACGGATTATCTCGAGTTTGTGAATTCACAAATATCGCGAGAAAATCCATCTGGCTGGCCAGGTTAATGTACGCAAAAAAGGTGTGAAATTGTGCTCATTCTATTTATGTGTTGTGGTATATATACACTTTCTTGTGAGACTGTGTTGGACAAATTGAGCAGGCAAGTCTCCGTAAAAAAAGGTAGATATACAACAAAATGTCAAAAACGTAGGATGAGCACGTTTTTATGCCTTTTTTTTTTTACGTCAATATGTTACGAAAAGCCAAAAGGTAAAATAACCCCAAATTTTGGTTGAAGCCCCATGGTGGTATTTTGTTTGGGGTAAATCTTAACCCACCCAAAGCCCCAGTCCTAAACTTGCTCATTTCAGTAACTTGAAGCCTAACATATTTATTGGCATAACATATTGACGTAAAAAAGGCGTGAAAATGTGCTTAGCGTACTTTTCTGACATTTTGTTGTATATCTACGCTTTTTTGGTGAAGATTGTGCTGATAATATTTGATAAAAACGTTTTTAGTATAACTTTTATTCAGTATGAATTATTGATAGTATTTTTTAAATCATTAATAAAGATTTTAAAACACAAAAATATGCTTAAACAGCCAAGAATCACCTCTTTTTATGAAAATGCACTTTGTGACTACCACAATTTACAAGTGACTTCACCACTGACAAAAGCAGACTTGGCAACCTTGCACTGACCCGTTGGCTTCTGCCTAAACTAATTGGGTCTCTGCTGCGCTGTGATTGGTCTGTCTTTAGCCTCACGTGGTTGCGGTGGGCCTAGAGAGATCTATTAATGAAATTGAGGAGCTTCCTCCGGAGCAGCAGTCTTTTCTATGAACAACTGTCACAACACAAGACCGCGAGATAAGGATCTGAGCAGAGTTCAGACCAGCATTCAGGCGTGCCAAGCCAATGTTCGACTTCCAAAGTGCAGTCGTGCAAAAAAAGGCAGAAGGTGTGATTTTGATGCTGCCGTCTGAGTAGAGCTTTTCCGGGAAAGTCGTTCAGTTCAGCTTCGCAATATTGTTTTGTAATGCATTCTTTTACATGGTCCAATTTCCCTTTAGACTTGGATATTTAAAGGTGTACTGTGTAACTTTTTCTGACCAAACAGACTTGAATAAAAGCATGTTTTTGTCATTTTGATATTTTGGGGAGCTAAATAAAATTCTATATCATTACTTTAAGCAAGCTTACATGGACACAAAATGTTATTTGTCCTGGAGAAATGTCTCTTCCTGTTTGTTTCCATTGAAAAGATGCTCCTTTAGCTAATTATTTCAGTTTATGGCACACCACACAACTATCACTACCAATAATGTTCCAAAGTATGTTATTGGTCTACATCGCTTTCCGCTCTACTGCTCATATTGATACGCTGTCCGTCTTGTTGACCGAGGAAACTACTTTGATTAAAACAATAAAACGAGATGAGAGGCAGCTGTTTTGGATCAGGTCTGAACCGGTCTGACGGACGTCTGGCTCTTGAAGCTTGAGAAGATGTTTTTCTCTGTGTTTTTTCACCCACCTGAATGTAACTTTGAAATTTCATTCACAGATGTTGAAGTAGCAGCTTAACTTTTGTTTTCGCACAGTGATAAACGCTTGTAGTTAGCTGACAACAGCGCTGGCCAGTGTTGCTGCTACATCTTTCTTCAATCAGCTGCTGCTCTCTCTGCATTCTGGTTGTATGTGCATCCCCTTTGTTGCTAATTGTTGTTAGTATTTTGACTAAATCTCACAAGCATAGGTCTACGAACATAGCAGAACCTCTTAACATAGTTAAAAAATACTTTAAACACATTTTGATGAACAATTTGTATGCCCAGACTGTATTGGGTGTGCAAAAAGCTTACATCAGGTGGTACCCAAACTATTTGAGAACCCCCTTTGAACTCCCTGAACTTTTAGATAATCGGCAATCCCTATGTCTTAGATTTTTCCACCCTATTTTATCAAATGCAAAAATTGGAAGCCATTCTGAACAAAAATGTTGACCTCAGTACTCTCTTGGAGATCTAATCAAATATAAATGTATGAATGTAAGGTGTTCAAAAGCAGTGTGAATGCCTGAAATAAATGACAACAAAAAGACACCATTTAATGCATACCTTCTTTATTTCATGTTCTTTGTTTCATGCCATTCCAAAAATCCACCATAACCCAAAGACAACCAGCTGAAGATGGACAATGCTTTGCTCATAGTGAAGCCAAAATAAGAATCTTAGGTCAAGGATGAAGACTTTTCAATTATTTACACATATATTTTCTTTTGGAACCTTACTCAGATCAAAAACAACCTTCCTTTTTGCACACTCGGTGGTTCATTTGTGTCTGTCAGTCCGATCTTGTGCAGTGTGAATGAAGATTTTCTAACAAGGTGAGAGTGGTTGCAGCAGGAGCTTGTCGTGAATCCTCCCACGGACACAAACTCCTCTGCTGCACGGGCGGATTTACTTGGAGACATGACTAGCTCCACTGTCAGCACAGGTTAGCATCAAGGCTAAGTTTACCTACAGAGGCTAACGTGTTCAAAAGGCAGAGGAGGGATCGTGGTGCTGTGCTAGCGTCATACGAGTTTTGTATTTTTGTTGTTTGCATGCATGCTTGTGTAATCTCGTAGGTATGTCACGATCAAATTTGAGTCTTGCAATTACAAATTTTTCACAATTGCAATCATCATTTCTTTTTTATTCAACTTTCATTCAACTTTTTCTTAATTTTAATTTTTGACTTAATGATATTTGCGAATACATATACTTTGAAAAATGACTTAATATTGCTTCTAAAATTGTCACAGTTATTTTGTTATTAGCCTTACAATTATATTCTGAATTGAATTGATTAACCTAATATTCTTGAAATAAATTTGAAAATCTCAGAAAAAGTCCCTTATATTCAAAGTATGGTTTTATCTGTTTTTTTCCGCTTAATTGTGTAGTTGACTTTTCACCTCCAGAAAGTTACACAGTACAAAAATCACCTTTTTTTGAAGTTTTATTCCACACCATTCTATATGCCACGGATCTGTGGTGTCATAGATAGAGCTCTGAGATCTACAGCTCTGTTTATAAGTCCATGAATCATCCAGACTCAATTTGAGCATTTCTGCAGCACTAGCACATCAGACAAGATTGATTTGATTATTGAAATGTAGTATATATCCTTACCAAAATTCAAATTGTTTGGGGCCCCAAATTGTAGACACAGACAATCAGCTTCATTCTCTCGCAGGATTTTGTGAACAGAAATACTAAATCCGTAAATTTTTGTTGTGAGACAAAACCTCATGTTTTATGAAACTTCTACCACCTTGTGCGATTTAATCTGAAATTGCATAATTTCATTAGCTATTTATGGTCATGTGTTATTCATTGAGTTATATTTAGTCAACACAAAATAAAAACTAGCATACAAGTGGTAGAACTTATTTACATTTTTAGGGCAGCAATTTTGTGCCTTCACCACAAAATGGCACACTTGGCAATTGCCTAGTTCACCTAAACCCAGGGCCGGGTCATATAAAAAAAGCATCCGACGGAGCTACAGTGCAGTGTCAGAGCGCATTAGCTCATGGTTAGCCTAGCGTAAATCGCCTCAGAGTAAATACAGTATATAAGAACTTTATTTAACTTGTCAGTTACATGTGAAGAAGTTTAAAGTAAGCTCACTGAGCATTAACACAAACCCAACACTTTGAGCTGAAAAGATCGTCAATGTATGTCTTTTCTAATTACATAAAGCTGGTGACTGCTGATGAACCCAGTGAAGTAGAGACAAGTGACAGGTGTGTCTGCTAGCATGAATGCATCAAATCAGGACAAGTCTACACAAAAAGCTAATTTTGGTTAGAAATTATTTGAATTTATTTTATTATTTTTTTTAAGTAAATGATGCAAGTATAAAAAAAAAAAAAAAAAAAAAAGAATAGGCTAGTTAGTACGTTTTTTTTTGGATACTAATTGCTATAGTGTTGACATATAGGCCTATATATTTTCTTTTTTTGTAGACTATTCAAACCCAAAGCGCACTACTTTTACAACTGTGGGTCAGCTCAATGAAAAAAACAAAAAAACAAAAAAAAAAAAAAAAACGATTGGCAGAAGTCAGATAAAAAATAATTTTTGTAATCAAGTCTATCAAGACTATGTGACACACACATATTTATGCACAACTAATCATAATATCAGTTTGATTTAACTTTGACCTTAAATTAAACAGCAAACGAACTGGATAATTCAACTTTTCCAGCTAAACTAAGGTAAGCAGCTAACGTTAGCATCTTTATGGCTAACGGCTTTCAGTTACGAGTGTTTTGTTTATTATCCCGGCTTAACACTGAGTTTTGCTGCCTTTTTTAATCATCTTTCATTCACTCGTGTTGTTTACAGTTATAGATACATTGTGGGAAATTTTGAGTGCAGTACTTTTTGACCTGCTGGACACCACTACAAAATGGCGTCACCACAATACAGTGCACTACAGCCAATGTTTTGAGCGTGTGGTCTTACATTGTGATATCCAAAGTCATAAAAAGATCTTACACTTTATAAAATAAGTGGCACAGAAACCCTGAAATGTTTTACTGTGTTGCTGTATGCACAAAGAGATTTTCCAGAGTGTAAATAAGAAAAGAGCTTGACAACCAGCCCAACAGACAACATTGTTTTGGACGACGATGCACTGTCCCTGTGAGGCAGACAGAAAAGGATGAATGATGTGGTGAGCAGATATTTTTAAACCCTTGTGTCGTGCTGTCGTCTTCACTTATGTCCTGTGTCGGCTCCCATCATTTTGGGAAACCCGCTGCCACTTGGACCTGCTACGGAGATTATGTAGTGCCGTTTTTATCGGGTCAACATCTAGGACCAAAATAGAAAATCTAATATAAGGGAAGTGTATTTTGGATTTTGGTGCAATGACCGCAGGCTTTCTATAACAGTATGAAAAAGTACCCTAACCCTAACCCTTCTCATAAAATAAACAAATGTTAGCTTTCCTCCGCCATGCTTATGAAAGTAGGCAGGTTAATTGATAAAGGAGAACTATGATGATGTATGTTATAACAGTGCTCACTCGTAATTAGTTTACTCACTGTTGTGTTTGGATTGAGTCATGTGTGTTTGGGACATTTTTTGAGAAGTCTTGAGAAGTTTTTTTCCTGCAGTTGATACTCGAGCACGAGAATAAGTTATTTATCTTTCCCTCTTCTCTGCATTTACTGGCGATTACTCCACTAAATTCAGACTATGATGGGTTCATGGCGCCACTTTCCAAATGTAAAGTTCAGGGAGCTAAACAGTGACCGGCACCGCCCACTTCTTGGTTCTGGAAGTACTGAATCTTGGAGATTTCATAATAACAATAATAATGAGCTATATTTGGAGCTATGAGAAGAAGACTGGCTAAACTGCGACATGTTTAAACTTTTAATATTTAGCTTTTTAGAAATCCCTATGGAAGTTTATGATAGAAATCTGTACTTCTGGAACCACAATGGGGCTTGTCAGTTCTGCAGTTCTGAACAGACCAATAGTTTAATACTATGTAGGGCTGCACGATATTGAAAATTTCTGCGATATGCGATATGGGCTCTGAGATTGCGATATTCGATATTTTTGCGATATTTATTTTTCACTTAAGAAATTCTCTGTGCATTTATTTTAAATCGTTATTACACTATTAAAACAATGTGCATATAAACAGCACGCGTTCTGTGGCTTTGTAATTGCTTAATTATCAGGGCTCTCAACTTTTGATTTTGGCTTGGAGTGAGATTTTTTGTGAGGGTGCATATCATTCGTAGGTTCTGGGGTAGAGTGAGGCGTTGAAATCTACATGGAGAATTTGTAAAGCAGCGACCTAATTGGAAGTCTGTTTTTCAGTGGTTGATGGGCATCAGACGTATTTCAGCAGTGTGGAAACCATGTTGTACATGGTGAAAAGAATGAGCGGGGGGTCTGGGGGTCCTCCCCCAGAGATTTTTGAAAAAACAGACACATTTTGGTGCATTTTGAGACATTTTACAGGCTTCAAGTGGCTGAAAAAAGTGAGACTAAAATTGTCGTATTGGATAACACTTCCAATTACTTTGAGCTTATTTTATAAAAATAAAAAATTAAAACAGGTGTTCAAACAACCAAGTGAATAAAAGATAAATGGCAATTAGGCCTTCTGTTCACGTGGCCCTGTGGGGTCGAGTCTGGGAGTTCCCCAGGAGATTTTGGTCAAAATAGATGTAGTTTCCTGCAATCCGAAGTGTTTTCTAGCAAATCCTATTTTCTAGCAGGTTTACACTGGCACAAAGTCAGCTGTGTGTTAGAAAATTTCACTTTGAAATTTCTACTTTTAGGCCTTCACATGTCCAAATCCTGAGTCAGGGGTTCACAGTGGAGTCCTAATACTCTTTGTTCTGTCCTGCTCAGTGGGAGACATGTCAGTGAGGGGGCTTCAGACTGCAGCTCCTGGTTTTGCATATGTTCAAACTGCAGGTCCTGAGACTGCAGCCTCCAGCTCTACCTCTGCTGGCTTTAGAGCTGCCTCTGTCTGTGAGCTGCTGCTACTTCACAGTGGACAATGCACATAGGCTCCTCCAACAACAGTTCTGCCTAAACCTTTTGTGCAGACACTTCGTGGACTTATGTTTGTTACGTTGTTTTTTCTATTCAGGATATGGATCAGGATTTTGGATCTGCTGTGCATGCTCCATCACCATAATTTACTTTAACTTTCTGGAGGTGAAAAGTCATTCACATATTTCAGTAGAATTAGAAAGTAAGACCACAGTTTGAGACATTCTAAATGTTGATAAATACTGGCATAATATGAAAAAAACAACACTATTTTTTATCAAAACAAACATGCGTGGGCCCTCCTCCTCCCGGGCAAATAACAGTCCATTTTGTGGCAATACAAGTCTGTTTTTTTTAAATTATCTATTTGGTGTAACAAAGACATACAAATGTCAGAAACATGAAAGTATTATAACATTGTATTATTAATTGGAAGTTTTCATGTTAGCTGCTGAGCCCCCACACCCCCTTTAAAGGTCCTTAAATCCCTTTCAAACGGCCCTGCACTTCCCACCGCAGACCGTGAAAACAGAGTCAGCCTTTACGCAGCATTGACAGTGGAGCTGGGACTGTAGAGGCTATAAAACTCTACAGACTTTATAAACATTGATCAGGACGTCTGAACTCACACTTAGTATCCCTTTTACGTGTCCTGTGTCCTGGGACAGTGAATGAAATGATCCGCAGTGTCCAGGGCCTTAGTGGGACTCATTTTCAGCCCGGGAAAAATTTTAATGGACCAGCCCTCTGACAAATAAAAATGTAACCGTGTGGGCTCTAGCTGTTTTATCACCCTAGGCGAGATTTCAAATCACGCCCCTGATAGATAACCACTCTAGACCCTCAGACCCATAAGCTTGTAAATACAAATATATTTAAATCTAACAAGGTTCAGATGTAATTCAGGGGTGGTCTGGGGGAATTCTCCTACCTGGAGAATTTTTTATAAAATCAATGCAATTTCCTGTATTTTGGTGAGTTTTAGATGTGATGATCCTATTGTGTGATGTCAATTTTATATAATTAAAAAGACATGAGGCAGTTAAATAAACAAAAATACAAATAGGGTCCCCCCCATTGAGGCCAGATTTAGGACTTGGCTTTGATGCCCAAGCCCCAAATGCCCTTAGCTCCGCCCCTGTAAAACTGTGCTTTAGGAGCGTCAGACAGACTGACTCGGCCTGACAGGACTGTCCTGTGTGATCAGAGCAGGGAAAACACCAGAGCTGCTGCTTTTGTAAGGTTAGTGTTTGTTTTATGTCACATTCAGGGAAAAGTAAAAGTTGTAAAGAACTCTTCAAACATTTCCGCGGTGCGCCGTTTTGCGCGATTTTCTCCGCTGTTGTTTACACACGTTATCTTTCACTGTACATTCTGGGCCTTTTCTCCGTGAATATAAGGCTGATTTGCACAAACTATGGATCACTATGAAGCTCCAGTTTTACAGAATATCACTGGGAGTTTGAAATGCGCCTCAAAGAAACGATCTGTCTGTTAAACAGCTCTGATGTGACGCTGCCCTGACAGTCGCGCGCAGCTTCCCGAGGGGGAGAGAGAGAGAGAGAGAGAGAGAGAGAGAGAGAGAGAGAGAGAGAGATTCTCTACCTGAACAAACCAAAATGCAACACATTCTTGGAGAGAACAGAGTCAGCAGCTTAGCAGCAGCTAAATATGTCCGACTGTGCCACAACCTGAGGGACAACCACAACAACCACACATCTGATACAACCACCTGACACTACCACACACCTGACCTGTGTGTGTGTGTGTATGTATGTATATATTGTTATTTAGAATATTGATTGCTGTTTATATTGTTGTTATTACTGTTTTTATTGTTATTTTTGCTTTGGCAATGTTGTTGTGCAATCGTGCCAATAAAGCCTTTTGAAATTGAGAGAGAGAGAGAGAGAGAGAGAGAGAGAACGATTTTAAGACAGCGCATCTGAATTCAGATGCACTACGCGGCCGTTCTAGGCTCTATACATTTGAGACTATTTAATTTTGGTTTAAAAAAAATTGTGTCTGATTTTTCAGCGTGAGAAATGCCAGGTGTGGCGTGAGAGCGTGTGAAGGAGGTGAATTGCGTGTGTCACACGGTCATTGCGTGAGAGTTGAGAGCCCTGTTAATTATGTTATTAACTTATTTTTATTGAAGCGCTGTCATGTTTTAGGATGCTTTTTTCCAAGGCTTAGTTGCTGGTAACTCTGAAAATCTGGCAACGGCAGTTGCTACCTCTGGAGTTTACACACGTTTCACGTTTGTCTGTGAAGTGAAGATGAGCTTGTGCGTCGTATTAAATGTGCCTGACAGGTCACAGTTTTATCAAAACTATAGTTTTTGAACGTTTTAAACCATCACGAGCCACAAGAGTCGTTCTTTTAGAGAAAAAGACGAGAACGCAGCGCTAAACACACAGGTATTACGCACACACGCCTGCTTCACGCACATAATAACAAGGTACACACGCAGGACTTACTTTTGAGATGATGCTGAGGCAGAGAAAAGTTGTGGCGTTTAATCCATTTGCTCCGTGGTTTTTGGTTTGGTTGTGCTGTGTTGTTAGCAATAGATCCGTTGTTAGCAGCGATAATATGCTAACTCACAGCTAACGTTAACCAAAGACATAACACGCTGGAATCAAAACGCCACAACCTGTGAATTTTCCTTTGGTTTTCCAGATTCTAGCGGATCAGTTTGAGGAGTTTGAAGAGTAAAGAAACTTTACGGTGGTCCTCCTTGTGAGGTTGGAAGCGGCTGCAGTTGTATTTCCCCTCAATGTGGCTTCTGTTTTGAGCAGTCGACATGATAGAAAAACACTTGTCTTGTAAAGAAATAGTCCAGAATTGTCGGGATGCAGTGGTTTTAGGAAAAGGAGTTTGCTGCTTTCGTCTGCGCTCATCTTCTCATCTGTTTACAGTAGTAGATGCCATCATTCACTGCGCCTCGCTCTAGCTAGCTAAGCGGCAGCAGCAGATTTAAGGTGGCGCGCTTAAGGTGGCACCGGAGTCAAACCACTCCGCACTAAAAACGGATGAATAATGCATAAAAAATGTAAGAAATTATCGCACATCCTTGCGATATGGATATCGCACGTGTCAATATCGCGATATCGATATTTTTTCGATATATTGTGCAGCCCTAATACTATGTACTATGTTTCATGTATAAAACAAGGTCTCTTTTAAAGAACTACTTTTTTTTGCCCCATGTTATAATATTGTTCCCTAGAGTTGAGTTTTGTTTTGTTTCATTCACCTTTTTAAACTCATAAATACTGCATTATTACTGCACTTTAACTGGGACCGACTGAATATTTTCAAACTCAAAATTTGTAGAGAGAGTTAGTGGTTTTTTGGCTTGTTTAAAAGTGCACTGCGCAACTTTTTGAAGGTAAAAAGTCGACGTCACAATTCAGAGGAAGTATAAAGCTAAAACCACACATGGAATGGAGATAAACATGTTCTTTGTCATAATGTGAAAAAATACAGCTAAAAGAATAGTTTTTCAAAAGAAACATACAGGAGGAGACCCTGCCAGCCTGCTCAAAGAAAAGACATAATTTTTATTAATTATTTTGTGCAATAAAGGCATTTATATGACTGAAACATGCTTTTATTTAAGTCTATTTTTGGTCCAAAAGTAACACAGTGCACCTTTAAACTGCAAAGTTTTGTCACGCAGTAGAAACGCTAAAAGCTAAAAACTTAATATTTACAAATAGATGACAACTGAAGGTCGGACCATACTAACATCTCACGATCTCTCTGGGTGGAGTTTGCATGTTCTCCCCGTGTCACCGTGGGTTTTCTCCGGGTACTCCGGTTTCCTCCCACCTCCAAAATGTTTAGGTTTATTGGGCATCACTGTAAATTTCCCTTAGTGAGTGAATGAGAGAGTGAATGTTTGTCTGTCTAACCCTGCGACAAGTTGGCTACTGTTCAGGGTGTTCCCCGCCTAAGGCCCAAAGTCACTGGGATAGGCTCCAGTCACCCGCGACCCCTAACGGGACTAAGCGGTAGAAAATGAATGAATGAATTGTTTGTGTATGTATGAATGTAGCATACACTCATTCTATAATAAAGCATGAAAATTCAACTTTGGGTATGTTTTGAATAGAGTGACAATATTTAAAAATGGCCCAAAATCTCTCAAAATATATTTAATGTAATCGGATCCCTTTAATATTTTGGCTTCACTTACTGCAGCTTTCACATTGTCCATCTTAACACAATGCAATCTCTTTATTTCAACTCCATTCACATTTACACATCCACCATCTCGGCCTGTGCATGGAAAACTGTGATATGATACAGTAGTATTCAACTTTACAACATCCACATTTTGAACTTTTGCAAAAATGAACATAAAATCCAGTCCTTTTCGAAGATCGAGGGGGGAATCTACGTCGGAAAAGCAAGATATATGGAAAGACGTAAGGACCGAAAAGTAAGTGTTGAGAAGTATTCAGGCACTTGGAAATCCTGTCATTCCTTGGCTACACTGTGCTTCAAACATCGTACATGCGTTTGCAGTTCTGCTCAGTCCGGTACAGTGATGGCGAGGCGATAAACACATTCAGAACGACGACTTAAAGGGATTCAAGTAAGTTCACACGACATCAACGTTCCTATATACACTACTACGGTTTGTTTCTAGCATGTTGATCATTGCATATCGCTAAGACACCACTTAAACAACCATTTTTTTTGTACAAGAGACGGAAGTTTAATCACAAGTCATGATCAGTATCCAACATGTGCAGAGGTTAGTGTGTTTTCTGGGTAAATGGCTTTTTGGAATTAAGAAAAACGATCAGGATTTCTTCGGTGTAGTTCCTTAATTCTGCATCGGGGTTCAGTTTAACTTGAACCCCGTTTTGTCATGGTTTATGACTTCTGTTTAAAAACATCATCATGGAGATAGGTTGCAACAATATGAAGATAATCTCAGCCAATTTCATCATAGAATTCTGTTTCCAGCTCGATATTGGTTGAGTCATGTTTCCATTAGCCCGGATCCTTCAGACTGGTTCACTTTGGAAGGCTTTGAGTCACTTGTGTTAATGATAGTGAGCGTTTCTACTGCAGGTACTGACTCCTAAGGCCACGGACACACTGCATGCATTTTTCACACTACGCAAGCCCTACGCATAATAAAAATAGCCAGGTGTTACACGCGTATTGTTTAGAAAACACACAAAGTCAATAAAACCAGCCACACCAATGGCACTTGTTGTGCGTTGCAAGCAACACGTTGTGCGAGCGATCTGCGCACAAAAATCTGAAGTGGAAGGATACAACCTATTTTTTTGTTGCTTGTCACAGATGTAGGTGCGTAGAAGCGTATTATACAGAGAATACAGTCTTTTTCAATTGTATTTGTGTACTTGCCATCAGCAACACACATCCTGGGACAGATATGGACTGTATGAAGGAGTCCAGCTTCAGGAACTGTTTGAGTTTTCTCATTTACTTTTAAAAATCAGACTGTCCAGAACAGAAATATAAACCTATTCATGACCTGATACAAGAGCATAAACACAGACAGACACGTCTGAACAGTTTTCCCTCATAAAAACACAGACTCAGTGACGCGTAAAGACGTGCGACAGCAAAACCATAGGCGTTCACACACAGCTGTGGTTTCGCTACTTCACACATCTTTTTTGTCACTTGCAGTGTGTCTGGGCCGTAGGGGTCTGCTATGAGAGCAGCTGACGTCACTCACACATAACCCATGCTTTTTAATAAATACAATCTAAAGGGTTATATGTTTTCTTCCTGATTAGTCTGGGTTATTCATTAAAGTGGTGTAATAATGACACAAGGGTCAGGCAGGTGTAAACAAAAAACTACTTCCGGTTTATTGTCACCTTTTTGCATTTGTTTAACTTTTCTGCAAAGCCTCAGTGACTTTATGCTCCATTTTAAGCTTGTTTTATTCAATGCATTAAGATTGGATTATGTTGAACACATTATGCACAGGGTTTACCGTTTTTTTTTTTACTTTGACAACGCTAACATGCAAGCTTGACTTTGCTAAGTCTATAATGGCGACAAAGAAAACAGGATCAAGTCGTGTTTGATTAGGAACATTATTTTCATGTTTCTATCTGCTCTTTTCCGTCTGGTTTTCATCTGAGCCTGTGTTTTCTCTTGTCCAATTATCGAGCTGAAAAAGGGGACCGGAATGAGCCGTTCGCTGTAAATGCAAGGCCATCTGCGGCTCATTTCGGACCCATAAAGTAGGGTCGAACTGGTCGTTTTGCGCAGTGGAAATGGCATAGGACCTTACTGCCCCGACCCGAGCCTATGGAAACAGGGCTATAAATTTGACATAGACCCAACTTTTTGTGGCGAAGCTAAAACCCTGAAATCTAAATTTGCTTTTCTTACGTCCACAAACACAAACACACCAGGAAGCACACACCAACATGCCATTTCTTCAAGCCATTATGTAAAACAGGTATTATTAAAAAAACATGGGATTTCGGTGTCAGATTTAATTTCCTGTCGGTCCGTGTTGCTGTCGCCGGTTCTGGGTCGGCTCCAGGCAATGACGAGAGAGAAAGAGAGAGTAGTTATTTTCCTGTCACTGCAACGGGAACATTACACTCTTCTGTTATTAAACGGAACGATGCTAAACTGAACGGGGATGTTTGTGTTGATTGGTCACGACAGGGATGATTATATAGTCTGTAGTGTTTAGGAAAATGTGGAGTCGTTTGAAAATCCTGCTGGCTGTGGATTCAAAAAACATAATAACATTGAACGGAGTGAAAAAAAAATCAAAGCATCTGAAGCATTTAGTCAAAACAGAGCTAAGAGTGACATGTTTGATAGAAAGACACATGAATAAACACAAATTATTATGGACTCCTGTTAAAGGTTGTATGGAGGATTTTCCAAAGAAAGACAAATCAACAGCCCAGATGCCCATAGACATTAAATTAGTAGACGTTCAATCAGCAGCTCTGTCCAGTTGCTAGGACACGGACAGTGCGGCCGCCATATTCTACCTGTATATGTGATGGCACAAATCAGTCGCACACAAGGGCAAAAGCTGCACTTGTAAGAATAAAACCAGCAAAACCATGATTAAAGCAGACTGATTTGTGTGTTTTTAAAATAGTATTAGTGACTTAATAAATATATTAATATACATTAGGGCTGCAACAACAAATTAATTGATTATTTGTAACTAATCGATTATTGAAAAAGTTGTGAACTAATTTAGTGATTGAATAATCATTAACTGTTGTTTATACTAGTGTTGTCACAAGTCTAAATTACTATTATACTATTTCAAATGTTCGATATGGAAAGTATCGAATCATTTGAAATCATCAAAAGTGTAGGGAAAGTTCTCCATTCTTGACATCAATGTCAATATTACAACTGCTTTAAAAATGTTGGGTCAAAATTTTAGACAAATGTGAGATTTACAAAACAAAATTATAACTTTTTGTTTTTCAAAATGTATGTTTTGTTCTAGTTCTATGTTTTAGAAGATCCTTCTAAAATTGTTTAAAAAAAAATGTTTTTGCTCGAATAAGTATTTAGTATAAGTATTTTCGTTATTAATTTTTGTAGTAATTCATGTGAGATTTTTAATAGGCCTACTTTCAACAATGGGGTGCACGGTAACCAAGTGGTTAGAGCTCTGGCTTCCCAATAAGGAGGTTGTGGGTTCGACTCCCGGGTCGGACCATATCAACATCTCACGATCTCTCTGGGTGGAGTTTGCATGTTCTCCCCGTGTCACCGTGGCACTCCGGTTTCCTCCCACCTCCAAAAACATGCATGTTTAGGTTAATTGGGCATCACAGTAAAAGTTTCCCTGTGAGTGAATGAGAGAGTGAATGTTTGTCTGTCTAACCCTGCGACGAGTTGGCCACTGTCCAGGGTGTTCCCCCGCCTAAGGCCCAAAGTTACTGGGATAGGCTCCAGTCACCCGCGACCCCTAACGGGATTAAGCGGTAGAAAATGAATGAATGAATGAATGAATACTTTCAACAATCCTATTATCAACAGGTTTCAAAACATGCCATGAGCCGAGAAAAGGTTCATATTGAACAGCAATGATGATAAATAGTGATGAAAATGTAATTTAAGGCTTTCAATGTAAACACTTGTTTGCCTTTAAATCTGCACCACTAGAACATTCTTAAGGACAGTAACCTAAGCTCAAAAAGTACAAAAATCTTGTTTTTAAGTGACAGTTAAGTCCTAACAACAAATCGATAGAAGAATAATCATTGTCATTAGACCAGAAAATCGAATCATTAGATCAGAAATCTCAATTTCAAGTTTGTTTGCTTACAGGAGAATAAAATACTAAAAGGTTTGCTATCTCAACAATGACTTGTAATAATGAGTCTCGGATCTTTGCCAGCGGATACACAATTTTTAAAACACGCCTCTTGTACTAGCAGCTTTTTACCTTGTTCTGTCTCTGTTTAGTCTGTAGAAATACATTGGTTTATTTTAATTGTCATCATATCTTTGAGTTTGTGCTGCAAGAATGCTAGACAAGACAAGCTAACATTTTCATGACCTTAACCGAGCTAAACAGGAAGTGTGCTGCCAAGAAAAGTCCAAATCATACTGGACTAGCACAGATGCTAAGTGATCAATAGCATCAGAGCTACACTAACTACAGATCCACTATTTATACGTCTATGGTTCTGCCTCCTCCACTGTTCACTAGGCTAGTGAGTTACAGTGGGAACACAGTGAGTTTGATTGACAGGGTAGCAGGCCAATAGGTAACAAGGCAGCCTTGTTTTCTATTGGCTAAAGTTAACGTGCCATAACATGACTGTAGTTTATCTATTTATATTCTTATTTTTATCACCATAAGTACAAGGCTGTTACAACATCTGTTTTTGACTAAGTCTGAAAACAAAACAAAATTGAAAATCCTCAATACAACTTTTAAAACATAATTTTCTGTGTTGATATTTATTGAACAATCTTTCCTTGTCATCTCAAAAGTTGAATACATTGTGTTGCTCCGGACAACCACTTCTTTTCAGTTAAATGAGAACTCACAAGGCACCAGAACAAAGACAGTTAGCTCTACGGAGCGCTCCTTCACCATGGAGGGAGCCGGCTGTTACATCAGAGTCTTGACACGTTAGACAATGCTACTACATCAAGGTCAGGACTACACGTTTCAAAAGCAGGTGAGGTGAATTAGTCAAGTTTCAACTCCAACTGTCAGAGAAATAATGGAAAAGATGTTACGCAAGAGTTTTGCCAAGTGTTCAAAAACAGCAAAGGTAAGTGCAATTATTCTACTATTCTGACCTACGGTTTAGTAAAGTATTGTACAGCATTTTGTCATTTGTTATTAGTAATGTAACACAATGAATAAATGAGTTTAAAGGTGGGGTACCTGAATATTTGGTTGTTTTGCATCAAAAAGTGAATTGTAAACCAGGGTTGGGCAATAACTTGAAAAATCACAAGACTGAGATTCAGTCATGCTGAATTGCAATTACATGGTTGGGGATTTGAACAGAAAGATTGACAGTAATGTTAGGAAGAATGCATGAGATTTAAATAATGCTTTTTAAGACACCCGAAGCTCTTCACATTTTGCATTATTTATTCACTTCTCACACTCAATGGTGGTAATCTACATTTGTAACCACAGCTGCCCTGGGGCAGACTGATCGAAATGAGGCTTCCATTCTGTGCCATTGGCCACAAACATTGTCTTGTCACACTAGATGCAGACAAGGCAATGTGAGTGAAGTGTCTTGCCTAAGAAGACAACAACTTCACCCATCCAAATACTGACCAGACCCAACCTGCTTAACACCTGAGATCTAACAGGATTAGGCAATGACCAGCTGGTATGGCCCATCTTTTATCAGGTAGGTAATTGACATACATTTACAATATTTTTTGTATCAAATGGAACATATAAAAAAAAAAAAAAAAAAAAAAAAAATATATATATATATTAGGGATGGAAAATCGATCGAAAACATCGAAAATCGATCGAAGTTCGCAGAAATCGAATCGTAAGGCCAGAATCGATCAGTTTTTTCATGCAGCCACTGACTTACACAACACACTGTGTATTTGTATATTACACACAATAACACAAGAGCAGTCACAATGTTTGAAGAAACAAAGCCTGAACTTGTACAAGACCTGACTGAATGTGCTTTATTATGTTGCGTTAACAACTGATGGGTTAACGACTCTAAATATGGACACTAAATATGACTTGAATGTTGACAAAAAACACTAGTTCTAAGCTCTAACAACAGTGGCTTTGTTTTAAATGTCATGTATTATGGTTTATTTTGTGTCTTGTGAAAAAAAAGGTTAATATAGATAAACTAACAAAATCGAACAAAATCGAAAATCGTGGCTACAAAATCGAAAACTGAATCGAATCGTGACTTTAGTGAATCGTCCCATCCCTAATATATATATATATATATATATATATATATTTATTGTGTTTATGTTCATAAAAGCCGATTTGATTTTACATTTGAAAAGATAAAACAAATTTGATTTTTTTTTAATTTTATATCGATCAATATGAGGAAAAAAAGTGATGTAATGTAATGTAAACACAGCACTTACTGACCAAATCAGACCCTCATGACTAATTAAATAGGTGGCATCATTCAAAGTGAACTTTTTGGAAGTTGTACCATGTGATAATATTATTTCTAATACATGCCTTGTATGCATGTCTGAAGAATGTGCGATCTCTTCAGAAGCATAACATCCCTTCTTGAAGCTTTAAGAATGAGAAAAGCAGTGCTCTGACTGTATTCAGATGGTCCTTTCCAGTGTCACTTTGCAGTTTTTAAAGATAATTAGTATTTGCAGACAAAAATGAGTGCATGTTAATATTAACAATAATTAAATATCAGGTACCCCAGCTTTAAGGGAGCATTGGTGGAATTCGGAAGGCTTTCATATTGAAGACAATGATTGTGAACTATTGTCAAAATGCTACAAACATCACCTTAAATTTACAGCAAAAACATGTAAAAATTCACAAGTTTACCAATTTGTAACTTTATCTGTAAATTCCACAAATTCTTTTTTCTTAACCGATAGTGAGCCTAGCTGTCGTCCTGACCTGTAGCCCTATGCAAAGTAGTCTGTCTTGGCCCACTTGAATTCCCATGACTTTGAAAAGGTTAATTAAGATTAAGAAGCTTTTGCATTTACATATTAATAATTTATCCTTTTCCTGACAGGCTTTTTAAAACTGCTACTAAAACGTATTCAAACGAACAGGCTTGCCAAAAGGAGGAGTGTTGGTGTGATGATTTAGAGCCCTGAATGTGTATAAATATTTAAAACCTTCGATGTTTTATTATATATTAACTCTAGATGGGTCAGTCCTTATGTTGTCGATTTTAAATGCTTTGCTGAGTAAATTTTTGAGTGAAGGGTGTGCCACTTCTTGTCTCCATGGAGATTAAAAAACACATACAAATTATTTGTGTTGCTATAAAACGCTCTTATATCTTTACTTTGGTAACTCATGTTACCAGAAACCAGCCTGACTATTGTTTATTGTGAGGTGATATTATTAGACATTGTGACAATTTTGGTAACGCAATACCATGATATACTGTATATATATTCCTACTTCTCACAGAAAATTAGAATATCACGAGGGGGAAACTGAACACTGACAACTACAACAGCAAATGTGGACTTATGGAAATATATTGTGTCAAATATAGACACAAAGACATGGAGGTACATAAAATGGTCCAACGATCCAACAATGTAAATATATCCAATAATGCTAACAGTGCAAGCTAAATGCTATTTAAAAAATTTAGCATCTTTTTTCAACTTTCTGTTTAATTTTCTGACATAACTTCACATCGGCAACCTCCACTTTAACGTCGTTGTAACTCGACTTGAGTTAGTTGGACTAAAAATACACTTAATTCACCAGAAAACGTCTTAAAAGAGGAAAATATTTTAGCTTCCCATTCTTAAACGGTAAGGCATGAGTCGCCCCCAAATATGACGTGTTGCTGACTGTATCTATAGATTGCACAGGATTTTAAGAGGCAAATACATTTAAATAATGAATTGTATTTCATTGATAAACTATCACCTACTCAATTTAATATGGGATACAATATGCACCCTTGCCAATATGTATACAGTGCATATTAAGAAAACTTTTTTTCTTTTTTTTGTCCCACCCCATCATATTTTAAAATTTAATGATGTCAGGAGCGACCGAGGGTGGACAAAAGTCAGTTTTTCCAATTAAGAACATTTTACTTTGACATGGAATATCCTCCATCTGTATTAAACATTATTGGTTGCAAAATGCTGTGATGTCACATAACCAAAATGTACTACATAAAATAGATAAACCAAACTAGCTTTGCACCAACATGCTAATACAGGCACATCATTGTTATAAACTCGGAACTGATGAACTGAAAACAGAAACAGTATTCATCAAACAAGAGTGTTTTATCAATTGTGCATATTCTGTATGTGTCCTTTAAGAAAGAGCTGTGAGGAGACAACCATGCTTGAAGTAAGAATAGATATTTTTCACTGAATAATTAGGATGTTATGTGTTTATCAAGATAGATATGGTACGTTACAGGAAAACATCTCCATGGAGACAAGCAAATGGCAGTAAAGTTATCTAGTACATTTTCAAGCTTTTAGTTTCCCTTTAAAATGATTTGTTGGAGTGAATCTCATTCTTTCCATTGCTGTAACCTATATTTTAAAATGACTTATGCTATTAAATAAAGTTTGCTTTACATTGGTTGACATTGTGTATATTCTTCATTAATAAGCCATTATGTTTGGTCTTACTAAAATGTATGTGAATGAAAATTGAGCATCTATTGGATATGCTTCTCCAACGATACTAAAATTCCCCATAGCAATGTAGAAACTTATTTTTCCAATGTACCTTAAGGCAATCAGAGGGGTATTTTCTGTACAAAACATCTTATTTTTAAATTGAATTGTAGAAAGAGAAAACTTCTGTAAACATCTTTTGAAAAAGCTAATGATTGGTCATTTTTTTCTGTCATGTAGAAGTTGCCATGCAGGAATAAGGGTATCTTTAGAAATATAGTTTTATCATCAGAAGATTCCAAATTTCTGTCTATAAAAGCCCGTTGATATTGAAACCTGAGATGACAATTTTCAACTTCTAGGTATTTAATTATAGAAAAGAGCAGATTGATTTCTCGGCCTTGGGTCATCTATTGTATTACCGCCATTCCTGGGAAGGACACACAACACAACTTTAGAGTTACAAAGACTCCTACACCTCCGACAAAGTGGGTAACATTTTGGTTGTTGAGTGCATTTTTTTAAGAGTTTTGCAATTAAACAACAGTGCTTATATCGTCCGCCTCGTCCGGTTTCTTAGGCTTGCTCGGGAGTGACTTAAGGTACTCCAAATGCCTTCTCGCGTCCTCCTGATTCTGCCGCACGTAGTAGACCACGTAGGAAATCACCATGGCAAACCAGCCAAACATGGTCACCAGCATGGCGTAGTCCGTTGTCCTTTTTGCCAAGTTGCAAAGATCGGTGTCCACTGCTAAAAACGGCCTCCCTTCCTGGTCTCTTATTTCGGAACTCCGGCACAGCACCCTCGCGGCCGCCTCGTGGTTGTGCGCCATCCCTCCGATCGCCTGCTGAAGGGTGCAATCGCAGTGCCACGGGTTATCGTCCACGATCACCCTAGCCTTCAAACGGGCGAACGCATCCTTGTGTACGCTCGTAATCCGATTGTGCGAAAGGTCCAAGACTTGCAAGGTGGCTTCGATGCCACTGAACGCGCCTTCGCCAAGAGTCTCCACGATGTTGTACGACAAGTTCAGCTCCCTCAGATATCGCAATCCATGGAAAATCTGATCCGGGACTGTTCCGATTTGGTTGTGGTCCAGTCGCAGGAGAACGGTATCCACGGGTAAGCCTGGGGGTATCTCCTTGAAGCGGGCGTGGCTGCAGGTGACGTTCAAGCCGTGCAGGTGGGAGTCCCGTTGGCAGATGCAGCCTTTGGGGCACATGCTCGCCGAGGGGAAGCACAGCGCCATGAGAACCAGGCTATGGAGCAGCAGGCACATGGGGAGGGAACGAGACAGCCACACGTCCAGCAGAGTCATACCGGCCGCCAGCTGTCAGCACCACCAGCATCCCGTCGTGGAACTCTGGAGCTGGCGGAGAGGCAGGGGACGGAGGAGAGTCAAAGCGCACATGGCATCGTGCGTGGTTGGTGCTGGATGGTCCTTTCACTGTCGGAGCTGGCGGTGGTCACCCGTGGGAGAGCGGAGGGCGTGAAGTGGTGCTAGCATGGTGCGAACCCTGAAAAACATGGGAAGAGAGTCAGTGAGAAGGTGTGAAGAAGAGAGCGTGTTCCATCTGAGCACTTAGTCAGGCGCCATTGGAGGAGGAATATATAGTTGATGAAATAAATAGAATAGCCTTGTCAAATATGGCTGACATTTAAACTGTTGATGCCCGAATACAGTAAATGCAGCCACCAAACGATCCTTGCTCTAGGCTTTTGTTATTGTAATCAATTATGGACAATTATTTTTGCTCAGAGAGAAAAGAGCCTGAGTGAGCTTCACATGATGAAATGACAAAAGGTGTCACAAAAAATAGAAAGATAGAACTGAAACCATAGTGAGATAAACAAAATAAAAATGTTTTAAATGAGGGGAATGGCAATCCTCACAGAAACAGTCAGAGAAATTTCCTGCAGACTGAATTTCATATTATAAAACTGCAAAAGTCATAACAGATTGAATTTCTTATTCAATCTAATCTGTGGTTGAACAAGAACCCATTTAAAATTGAACTTTCAAATATATCGTTCCAGTTTTCACTCACTGAATGACAAGTCAATGAATTTAATATTGTGACAGATCTAATGGACCAGTATTGTAACTGCAACAAGGATTTGCATTATTGTAGGATTCGGTTTCAAACTGCAGATTGTAGTCGATTAATCGGTCCATGGTGTCTTAGTTGACCACATTTGGACTAGCTGACTAATTTAAAAGAATTTCTATAGAGCCTGAGTTAGCTGTGCATATTTAATTTTTTCTAAATAAATGGCAGTTTTTGCATAAACTTCGATGCATTTATGATCTTTTACAGTTTGAGTCAAGTAAAATATCAACTAAAAATACACTTTTTACTTTTTTTACCTTTCAGTTGACATTACGACCAAGAATTAATTTGATTGATATCAGCCCTGGATATAATAATAAAAAAGTTCATACAATGAATGGTTTATTTCTATATCACATTTACACAGACAGTTGTTTTCCCAAAGTGCTTCACACAGTAACCCCCTCCCTCTAGGGCAGCTCAGCAGAAGCGATTTTCCTAAACACCAGGCCCCTCAACCTCCGACCACCAGTAAGCAATCCCTAACCTGCATATTTTTGAATGGCTGAGTGAAAATCGGAGTGCCGGAGGAAACTTGCTTAGAAAATCCAGACGATATATAAAAAATGTATCATTTGGTCACCATGTCCCTCTTTCAAATTTCAGCGGGCTTGATTGACAGAATAATTTGAAAACCATGGGCACTCATCGTCTCCCGTATGAAAACCAACATGGCTGCTTATGGATAAATATAAAAAAAATCACATAGAAGTGAAAAACATTGCGGATTTCTGTAGAATCAATGTAAGGTGAATTAAGTTAGATTTTGCTTTAAATGACAGACGACCAATCAGCTCCTTTGATCTGAAACAGAGTTTTGAAACTCTGCATCCCAGGCAAGGAGGAAACTACCCAGACACGAGAAGGAACATTCAAACTCCATACAGAAAGGTCTGAGAATAGAACTTGCTGTAAAGCCAGAGCACTATCTGCTCTGCCATTGTCTTAACACAACAAGAATTCTATACATTTAGAGGATGTTTGTTAAGACGTAAAACAACTTGAACAATACAATTTTCCAATAAAAAATAGTATTTATTTTACTACTGCGATATTATGCCATTAACAAGGCAGGAAGACAGATTCAATTGTATTGGAATCTTCAAAAGAAGCACTAACAGGTGTGTTTTTGCATTAATAACATCAATAACATCAAACAACTTGAACAAGAATCTAACATTTTCACTAATAATCTCTGCTCTGGGCACAACAACATGCATACACAGATAAATACATGACTGCTGCAAGGACTAAATTACTGAAATGAAAGCTACAACAGCATTATCTCAAAACAGTAAAAATGAATGAGAAATGTGCAGAATGTTTACAGAAACGGGATCAATTGCAGGGGTCTACGAGAACAGCTCTTTAAAAACCTCCAAACAAACACACGCGTACCCATGTGGAAGCCAAGAGCTCTAATTAGGCTTCATTATCATAAATTAGGAAGACGCTCCAGGGAGGGCACTTGGGTCATTATCATTCAACTATTTTGTTTTGACATAATTGTGCCTGTTGTTGTTGGTAGTTGTTGCTAGGAGACATACCAACAAAATCGATGATGTGAATGATTTGTTGCTTGATTGTCTCTCACTGATTTGTGAAATAGCATGTTATTTAAAAAGTGATTACTAATTTTTATCTAAAGTTCAAGTTGCATAGAATAGAGGTTGTCTTCTTGTCTCAGATAGACATAGGTCGCTACATCCAGTGGCAAAGTTTCCATAGTGACACAGCTGTTTACTCCAAATGCGATGTATCAGACGACGGATTTTGGGCAAGTCCTGAAGCAATTCTCTAAAACAAATGCTCTCTTTAGTCATCTGTTGAGAACAGATGCACTGGGTTTTCATAAGGAATAGTTGTAAAAGTGAGTGAACTATTTGAACAGAAGCGCACATACCGAAACTTGCTGTGCTCATGAGTCCGCACAGAGAGGCTGTGGGTCCGGGGCTGTTGTTTTTAGCTCTCTGCAAGTCTGGCAACACTGAGCGATGCGTGTGCCCACTTCTTGCCGGCCCACAGCACCTCTGCCCAGGCTCAGGTAGAGTGCACACTTTGACAACTTTTCCTTATGAAAACTTGGTTCAGAAGCTGCACTTTTTCTGCTGTTACAACAGCTGCGTCTACAACAAATGACAAAAGAGAACTTTAGAGGATAGCTTCAGGACTAGCTCAAAATTCCTTGTCTCATGTCCATCGCATTTGGAGTATACAACTGTGTCACTATGGCAACTACATAATACGACCATACGACCTATGTCTATCTGAGACCGGAAGACGTTAGTGCATAACCCCTTTTACTTTTGAAAGTGCACCATGTGAATTCTATAGTTTGCACCTGTTTGTCTACATTGAGATTGTAAAAGGTACACTAAAGGAGTTAAAAATTTGGCTACAGAGAAAAGCACATTTTGCAAAGATTATTTGCTTCACATCTTATTGCAGGAAAGACAGAGACACACACAATACACAAACTGAGAACAGCGCAGTCTCATAATGAAAACAAATAAGCTGCACCAGAAAGCAAGAGTTGCCTTCATGCACACACTTAATTATAAAATGAAACAAAACAGTGATTTATGCTTACAAAGTGAATATTCTACTAAGCTTTTTACAAGTACTGTGCACAGAATAGAAGTTGGTTTCTTTACTTACTGTATGTACTTATGAGTACTTCCTCTTAGCGTTAGCATTTACACACAAACATGTCTCTTTGTTAACACACAAAAATGTTGTCAAAGTCTGATCTAGAGATGATCATCCAGGTGTAACACAAATGCAGTATGTTTTGCAAGAGGTGTCTCCTGCTGGCAGCAGTACTGATGAGGAAAAATCCTTGAATTTGAAATGACTGATATACATGCTCATGACAACAATTTGTACAAATTAAAAACACATTTCTGTAAACCAGGGCTATTCACCTTAACCCTAGGGCCAGATTTTACAGAGGACCATGGCTTCTGAGCCGAGTCGCTTTTGACATGAGGTTTGCCAAACATTCCCAGGACTAGATTTAGTTCTATAGTGAGATCAACTAATGCTGTAGTTTGTTTTGTTTTTATTGATTTACAAAATGTTCAAATCACTGTTAAACCACATAACCAAATCTGAACTGGGGGTATCCCAGCATTAAACCAAATATAAACCACGACTAAAGCCAAATTCAGTCAGGACTGAACTGTAAAAAGAGACAATCTTAAATGGGATAATGAGTGAATAAATGCTTAAAATTAGTCTTATTTATCTTTTTGTGTGTGCATATTTTAACTGTCTTCAAACAATATTTGCCAATAGAATAAGATGATTTTTTTTTTTTCCCAAAAAGAGAAAAATCACAGCATTTTTCTCACTGGAAATAAGTAAAAACAAATGTAAATGGAAATGAAACAAGAAAAATACATTAAATACAAACATGAAAAAATATGTGTTGTAATATATGGAGTGAACTGAGTGCCGGATCAGATCTTTGGACGACTGATTTGACAGGTGATTTCCATTAGTAACTAGACTATCACTTTTGTATTACAACACAAACTGACTTTGAAAAAGATTTATTTGTGCTGCAAACATCTGTATTAGTCTAGAACAGGGATGTCAGACTCATTTTGAGAAAGGGCCACATTGGCATCAGGATTGTCCACAAAGGGCCGGTTATAAATCAAATAAACCTTGCTAATCTTTACAACATACGACAAATAATAATTTCTGTATTTGATTATAGTATACTTATTAAAGTGAAAATGACTGAATATACTTTGCATTAGACTGAAAAATGACTTACTCTTTAATTTTGATACAAATCATTTCGTTAGGTGAAGACACCCAGATTACTCCTGGCTGGCACTAATATCAAATTAAAGTAAGCATTATAAGACCTTGAGGGCCGCATAAAATGATGTGGAGAGCCGCATCCGTCCCCCGGGCCTTGAGTTTGACACATGTGGTCTAGAAAATGCTGGGATGTCACATGAACAATGTGAAATGTTTGTAAATGAATCACAGAAGTACAGCCATATTACATTTATGTCCTAAGTTGAAAGTTACTAGCATCATTCTCTCTATTTTCTATTCTTACAGGGTTCTTTTTGTGGCAATTTTAACTATAAACGATATATTTGATATTCATTTTTTTTCTTGAAAACCACATTCACAATACAGTATAATCCAAAATTCTATACTTTGCCCAGCTCTACTTAAATGTATGCTGAGAATGTGATATTTTGAGTAATGACAAGTAAACAGGGACAAGCATGAGTGGTAGTTGAAAGCAGATAGTTGGTTAAACACTCAAGCATCCGCTGCAGGACATTACAAAAATACTCAAACGTGCCAGAATCAATCCAAAAACAACTTTGAGTAAACTAATGACAAAAGAACCCAGTTATAACATCGCTAAAAACTAAAAAAAAAAAGCGGATTTTACATAACACCGCCTCCAGATCCAGATCCATATCCAGATCCGGATCCGTCTGGGTCCGGTTGTCACTCACACTGCCTCCAGAATATGCATGCTGGCCTCGCGAGACCACGAGTTCACGGGGATTCACGCTCAACTTGGGAGTTTCAGGGAGTTTACGTGATCTCTGGCACATGGATATGTAAACAAGGAACACTTGCGCCGTGTTTTGGGCTTATTTCACGTCACTTCATTTTCTGTTGGATTTTTCGACGCATAATGGGTAAGTACGGGACGTTTATTTGCCTCCTGTGTGTTCAATAGTCGTGTATATGTCGAGCATTTTGCTGTATTTGTTGTAGTAGCAGAAACGTAATGTTTTAACTTTGAAAACCACCGGATTCACTTCACCCGCGAGCGCTTGGTTTCCTGTTTGTCGTGTCTTCTTTTCACAACTTTACCAAAAAGGGCTCCGGAGCGCTCCGGCAGTCCGGAAAATTTTAAATGAAACGGAAACGATACGGACGTACGGAGCAGAGCCGTGCGGCTCACCGGACCGGACGGATCGCGGTGTGAGAGCCTCTCATTACTTTTCAAGAAACGGAAAGCCTCCGTACGCCGGACCGGAGTACGGACTGGATCCAGTGTGAGACCGGGGTAATAGGTTCCTTTAGCGGCACATGCACTTTCGGGACAAAATTCCAACCCAAACTTCAAACTGTCCATCTCCATTGAACACCTGTCAGTTCGCTCACAGCCCATTCCTGCGGCGTGGGACCAGATCCACCGTGGCAGTCGTACGCAATAAGTGCAAACAAGCTCCGACACTCTGCTTCCCTTCGCCTTTTTTTCAAATGAGCTAGCCTGGGCACGCTATAAGGAAAGTCCATTATCTGACAATGTATTGATCAGGCCTAACAAGACAAAACTGCTAAGGCGGCTTTCTGGGTCTTTATGTAGATATAATTGGAGTTTTCAGTCAGGTTCCACCAAAGACACTCGATATGCACGCAGGAGGAGGAGGAGTGTTCGCTTCTAATTGCTTTTGCCGGTCATTTATGTTTTTCTCCGCGGAACAATTGGAAGTCACTCAGAAAGAGCCGGACGAGTCTAATGGTGGAAAGTATAAGCTGATTAATAATGTATGGTTTAAATACATTCTTTATGGGAAATGACAGAGGCAGCTAGGACTGAGAGTTAAAAATCTTCAATGTACTGTAACTGTTTGTATTATGTGACTGTGTTGGGCAATATTTTTTAAATATATATAACTTTGAGTATTTATTTTATAGTAAGAAATGCCACAAAACTAGCATGTTAAATATGCACAGGGACAAAACTGTTGGTATTCATCTGTTAATAAAATAAAAAAAAACTCACAATGGTCATGGAAACATACAAAAGTAACAATAAATAAAAAAAAAACTGAGAAAATTAAACAATCAAAATCAGCCACTACTTTTGAAAAAAAATAAATAAAAGCCTGGACAGAAAGAATGGTACAATAACTTTATATTCTTGGATGTTTTTGGCTGTGTGTTGGGTCGTTATGTTGAAGACCCGTGACGTGCGACTGAGTCCAAGCTTTCTGACACCAGAGGCAGCACATTTCTCTCTAAAATGCCAGGTTAGTCTTGTGATTTCTTTGTACCTTGCACAGATTCAAGACCCTATGCCAGATGCAGCTAAGCAGCCCCAGAACAAAAGTATGCCTCCTCTATGTTTTACAGTAGGGATTGTGTGAGGATCAATACATTTCATGCCATAATAGTGAAGAAATATAGATTAAAAAAAAACTCATTTTCCTGGAAACTTACAAGGGGAGGTTGCCTGGGATCTAGAAGCTGATTGGTCGTCTGTCATTTAGACCAAAATCTTCACTCACTTCACTCATCTCACATTAAAATTGTTTTTTGATTTGCTCATTGATTCTGCAAAACTCTGCGATTTTAGTTCCACGTGATATTTTTTACCATGTATTTTGTAAGCAGCCATGTTGGTTTTCAGACGATGAATCTCTCTGATTGGCTAATTAATCTGTCAATCATGACCACTGAAATTTGAAAGAGGGACACGGTGGCCAGACAATATATTTTTTATATATTGCCTGGATTTTCCAGACAAAGGGAGAGACCCTCCTCCAGGCCAAACAATGGTCTATTTTGTGGCCATGCAAGTATACACATGTTTTGTATACATATAGTGCAACAAAGAAATCTAAATGACAAAAATAGCAATTTACTTAAGTTCATTTTTTGGTCAAAAAGTTACACGGTGTACCTTTAATGTAAAAAATAAATAAATAAATAGTATGAACTTTCAAAAAAAGCAGATGATTTTATTTACCTCAAGAGCAATAGGAAAATATACATATATCAAATATATATGTCTAGCAACCGTGATAAAACTGAAACTGTGATCTCATACGTTTTTTGTTATTTCACCAGCCCTAATTTTAACCTTAACTTCTTAAAGAGCAACAAAAGCAAAAGTCAAGACAGTTGTATTTGTTTCTCTTTTATATATTCCAACACAACAGGTCGATTTTTGTTCTAAGTTGCCAATGGCTGCGCCCTCTCTCCTTTTTATTATAATGCAACGGGAAAAAGTCCTCAAAATATTCCACACAACAGGAAGCCTACAACCCATGAATATCATTCTCCTGCCTGCTGCTCCGCGTCAAACCCAGTCGATACATTAGTGTGATTCCTGCGTCTCAGTGTGTGGTACCAGCTCTGCCCAGCCCAGCGAGAGGCCCTCCTCAGAGCATGTCACCGCACCGCTGTCAAAACAATCCATCTGCCACAGGAACCATTTTGAGACTGCTGATGTAGTTTTACGGCTCACTAATCGCACCGGAGTCGGGATGGGAACGCTGATTACTAGTTGGTTTAACATCAGCAGTAGAGTAATGGAGGAAAGAGGACTGCTTGTTTTGTCATTAACCTCTACAACCGATAAAGAGACTTACATGATCAGCAAATTAGGAAATAAATCACTTTTTTTTTTTTTTTTTTACAGGATATCACCACTACAGCTAGATGAGATGTCTAACCTATGTCCAACAGATGATAAAGTAAACTGCAAAAATTTTGAGCACAGTGTAAATTTGAAGTATTTGGAAAACAAGATTTGTATTCAATATCAGTATTATATTTCAGTTTTTAAGCGTTTGCTCAGGTTTTTAAAAATGTCCAGCATTTTGGTAAAACATCATCAAGTGGTATTAAAAAAAAAAAAAAATTTGAGAATGTATGGGAGATACTTTGAGATTTAGAATTGGTTTACTTCTGAATTACACATGTTAAAGTTGAGAATGTTTTCTGTTTTTTGGGGGGAAAAAAAAAATCACATAAAATTTTCAAATATTCTATTTTGTGTTTCACCTAGGTTTATTAGTTTGGAGACCTGGGTTTGGCCATGTGGAGGATAGATCTAGAATAATATATAGGTTTATAACTTTTGGTAAACAAACAAACAAACAAAACAATGTTTTGGTAGGGATGCCTGAAAATCCAGTTCCTACCTCTCTCACTAAGGTGTTATTAAAATTCACATTTAGTTTTGGCTTCAACCATGGCGTGGCGCTAGAACAGCTTCTAGACATAAAAGAGACATGGACCACCCAATCACAGCCAATCAGAATGCTGCTTTCAGCTGTCTATGAGAAGTACATTATTACATTCTGCAGACTACTGCTGTCTGATTTTACTTTTGCTCTATTCTCTTTGGTGGAAAAAGATAAACTATCATTTAAAATTATTAAATTGCAATTTTTATGTTAATGCCATCCAATTATTTTGCAATCATTTATTGAATCCCTATGGCAAATGTCTAAAAACATGTCTGTGTACACTGAGTGAGTGGTTCTCTGACATGTTTCTGAAACTCAACACAAAATAAATCAACAGTTAGTTAATAACAGTAATTATGTGTATTAACTGTAATTACATGTAAAAAACGTACGTACAAGTAATAACTGTAATTATGTGTACAAACTGTAACATACGACATAATTGCATATAACAATTATACTTACCTATAATAACGTGTAATAACCGTACATATGAGTAATACCTGCAAGTCCGAGTAATAACTGTAACTCAGTAATAACTGCAATTACGGGTAATAACTGTAACAGCTGGTAATAACTGTAACTGTAATAACTGTAATTACAGGTAATAACTGTAATTACTGGTAATGATTGAATGAATGCTTTATTTATATAGCACATTTACACAGATGTCTTCCAAAGAACCTCTCTCACTCAGTGACAGCAGCAGCCCTGGGGCAGCTCAGCAGAGGCGATTCGCCTAAAACACCTGGTGCCTCAACCTCTAACACCAAGCGTTCCATAACCTGCATGTTATTGGTTGGTGGGGAAAGCGGAGTGCACGGGGGAACCACCCAGACACGGGGAGGAACATACAAACTTCTTCTTGCTGTGAGGCCAGAGCGCTAACCACTCTGCCACCGTGTCGCGTAATAAATGCAAGTACGGGTAATAACTGTAACCCAGCTAACACTTTATGGTTTCCTGAACGTTCTGAGAAGGTTTTTTCAACCTTATTGTTATAACAGTAACCTTCAAACCACAGGCATTCCCTGTTTGCTGGGCAGTTAGCCATGATCCATTTTGGGAATGGGACACAATTAGATACATATACAGTAATAACAGGCATAACAAATCAAATTTGCTATAAAAAGGATATGTCTGATCCAAAATCCTTTGGCGAGCTACTTGGCAAATGGTCGCTAGCGACTGGTAACTCCCAAACTATACGTTGTAGCCCTCTGCTCTATACTGACATCCCAACAGTCAAACACCATTCAGAATACCAGCCTTTGTGTTTCTCCTGGCTTTATAAATCTAAGTGTGAGCTGTATCTAACACATGAGTGACTGTCTATCACCCTCAAACACAGCGACAACAGCACACTCACCTATGTTCACACAAGCCTCCCCCGTCACAGGAGGAGAGACAGTCTGCGCCGTAAATATATCGTCCTATCAAAGCAGGGAGATTCCACTTTCTTTAAGAAGACATTACAACGTTTTATTTCTATGTGGATCAACACCACCGCGAAACGTGAGAAGATTTTCTTTCGAATTCATGCGTTTCCACACCAAGGACACCTCCAGCCTGGGTTTTGTTGACAGCTCTGTGACAGCTCTATTTTTGTCTGTTTTTGACCCATGTCATCCGAGGTTATAATGCAGCTACAAGAGAAGCAAGGGCAGGCTAGAATAGACAACAGGTTGTTTACCGACTCTAGAATGTGATCATTATGTCACACTGTCAGAGCAGAAGTCAACAGCTTTTATATTTATCATGAAATAAACAAAAAGTAACTTCTCAAATGTGCAAATCTGTTTATTTGTGTTAATGGCTTGATCTATTTAGGGCTTGATTCATTAACTTTTATGTATGCCAAAACAAAATTGAGCTTCAACAGTGTACAATTTTACTGCCCTATTTCCGTTTTTGACATAATGAAGCTGATTGGTGGAAGCGTTGTAATGGTGGAACAAGGTGAGAAGTCAATCCAGTTAAAGCCCATATGACAGCTTTAAACATTTTTCTAATTTAGACTTACTGTAGTTTAGTCTGACAGTCTTTGTGGTAAACATTTATCATGGTTTTACAACAGTTCAGTTAGGAAGAAATTTAGGAAGAAACTTACAACTAAACGTAGAAAATTACAGGAAGTAGTTGGAGTTCTATAAGAGAATGCCTCCACATGTGTCGTCAAAAAGTGCCAAAATGCAAAGACAATTTACACACAACTGACACAGTTTCCAGGACTTTTAAACAATAATTCAACACAATTAAATAGGGTTCGTACAAATTTTAACTTATGGTTTTCCATAACTTTTCAAGGACTTTTCCAAAACAAATTTCGACATTGCCATGACCTTGTATTCACACACACATTTCAAACCAAATATTTGTTTTCAGAAGGGTTGAGCTATTAATCGAGAAATCAAATTGAAATGTCAATTATTTAGTTGTAAAATCAATCCTTTGTATGATTTGAAGTCAAACTTTAAGAGAGAATGTTGATCTACAATTTCCAAGAAATCTAATAAATGAGACTTATTAAAAGTTTTTGTTCATGCTTATAAAGGCCATTTTCCTTTTGTTTTTGAAAAGGTTAAACAAAATCGAATAAAAAAATCGAGATCGAATATGAGGAAAAAAATATAATTATATGTTTTCCCAGATCGCCCAGTTTTCAGTAACTAATTCATTAAATTATCACAATAATTTAGTTTCAAACCATTTAGTTACCACATATTTTTTAACATGGCCAAATTTTGTAATGTCTTTTTCTCTTTTGTGTTGTACTAAACCATCTTCCATTTTTAACTCTAAATATTTTATAATTTTCCAAAGCTTTTTCAAAACCAGTAAAATTCCAAAACTTATCCAGGGCCTGGAAATTACAATGACATTTTTCACGAACTTTTCAGGTTTTTCATGTACGAACCCTGATTAAAGTGTTACAAGTTATAACATTGTCACTCCTGTGTTATTTTTGTTAATTTTGGCTCAGATTTACAATGTGGTTGCTAGATAACAGTTGTAGATTCACCTCCACTTATGTCAAAAGGAGATAATTAACTTCACTAAAACAACCAAATTAGTTAAAGACAAGCCAAATGTTTAGTGAACTTTTAATCATTATCGTGTTTACTATGTTTTACAAAAAATGTTGTCCAAACCTGTCATGCACTTTAACCTATTGAGTGAAAAGCAGACACCTTTCACTCCTCAACTTCAAAACACATCCAGAAACATGTCTATAAATCCTCAAATTAGTCTGTATTTCTGCTAAAATGAGACAAAGTTTCTTTTATATTTGATCATGTTATTTGTGTGTTTAGTAGAGATGGACAATCGATCTAAAACTTTGAAAATTGTTCAACGTATGCAGCAATCAAATCAAAAGGCCAGAATCGATTTGTTGACTGACTGACTGATCTACACACACACACTCTGTAGTTGTAGAATAACCACAATAATACAAGTATAGCCACAATGTTTGAAGAAACAAAGCCTCAACTTGTACAAAACCTGACTGAATGTGCAACTGTTTACTGTTCAAATGTTCATTAAAAAAATGCAAGTTCTGAGCACTAACAACTAGGGTTGTCAAAAAAATTGATTGAAGTTGGTAGCGTGGTATCGAAATTGGTATCGAGTTTTTTTCAAGTATCGAATCGAGTTTGAAATTTTAGTATTGTGACAACACTACTAACAACAGTGCCTTTGTTTTAAATGTCATTTATTATAGTTTATTTTGTGTATTAAGTGAAAAAAATACTACAACTACCAAAATCAAACAAGATCGAAAATTGTGGCTGCAAATTTGAAAACTGAATCGAATCGTGACTTCAGTGAATTGTCCCATCCATAGTGTTTAGACCTAACTATACTAAAACTTGTACTCAAAAACACGTAGACAACATTTTTACAGGTTTACACTACTTTTCTATAGCTTTTTCTACATTTTCTCATCTTTGAGACAATCTGCTTTTTTTGATGAATTCGTCATATGGTGATTTCTAGGGCTGTAGTTCTTTAGTCGTTTAGTCCAGTGGTTCCCAACCTTTTTTCCTCGAAGCCCCCCCTGACTGAACGGGGGACTTGTTGAGCCCCCCCTGTTTAAACCGGTAGCCTCTAAATTGTTAGTGTATGATGAAAATTAGAATTTAAAACATTGATTTCAGCCAAATAAACAACTCTTGTAGCATATTGGTGCTCTGATTTGTGTTTTTTTACTAATAAAGTTTCACTTATAACTACTTTTAGAACTTGACCCTCTGAACAGACAAAGCTCTGGGGACCCCCTGGAATCTCCGGCGCCCCCCCTGGGGGTCCCCGCCCCCCAGGTTGGGAACCACTGGTTTAGTCGATTAATCGGTCGATGGAGTCTTGGTCGACCAAAATGTTATTAGTCGACTAATTCTTTTATTTAGATTATAAGGAATTTGCATTCAACAGTAACGAAATCATTGGTCTGAATTGCCTTTTATTTCCTGCATAAACTACAGTTTTTGCATGAACTACTTTTTGAGCAAGGTTTCTTGCAGAGTTGTCACAATACTCAAATTTCCAACCCAATTTTGATAGATTGATACAAAGGAATAAACTTGATTCTCGATACCACAATGAGAATTAGAATGTCCTTTCAAGAAAGTCAGATTTTTATACAACAGACTGACATTTTCAACACAAACATTTTGATTTCAAACCAGTTTTGATAAAACTCAAGATTATTTTAAAACTTTTCAGAAAATTAGATTTTTTTTTCTTTTGTCCTGTTAATGTTATCTGTATTTGTTCAACTGAGGATCTAATTTCGACACCAGTTTTAGCGTTGATTTGCAATGTTTTTTGACAACTCTACTTTTAGCTTCAGAGCCTTTGCCACGCCCCCTTTTTAGTCGATTAATCTGTCGATGGGATGGGACGTGTTTTTAGTCGATCAAGAATTTCTTTGATCCACTACAGGCCTAGTGATTTCACATTTCTCTATTTGAAATACTGGACAACAGAAATACTATAGACAATAGAAACTTTGTGATAAAATCAGCTTCAAGAAAGAGTTTTTCCATTTGTTGCCTTCTTGCAGCCCGATGCAGCATGCACATGAGTACAGCCCGACTATACTTGGTCCTTTTTCATAAAAGCGAGTGACATACCCATGGCTTCAAGACAACCCTGGCTGCTGCCTTGACACACAGCACCCATTAGCTTTCTTTTCTCTGTTTATGTGCCTGTTTTGTTTTTTGGCACGAAGCACTTAGAGCGGAGAAGAATTCACCCTCAAAATAAAGGTTTACTCATGCCTGAAAGAAAAACCTCCCGGCAAGTCTGGGGCTGTGTATCTCCACCACCAGCTGGGCAGCGTGTGATGGGAAACGGAGCAGATGTGACACAAGTGAGCACAAACTATTGCTTAGAAAGACATTAGAATGGTATTAATGTTACAATGTTTTAATTAAAACTGAAAAACGTACAGCTGAACAGCATGAACAAAGAGGCTGGTATGGGACTGTTAAAGCAGCATATTGTGTAAAATCTACTGTATCTAAAAAACTTTGCATATCAAATGAGACCTACAAGTGTCTAGGCATAGGAAATACGTATTTGGTTCATTAGAATCAAGTAAGTTAAAAAAAAAATCAATTTCCTCTGACTGTCTGAGGCTGTTCATTTTAAAGCTCAAATATCTGCTCTAAACTTACTCAACTGTTTTTTTAGTAGGGTAAGGTTGTCAAAAAATTTATTCCCCAATATTAATCGATACTAAAACTGGTACCGATACTCGATACTTGTTTGAACAAGTATCGATCTTTCTTTCAACTTCCAGAGAGCTGCTCTTTTCCTCACTTACACAGCAAGCTCTCTGTCAGTCTTTGAATTATGTTTCTAGCCTTTATGATCGCGGAGAAACGTTTAGTTAAGTTCTTAAAAACATATTTGTGTTTAGGTTTAAGTCACCCGTTACGCCTCGCGGAAGGAAAATAACTCACCCAAGGAAAATAATCTGAGAACAACCATCATGTCTTTACCTCTAAACTGTCACTAATTGTACTTTTAGTCATTATCATTTAATTTAGTTTATCACAGTCCGAGGCGGACTCTTCAAACGGAGGAAAGAAAGGCAGCTCTGCCCTGCTCTTTCACTGGACATGCTAAGCCCTGCCCCCTTCTCCTCTGAACCATTAGAAATGAATGATGAAAGATCCAATACTGCATATATAGTCTATATAAACTGTATAAACAGCAAATGTGTCTGATAATGGAACAGCCCAGGCTTAATGTGAAGGTTCATGAATCAAGTTAATCATAAACTAATACTCCATTAAAATCATATTATTGTATTAATAAAAAATAATAAAATAAAATGTAAAAATTCCATCATAATAAAATATTTTTTAAAAGTTGGCACCTTGGTATCGAAATCGGTATCGAGTATTGAGTTTGTTTGTTTTTTCAAGTATCGAATCGAGTTTTAGTATCGTGACAACACTAGTTTTTAGTCCATTATATTTTGCCTGTAATCTGTTTGGAAAGAAAGCCGACCTCCAGATGCAGCTAATCATGTAAACACAGCTGACTGTGCTGCGGAAATGAAAACAAAGAGCACATGTATTTCCTGGTCATGTGACCTCCTCTGGGTCCTAGTGCTCATCCAATTCCACCATCTGCTGGTGAATCTGTGTAACTGCGTAGATGTTCTTAAAAATAAAGTCAGCACGTGGATTAGAGAGCCTGACATCATCGCATATCATAAAAGATCAACACAGTCTCACAAGAAAGCGTACACAAAACCAGCCACAATTTTTTTGCGTATTTGTGTTACACCACACATTTAGCACATTATGAAAAAACGTAAAAATACACAAGTTTTGGTTGAAGCCACGTGAGGACAGTTTCTTCAAGTGAAACGGGTAAGTTTAGGTTTCAAGTTACTAAAATGGATAAGTTTAGGTCTGGGGCTTGGGGCAGGTTAAGATTAAAATCAGGATTTCGTTAATATTCATAAATAAGAACACGTCTTAACAACCACTATAGAAATGAACTGGGACTGCGACGCGAACATGTTTATGCAAAAAAGCCGTGAACTCATACTAATCATACGCAATTTACATGTTCCGTAATCCCGTGGTAAACGTACACTTTCTTGTGAGATCGGGCTCAAAAGGTCTATGAATGAATATCAGTCCTTGGCAAGCAACGGTTCCATTCTTGGCAGGAAAAGAGTTGAGAATGGTTCATGCACGTTTAAGTAATCTTGATGATTAAGTGCTCAGAAAATCCTTGTCCTCACCTACCACCTATCCCCGCCCACTTGTCTGTATGCAATTGTGATTATTCCAAATATTCAGATTCATAGTAAAGCATGTAAAGTTCAAAATAGTCACTTTACACAAAACTAACACATTTTAAATCTGCCGCTTGCTACATTAAAATCTTACAATGAAGAGGCAAGGCTTATCAGTTGTTTTGAACAGGAAGTAAATGGACCTCTTTACCAATTCTAAGCTGCTAAAACAATATGTAAATTACTGATCTACATTTATTACAGTTTATTCCTAAATATAGAAAAAACACAATAGGTCCCCTTTAAACTACTAATTTCACTAAAATTAAGTTAAGATAATTATATTTAAGACATTACTAAACAATTTACAAATTCCGTCTCTATTTGGTCTAAGAAGTTACCTAGCAACCATGTAACCAATAACTTGGTCAGAACTAGTATAAGAGATAGAGATAAAATACACTAGATTACATTCATTTTAATGAATTTGTGCTTACAAGGTTCTAAAATTGTATTGTTTTTGGGATAAAATTGAAAATATTTTATTATTATTATTATTTATTTGATAGAGACAATGCACATTAATAAACATTTGTTATACGCAAATGTAAATATGCCGGATTGTAGCTACAAAGCTATTTTACATCCGTAGTCCCCAGGCAGGTCACAAGTACAATAAACAATACAAACAAACACTTGTACAATATATGAAAAATCTAAAAACATCTTATGGCTAATGATCACATGACTGGTTTGATTTCAGATAGAGCTTAAGTTGAATTTTAAAATTAGATAATGTAGAGCACTCTCTTATTTGAAGAGGAATACTGTTCCAGACTTTACTCATCTTCACAGAGAGAGCGATTTATCCAAAGGCAGTTTTTCTGTAGGGCACCTCACAGTCTCCTCTGGAGGAGGCCCTGGTCCTCATGTTACTAGTGGTTTTTGTTTTGAAAAATACTGACATGGGAGACGAGGCTAATCCATGTAGCACTTTATAGATAATGCATGCATATTTAAAATTTTCAAAGCTAAAAAAATTATGTTTTTTTTTTAATACTACAAACATGGAATGAAAGGGGTTTTCTGTCACAGACTTTTAGAGATTTTTTGTAAAGTGACTCCGTTATTTTAAATGTACAACAGTAGTTAAAGACCAACTTGTGATATATATATATATATATATATATATATATATATATATATATATATATATATATATATATATATACTTGTCTTCCTTAAAACTCTGCTATGCTTCCTAATATTTTCTCAAACTTTTCCTTACAAACTTGTTCTTGATTCATGTACAATTATGATTTATTTACATTTATTTAATAACTTAAATTAAGTTAAAATTCGAAAATTATAAACAAAAAAAAAACCTATCATAGGCACTACTTTAACTGATATCATGCAGCACTTCCCGGTCCAATGTGCATTAGTCATCTGATTTAAATCACATTCAGAACTTGGGCTCAAAAGAGGAAAAGAATTCAGTATATGTTTTGTTAGCTGTGAGACAAAGTGAGTCTTGCATACAGCAAACCAACACAAATAATGACTTAGAATCTACACGGGATTATGCGTTGTAGCCCTTAAGGTCATACTTCCACTTCACACCAAACCGGAGCAGACTTTGTGCGGCGCAGAGCAATGAAACCGTCCTCTTGTGTTCACTACGGCCTCAGTGTTTGTATTTTGATTCGAGATGAGAGCTCTGGGGGCCTCATTTAGAAAAGAAAAAAGTATGTACGGTTCAAGATTTGCAGACACTAGCCTGAACGTCCATGTTTGTCCAGCTGCAGTCACATTAGAACTCATTGTGCGGAGAGCATTCATCCTGACGATATTAAGCACGATCGAATCATAACACATTGTTCGTCGCACAAAGGGAGAGCTTGATTTGTGAAACGAGACATATTAATATCAATATAAAATAGAAATAATACAGCCGAGTAAACATCTTTATTGTAATTGGTTATCTAACTATTGAATGGTGAAATTGAGATTGCATAAAGAAGAAAAAAAAAGCTTTATTAGCCACAAGCTTTTTGAATTCCTGATAAAGCAATGTCAAATACATTTTATATACACTCAGTTACGGTTGGGCAAAAGAGTCGTGAGATCATTTCTGTGACAATCTTCTTTCTGTCATGTCGTGGTTTACAGTTTTCTATTTAATGCAGCGGTTTGTTCAAGAACAGACTCATTTTACCTGTTTCTCTGATTGGTCAGATCTGACAAAGACATTAAATAGCGCTTTCTTTCACCAGTTTCTAAAAATGTGTGCAAAGGTGGTTCGAAGACAAAGGTATTTTCACAATTAACAACCAAATCATGATGAAACGATGAGGCACAAACCACTGCTGTTGGGCGACTATGCAACCCCAGATTCGAGATATATCCGAGCGGCTGGGAGGGAACTTTTTTCATGCGGTTTCCAAAACTTGGGGAGATCTGCGACAACATGACAGTGGGAAAAAGAGCAGGCCAAGGTAAAGACGGAGAAAGCAAGGCGATGGCAGTGTTTATGTGGTTTTCAAAGTGTGGAGAGGGTAACTAGCAACACGTACATTTGTTCACTGCACTTTGACAGTGGGAAATGTCCAAGATTTGAGGCTGATGAACCAGAACTTGCAACGCTGACAGACTGTGAGCTCTCGAAGAAGCAGTGGTGCAAGCGAAGGACCACAACAAAACGTCTCAAACAAACAGCCTGCCCACCCAAGCCTGGAAGGAAACGGCTTTTAACAGAGGAAAGCCTAAACGAAAGCACATCTTTATCAATGGAACGTGAGACTAGTGAGGTAACGTGAGTGTCTGAGGATAGGTCGCCGGAATGTGACTTGGAGTCAACCAAGACTACAAAGATATACGCAAACAATCTACTGCAAGTATGTACTTTGAACAAAAATTTAAACTATTAACACTCGCGCATGACGTCAATCATAAAGTGGGCTATTAGTAGACGCACACTCAGCAGTTCTGTTCAGTTGCTACAACTCGAACAGTGCGACGCCACATTCCTCCGGTAGATGTGTTGACGCAAATCAATTGAACACAATGGCAGCCGCAGAACAGAAGTTGCATTTTTATGGATAAAACAAGCGGTTTCGGCTAAACCATGAGCAAAACGGATTGATTTGTGTCTTATGAAGCTTTTAGACAACATTGGTGATGTGGGGTTATATTTCTCTCAAACTACTATATCCATAGTCTGGAAATACTATACAAACTTGTCGATGCGACAGACGCACCTCCACAGAGAGGTGAAGCTGTAACTTTTATTCAATGTTCTTTATGTAATTTGTCTGCTGTTCTCACTAGTAACATGTAAAAGCAAACATTTGGTGTTGTTAGAGTCTTAAAAGATGCAGAAGATCAGAAATCGCTTGTTGAAGTTCACTAGCTATTAGCAGTTTATCTACAATGAAATATTAAAAGGTTTGTAAACTCAACAATAATTTGTAACAAGGTAGGTTTGTACCAGCCGACACTTTCTGGATCTTTTATAACTTGTGTTTTTTTGAGGGCTAATGCTAACGGCTATAGAAAAACCCTAACAGGAGGCCCTTCCGGACTAGCTCAGATTCGATTCGTTTGAATGGGGCGTCACTGCGTTATTTGCAAGTGGACGTGACCGTTTAGCGAAACAAATTATAATGAATAAACCATATTTGCCTTTTTATTCAACTATTAACATTTCTAACGACATCTTTTGCATAACCAAAGACAGAGAACTTGCTTTAAATTGCTCTTTGAATACAAATGTGCTCTTATATCATCTGCAAAATCCAAAAACCAGCTTTTATTTATTCATACAGAATCTAAAAATGTTCTTACGAAGTGCTTTTTCTGAGATTCTTTGCAGGTTTATCACTTTCAGTAAGCCGATATAATGAAGCTGTGTTTCGCAGGCTTAGTACAAATGGAAAAGGGGCACAGATCCAGATGAGAGAGCAGTGTCTCCACTAATGGGAAAATCTATTGTTTGTTGTTGCTTCAGAACAAGATGTTGCTATTGTATGATCATAAAGCCAAGATAATGGGATCAATTCAATTAAATACAAGAATGATAAATCAACTTTCTCAACTTTGTATAGGCCTAAGGTTCTTTAGCAAAACACAAATCATACAGTTTGAGTTTCCACATTTGAAGATGTCTGTCTCTAGAGCTGCTAAGTTGTCTTTTAAAATGAGTAAAGTCACAATGTTGCCAGCAGGGACTACAAAAGAAAATGTTGCATAGAACACACATTTTATCAACTGCAATACTATTTCACATCTTCTGCTTCTTAAATGTGAGGTAGCTGATTTTCTCACTGCAAACATGGTTTAGGTTTTAAATCCAACAACTTCCTCTCAGAAATCCTTCGACACATGGTTAATATTAAATGTATTCATTTTGGTTGCAATTATGGTGAATAAACTTCTTTTTACAAACAACAAAGTGAATCTTTGTGAAACCAGCACAGCCAATCAGAAAGCTGTATTTGGCTCTTGATTAGAACTAAACTTCTTCATTATTCAGTTCAAACAATAAACAGTGTTCTTGTTTTTTATTCTTTCACAAAGTGCTGCATATACATTTTTTGTGGAAAGCACAAAGTTTATTTGTTTACAAGTAAAAAAGTTAGTTACATCAACTGTGTGGCATGTTCCACGATATAAAGCATTAAACTTCTCCTTGAATACAAGCACTGTTATTAGGCCAAGAAAAGTTCACTCACACTGAAAATGCTATTTTTCAAGCTATTGTTGCAAAAACTAAAATGCAAGAAAGATAATACAGCATGGTGGCTGTACTTTAACACCACAGATGCACCAATCCAACGATAGGATTGAATATCTGTGCCTATCCATGAAGTTTTGCTCGATCGCATCACGGTGCCATGATACCGGTTGTTACAGTTGATTATTGGACAGAATAAGGCTTAGTTACTGGCTCATGTGGATCCGAACATCTCATAATTGACATTTTATGTATAGAAAGATTGGGGCTGGGTGATATATTGATATCGTAAATATCAAGATGATGTAATTCTCATAAAACTAATGAAAGCAGCTACAGTTACAGATCGAGCTGTACAGTATTTCAAAGTTTTGATAATATCGTGAATGCTGTTTTCCAGATATTACAAAATTGAATATTGATTATATCGTGCATAGAAAAATGCTACAAAAAAGCGAAATAAAAAGGTGAACCTTCAAATAAGGGCAAAACGTCATATTTTGCAGTTTTTTGAGAGGTTGCATTCACATGACATCACATTATATACTGTAGGCCAGTAATATTTATTAGTTTAGGACCAAGCAGCTAAAATTTATTGTAAGACAAAAAGTGAATGGGTTATCACATTCTAAGTGAACGCAAACTATTGACGTCAACTAAAAAGCTGAGCAAAAATATCTTTCAAAAATATCTTTCAAATATTATCATCGAGATATGCCAAAAAAAAAATCAATATCGCACAGCCCTAGTTACAAAGAAAAGTGACAAAATGGGAAAACCAATTTAGTTTTATATTTGTTGTAACAGTCACATTATAAACTTGTGCAAAGCTTAGAATTTTGTTTTATTAAGTTTTACTCAGCAAAAGGCACCACCAAAATTATTTTATTTCATGTAAATTAGCTTTTTGCTTCCTAATCAGTCGCCTATGCTTGAAAAAAGTGTTTAACTTCAGAAATGTCATTTTAAATATATTGAGATATAGTTGTTGAGATATATACCATACAAAATATACTAAGATATACATTTTTGTCCATATTGCCCAGTCACAATACCAGTTACATTTATAGATATGACTCATAGATAAGTATCAACATCATTATGGAAGATGAAAAAGTTGGATCAGTGCATCCCTTATTCAAAAGCAAGAAGTGCGGCCGTTTCTGTTTGTCCATTAACTGTATTATGCTTTTAGGATATGAACTAATAGGTACTGTATATTTGGAAAGGCTTCTTCCTGTGTGCTAATGTAAGTCTGACTGGAAAAGTCAATGGTATGTCTCTATTAGAAAGTCTGAAAGTGTAGTGACCAGCAGCTGGAGACAAAGAACTTAGGCACATACAGTATATACAGTAATGCTGCAGCACTGCTCATTGTGTCGTCAGCCTTCTCTCAGGTATTTGCTTTTCACGTTTAGACTAAATTATGCCCAGTCTCTCCTTTTTTTCCTTTTCTACGTGTGACATGTGTGGGTTTAAGATAAGGAGAGTAGACAGCAGTTTTTTTCACAGTTTTTGATTGAAGAGCACATTCATGTCTGCCATATTGCTGCAACCATGGAAGGCAATTGATGGGCTGGGCGGTTATAAACAAAAATCTAATTGTGCTGAGTATTGCAATTACACTTTGTTTTGCAATTTATGTTCAGATTCCATTCAGATTTCAAACATGTCTAGAAAATTGAAAAACTGTCAGAAATAAGACCAGTTGGCTCATAAATCTACACCTCGAGAAAGTTCTCAAGCGACAGTTACCTCGCAAATTTTGCAAAAGTAAATGTTGTTAGTGACTTTTGCGTGCTAATCAGCTAATTGGTAATTACCATAATCATTGTTAGTTGTTTGTAGTTTAGTAGACCAGTCTTGGTCTCGAGATTAGGCCTGTAGTCGACCTAAGAAATTCTTGGTCGACTAAAGAAGACATGTCCCATCGACCGATTAATCGACTGAAAAGAGGGCGTAGCTAAAGCTCTGAAACTAAAAAGTATCTTATTGATTCATTTTCAATTTCAATTTTCTTTTTGTACAGATCAAAATCACAACAACAGTCATCTCTGAGGACTTCCCAAGATTATGAATCTAGCAAACATTACTGATCTGAACCAATCTACGCTTGGAGTTCAAGCAAAAACATCAGTATGTGCTGAAAATAAGTAGAAAATTGTTTTTATTTCTAAGAAGTCAGATTAAACTAACGATTTCGTCTCAGATTTGGTTGATTCACCCCTTTTTGTTGCTATGCAGCAAATATTCTTCTAATCAAAATAAAATACTTGGTTGACTAGTCGACTAAGACTCCATCGACCGATTAATGGACCAAATGACTAAAGGTTTACAACCCTACTCCAGATTTTTTTTTTAAGATCTTGGTCTCGACTCTCAGACTCAAGCACATTGAGATTTGGTTCTGCCTTGGTCCTTGGACTCAGTCTTGTGTTGGACACCAAGACCACATCAGTGGTCTTGTTTTAGTTTTTGGACTCTGTGGTCTTTGAAAAGTCTTGGTCTTGATTAGTGCGGTCTTGACGACTATAACAGCAATGTGCAATTAGGCTTAAAATTATGGTGACCAGGCCTCAACCTCTTTTCCCTTCTTTTGTCTTCCTTTTGGTACCTAAAAAACATCAGAGAAAAAATTCTAAAGTCCCCCCAATAGTCCATAATTTCAATTCTACAAGACAAGTTCTGCCTCTTTCCCTTCCACTTAGAACAGGCACTGTGGATATCAATGTCATGTCTTATGCTCTACACCACCTTTTATTTGATGACATTTGATCACAGATCCACTGAGATACATTAATAAACCGCAGCTGAAAGAAAATTGTATCAGTGCGCTAACCTCAGTGCAAACAATCGCAACAGCAATGCACAAGAGAAAAGCCTCCCATCTCATCAGTTTCCAATAAAACTCATGTTCAGATGTCCTGTAAAGCTTGAAGAACTCAGTGTACAGACTGTATAATGTGAACAGAAGCAACAGAGACTGAGCGGTCAGGGTAATTAAATGAAGCACTAGGAAAAGCCATAGAACTTGTAGACAATATTGAAAACTAAATGCAGTCTGGAATACAGTCAGGACTTTACATGATCAATTCTGTTTCCTCTCAAACCGGTCCTGTTTACACACAAGAGAGTAAACCAATTACCCTGCTGCGTCAAGTTCACTCCATGATTCAGGCTGCATTATGCTGAATTACACACATATGAATAACAGTATTGGTGTTTCAGAGGTGCAAACTTTGGACAAGTGGTTTAACTTATGGTGCGTTCAGACCGGATAGCGTTATTGCATTTGTGTGTCCATTTTCAATAATAAGTCAATGTAAACCCGGGTCATGAGAATTCAAGCAAATTTGCGGTGCAAATTGGCGTCTGACGAGCCTTCATGCCTCTGAAGATGCGCCGTCTTGGGTTGTGGAAGCTCAAACCTGCGGCGGCTGCAACTTCGCACAAAGCTGCGGCGAACGCACGAGTTGGGAAAATCCATCTTCAGACGCGTTGGAAGTCCACGTCCACCAATCAGAGACTACACTTATGTGACACTCACAGCAAAGGGAAAGAAGGACTGTTTACTGAAGTCTTTAACTAACTTTTTGAACAAAAGGTCGCTTATTTGGGGGCTTTTTCAAAGGCTTGGTCGCTTGTTGCTCTGAAAATCTGGCGACAAACAATATGGAACATGATCTGGACTGACAATGCGCTCACATGGATTTATTAAAAATGCTCGTTGTCCTATTTAAACCACTGCTGTACAATGTGACACTGGAGGAGGACAGAGACTGGAGGAGGAGAAAGTTATGCATTCGGGTAAGCTACGTTTTATAAACGCGCAATCTTAGACGCTTAAACGCTGTCCAGTCTGAACGCAGCATTACACTAGGTAACCGATTTTCCTGGCCTCCATGTAAACGCCTTGTTTGAAATTTCAAGAATGTCCCAAATCTGCAATGTCATTGGTAGATTTCTCTGTTTTCAGTTCATAAATTCTCCAGACTGCATTATTAGCATATCAGGCAACATTGCTTTGATTGTTTCACCTGCGTCTTTTCCTTTGGTCACTCTACCTAATATTGTACAGAAAAAACATCAAAAGTTTAAATGTGGATGTTTGTTCTTGCTTAGTAAAGACTGTAGACACTCTGTTCTATCTACAGTACCTGGAGTCATGGCAGCTGTCTTTGTTTTCAATAATTCTTTCATTAATTTTCTACCACCTGTTCCCGTTTGGGTTCTGGCGATAGATTAATCTGCAGATCGGATTTTTATGTGATTGATATCTCCAATTAATCTCCTTTAATTGGAGATTGTTTACTGGCTGATATTGGCCTAAAACATCTTATATGTTGTTGTTTTAATTCACAACAAATAAAAGTTAGCTATGACACACCTTCTGCTAAGTTAACTGTGTTCTGAGAAGAAAAATAAAGTTTGATGCTTTCTTAATTGGGACCTTAAGTGGAGAACAACCAGGATGGTGGTCAACTCATCCCAGATTTATAGAGACAAAGACAGGCACTCTCATTCAAATATGGGACTGTTATAGTGTTGCCAATTTCCCTATATGGATGTTTTGGAGGTGGGAGGAACTGGAGGACACCCTGGTTATACAGTGAGAGCATGCAAACAATTTTCAATTGGGCCTGACACCGATCATCATTGGTAGTGCGCAAAGATGTTGTGGATCGGCGCCAATGACTTTCATTATTGTAAAGCGAGCAGCAGGGCTTTTCAATGCAGACTTTTATTCTGCCATTTGTCCAGCGTTTGTTGTTTTATGATGACTTTGGCTGCGATGCTTTTTAAAGACATGGGGATCAATTATTAATAAATAATTTAAAATAAATTGGCCTTTCTTGGGCTCTTTAAAGATCCTATATTATGAACATTTTACTCCAATAAGTAATCCTCCTCTCTTTATTTGTAAAGTTCAAAATACTTTCTGCCATTTTATGATGTCATTATGTGGTATGTGATTCAGATGATACTCGTGAAGGTGTGCAGAAAGAAAAAAACTGAGTGGAGCATTTCCTGTATCACCAATTAATGACATCACAAAGGGAAACAACGTGTTTTCAGATTGACAGAAGAATTCAGCTTATATAATATGCAATATTTGTGTTATACTGGTTTGAATTAAACAAAACTCAACTCCAGCTACGTTTTGAATAAGGAATCAACATTATCAAAGTGCAAAAAATGTATATAATATAGGCCCTTTAGATCCCGATACTGATTTAAAGAACCTATTTCCAATTAGGTGGCCCCCAATAAAAAATTAATCGGTCGGGTGGTTTTCAGTAAGAGAGAAAAAAATCTAGATTGATTCTATCAAATTTAGATCTGAATCCAATCCAATTAAAACCAATCTTAAACACTGGCTCAAGAATAACCAGGTCTGTGGACACTGACATGTAACTGTTTTCTCTTTCTAATGTGTTCTCTATCTTTTTTATATTTTTTTATGACTATGACTGGCTAATTCTGGCATATTTACATTGTATATTCATTAATATGCATTGTCCCTTTAAAAGAAAATTACAATTAAAATAAATAAAAAATATTCTTTTGGGGAGCAGATCACCAGCCTTAATAATACCATAAAAAAATAGTAAAAAAGCAGAAGCCACAGTGCAAAATTTACCCGAGAAATACACAATTTTGTTCTAAAACTTTTTCAGGTTGGATTCTCAAGGTCATAAAATCTATCAAAAATGATGATATAATTCACTATAACCCCTGTCAGGTCACTGCCTCCACACTTTCATCGTATAGAACTTTATTGATTCCATTTAGTCACCCAACTTTCCTGGAGGTTTTATTCACCAGGTTGGAAATGTGCTTAAATCTGACTTGTATTCAGGTAAGCAGCGCCCTGTTGAGACTGCAGCTCTGTCTTTCAATAGGATGAGTCAGTGTGCTCGGCTTCAGACCTTGAAAGCTTTTGGACAACTTACAGTAATGTTTGAAAAGTGATGCGGCACTTGTGCTGGTTTATGTTTCTTTCTCTTTGAAGTTATAATGCACAAAGGGATATAGAATACACAAAAAAAAAACAAGATCATATCTGACTGTGCGATTGAAGAAACACAAATCTTCAAATGATGTAACCGTGTAATATAGAAGTGGGCATTTTATCGAATTTTAGACGGTGGGGCTTGGGGTAGTTTAAGATTTACTCATTAAACCCAAAGAAAATGTCGCCATGTGGCTTCAACCAAAATTTGTGGTTATTTTACAGTTTGGCTTTTTGTAACTTATTTAGCTAAAACAACGTGAAACTGTGCTCATGGTATTGACATTTCGTTCGCAATGGAAAAAGAGCGACCTAAGCACAGACCTTGGAAGTTATGTGGAGGCTAAATCACTATAAATGACAGAAATAAGACACGGGAAATGAATTGTTATGGTATTAAACAACACAATATCTGTTAGAAGAAACTTGTCTAATCTATGTAGATTGGCAATGTGCTGTGAAAGTAGGGCTGTGCAATGGATCGTATATCAATTTCAATTATGATTCTTTCTGTAATCGAGCTTTTTGGGTGCCCTATGCAAGATTTCAAAATGTTTTTGTTTTTTTTCATAATAGCTGCATTTGCCTTTAATCTGGGTTGTTTGAGACCAGCAAGTTCATTATTTTTAAATTTTGGCCAAATTACCCCACCCACAAAAAAAAAACAAAAAAACAGCCCTCTGCTCCGCCACTGTTCCCTCTCCTACACCACTGAACACAGCTCAACGTAAGCTGCATCCTCGCACTACAGTTTGAGGAAATACTATAGTCTGTACAAGGACAAATAGGACAAATGGACTAGATTCATGACTTTTGTTTCCCTCTGAAAGAATCTGAATATAAATATGGAAAATTGCCGTATTTTTCCGCGGTAATTTACTTGATCAAATTTGCAGTTGTCTTGATTTATTTTGCTGTTTCTCCTCGTAACTGGCGCAATATGTGTCCTATTGACGCCAAATATTGGCTAAAAGCTTATGAGTTGTAGAACATGTTCCTGTTTTCTAAGCGGTTTCCAGAATCTTTGATTTCACACTGTGTGTTAAGAGTCATTAGGCACATGCGTCACATTAGACTTTTCTATCACTTGTGAATTCAGCTTGCGAGACGGCACAGCTCGGCTTGGTGCCCCCAGAGCAGGTGGCGCCCTACGCACTCTGCGTTATGTTATATATAAATAAATGGATTGAACGGTTTACAGCTTAATTAGCTTGAAAATATGAAGTACTAATATTTAGAATCCCCCCCTAAAATACTTTGGATATAAATGTTTATCTTGTGATACAAATTTTAGGCCAGGACACTCACTAACATCAGAAGTAACCTGGGATAAAACAGGTCAATATTACCTAGTCATTTCAAAATGCATGAATTTAACCATAAAAATAACACACTACTCTAAGTAGTATGCCTACTGTATAGGTGTATCCATGTGCAGAAGTTCCACTACCGATATCCATACTTTGGCATTAGAAACAGCTACTCAATACCAGTCGATATTAGTGAAGGTAATCAAACAGTTGCCTGGAAAATCCAGACGATATATAAAAAATATATTGTCTGGCCACCGTGTCCCTCTTTTGAATTTCAGTGTGTGTGATAGACATATTATTTAGCCAATCAGGAACACGCATTGTCTCTCGTATTAAAACCAACACGGCTGCATACAACATTTCTGCAGAATCAATGAGCGAAGTAAAAAGCGATTTTAATGTGAGGTGAGTGAAGTTAGTTTTTGGTCTAACTGACGGACAACCAATCATCTTCTTTGTTTCAAGTGCGTCACACAAATAAGATAATCCAATTACTATAACAAAAAATCTGTATAGTACAGGGTTTTTGATTGTCGTGACAACCACAATCAAAGTGACAAGTGACAACTTAACACCTTTATGTAAAAAAGTTTCAAATATTATGAAATGGTCTGGATCAGCATAATCCTATAAGTCTTATTATGTCCAATTAAAAGCACAACCAGAATATTGGCTGAACCGATATGATGGAACTCTAGCAAAAATGTATGGATCTGCACAGATATCAAATCGGTCTTCATTTAAAAAGGTAAAGACATTTTGCAGTTTTTTTAGACAAATTTAGCACAAAAAAATAAATCACAATTCAGTTTTAGATAGCTTTTCTGTACATAGTTAAGTCTTGGTGCACATGCTGGTAGTAAGAGAATTGCACTGACCCCAGAGGCACAATCACGCCTACAATCCTCCAGACGGTTTTAGTATCGTCAAATGCCATGCCTCCATATAAGCCTATTCCGAATCTTGATCCTCGTTGTTGGCACAGACAGTTCTAAATTGCAGTCGGCGGTGAGTGTCTAATCCAGCAGCAGACACAAACTGACTGACCACCTCTGCTCCTTATCCTGACCACATCTGCTAACTTTAATTAAAACAAGCCTCGCTGTGCCGCTGTGTCATAAACGTCTGCACAAACAAGCATGTGCCCTCACTCCCACCACATCAACTTAACCCAATGACTGTCAATATCAGTCTCACTCAGTGTCTCTGAGCACATATTTACAGAAGAAGTACAAAAAAAGAGATGCTACAAGAGTGCTAAATTGATAGTAATGGTGTAATAATGCGTCAGTTGTAAACAGAAGGTTATGAGTATGCAAATTTGATTCATTTGAAAGGCTTAGGCTACATTAGTCATTCATAAGTCAGTAATTACAGCAACCAAAGGTGACCTGTGACAGCATGGGACAGCTGTGGCGAGTTAGACGTCAGTGCTTTGTGCAATAATATTTCAACACAACAAAGTTCTCCAACCGATAGAAATGTTTTAAATGGAAAGACAAAAAGTCAGATTTAACATTTATTTGGTTGACGATTAGCTTTTATTTAATCTGATTTGTCCCTGCTAAGCTTTCTTTGACTAGTAAATAAAGCTGTGTACCTTTTATATTAGCCAAACCCTGATCTTGTCAGATCTCAGACGCTTAGCAGGACAGAGCCTGGTCAGTACTTGAATTGAATTGGATTAGGGCTGCAACAATTTAATTCTTTTTTTTATTTTTTTTATTAACAGCGCCTTTCTTGACACTCAAGGACACTTTACAAAGGATTAAAATACATAAAACATAATCACATAAGAAAAAAAATATAATAAAAACACACAATACAGAAAAAGGAAGTGTAAGTTTACAATGAGAAGGCTATCCTGAACAGATGGGTTTTGAGTCTGGTTTTGAACAAAGGCAAAGTGTCAATATTGCGAATGTCGGGTGGGAGGGTGTTCCAGAGCTGAGGGGCAATTGAATAATCGCAACTAATCAGTTTTTGAAAAAATGGTCAACTAATTTAGTAATCAACTAATCCTCAACTGGGTTTCTACTAGTGTTGCCACACATCTATATTACTATTATACTTTTGAACTGGACCCTACGACCCTAACATTTTTTTATTAAAGAAGTTTCCCCAGCCAACTAGACTGTGTCTATCTGCATCGGGCATGTCGAGCTAAAAGTGACATCGACCAATAATCCTTTTATAATACAAGTGCATTTACAACACAAAGTCATAGTTTTTTGTTGTTTAAAACTGACATTTTGTTCTAGTTGTTCTGTTTTGGTAGATCATTCTTTATTCAAATGAGTTTTTAGATCTGATACTAGCTTTAGTATTTATTCATGTGATTTTGATAGGCCTACTTTCAACAATTCTGGGCATCAAAACATGCCATGAGCAAAAGAAAAGGTTCAACATCATTGAACAGCAATGCTGCTGCTGATGGATGATGAAATTCTGTAATTTGATCGCTGTTAACACTAGTTTGCCTGTAAATGTACACCACTGAAACGTTTTTAACCATTTTGACCTCAAAAAGCTCAAAAAGTACAAACATCTTGTATTTAAGTGACTTACATTCTAAACAACTACTCGATTAACCGAAAGAATAATCGTCCAACTAATTGATGACCAAAATAATCGTTGCTGCAGCCCTAAATTGGATACTTTATTGCAAAGCGCTTTGAGTGTACTATTTCACTATTTTAAGTATTCAGTTTTTGCAACAATCACGATATTATCTAAAATTTGATATTTTAGCTTTTGACACAGCTAATATGAGAGAACATCATTGTAACATGGCAAAAAACTTAATATGTTTCCTTTAAATTAACCCTAACTATAACAATGCCTTTGAAATCATCACTTTAACAGCATTAGGTAAGTGCATTATTACCTCTCTTTTTATTATTATTGTAATAAATACATTTTTTGTTTTAGTATATTCTTTTACTGCCTCAGTAACCTCACTACATGGGCACTGGATAATTACATAACATACAAAGAAAACAAAGCATAGGCTATATGTCTTATTACACATGCACATAACTTAAGCGTATTCTGATTCATTTTAGAGGCATTTTCCACTTGGAGCTTGCAATCATTTCAGAAACGCCCCTGTCTGAGCCTGACTAAAACAAAAACCTGTCCAAATCGGGTCTACCTGGTCCAGGATTCTCCAACCATTAAGTGCTGCATTGAAACAATTACATAACCACAGCAAAGTCTTCTACAACTTGACTGTGATCTCCGTCTACTCGTGCTCTCCACAACTATATCCTAAACAAGCCCAAATCTCCATTCAAACCAACGCTACGATGACAAACCAGTACGCCTCAAAATCTAATGAACGTCACCTCAAACTGGATTCAAAAAAGCGTCAATTAAAGCTACGCAACGCTCGTGCACAGGAGTACGAGTGCTATGTAAAAAACAAAAGCAATAAATACGATGTTGGAATTGTTTTTTAAAACTCGGCTAGAATGTAATAATTGAGTTATGCATTTTAAGTATAAAAACTGGAATCAAAAAACATTATTCGCTGCTTGCTGCCGCCCCGTCGCTGCGGGAGAAAGTGTCGAATCTGCTTATGAACCTTGAATGAAAGTGTCACATAAGATGAATTAGGAAAAACGTCTTAAACTTAACACACACGCCGAATTGTTTACAAGGCATAAACGAATGAATACCTACCGAATTTTGGCTTGACATTACCCAAGAAGGAAAAACGAGCCGCATTTAACGAAATGTCATTTTTTTTTCAACGACGTTTGGCGCTGCTGCTGGACCTGAACCTCCCCAGTGAAAACATCACGCACCAGTCTACCTGAATGAACGCAGCCAAGGCAAGACTTTACCAGCTTTTGCGTTAAAGCGAAATACAGAGAATAAAGGCGCATTTGCAGATTGAGGACAAGAACGTAAAAATGAGTAAAAAAAATGCAATACAAATTTACGATGAATTTTGCACAGAATCTGAAAATTGTGCAGCAGCAGCAGCGGAGGGAGAGAAAGCAACAGGCGACACGACTCTCACTCACCTGGACGTGGTTCGGTGGTCTGTCTGGCGGTGGTCGTGTTGTTGCACTCCGGTTTGAGGTGGTCCACACGAGTCCCGGGAGTACGACTTCAGACTAATGCACTTGTATCCGCTCAGCCATCGGTCCTCCTGCGTGCACGGGTAAGTACGCCTCCAAAGCGCACACGAGTGAATGGGAGACAGCGGAGACGGCAGGGAGGGGTTCTGTGTGAGGCGTTAGCGAGAGAGAGTGAGCACGAGTACTTCCGCTAAGAGCTTTCAATCTGAAACGAACGTGCACGGTTCACTCTCATCTGTAACTGTAAGTATTTTCTAAAAGAAAGTTACACAATGTTAATTACACGGCTTATAACGTTTTGCAGAAGTTCTTAGAATTCAATCATGTTCTAACATCACTTCCACATCAAAAATATGTTATGAAAAGCCCACAAAGTAACCACGAATTTTTGTTGAAGCCACGTGGCGACATTTTATTTGGGTTAAGTTTAGGACTGGGGCTTGAGGTAAGGTTTTTGTAGCATATTGACATAAAAAAAGACTTGAAAGTGTGCCTTTTGTGCTTTTTAACATTTGGGAAAAAATAAAATCGCAAATTTTTTTCTCATATTGATCGATCTCGATTTTCGATTTGATTTTGTTTAACCTTTACAAAAACAACACAATTAACATAAACAAAAACTTTTAGTATGTCCCATTTATTAGATTTTTTTTAAAACTAGGCTATATATCAATAGGCCTATTCAGCCTCAAAGTTGGACTTTTGCTCCAAACTACGCATTTTACTGACAAAAGATTTTTTTATTTTATTTTTTTATCTTTCGATTCAAAACCCACCACCAAATAATTGACAACCCATTCAATTCGATGTCGATCTCTCGATTTTTCGATTAATGGCACAGCCCTAGTTTAGCGGGTAAGTTTAGGATTGGGGCTTGGGGTAAGTTATGATTTACCTGTTAAACCCCCCAAAAAGTCGCCACATGACTTCAACCAAAATTGTTTTGTATTTATTTATTTACTGACTTTTCATAGCATATTGATGGAAAAAAAAAAAAAAATCTAACGTTTTTGACATTTCTTTGTATATCTACGTTTTCTTCAGAGACTGGGCTGATTTTAATGGGAGTAATGCATTACTAATGTTACTAGTAAGTACGGTTACGCAATAATATAAGCGAAAAATTGACAATACCCTCAGAAAACACACTGAAAACACACAGTAGATGTGGTTCTGTGGCATTTGTGATGTGACTCAAAGGTTAATGGAAATATTATGAATATATGATTAGATTAGATTAAAGTACAGTGAAACAAAATACAGTTTGGCATTTAACCTGCAGGTAACAATAATGCAAGTACTAGAAACAAATTTACATATGAATACATGACACACTTTAGTTGCATATTTACATATTAACACAACATTTACATTAACAATCTAAAGTGCTTTAATGTGTGAGTTCAAGAGTGACACCGCCTTGGGAAAGAAACTGTCCCTCAGAGGGCAGGAGGGTGAAGAGTCTGTGGGCAGGATCAGGATGAAAGGGTCCTTCATCTTGTTTGGAGCTCTACATAAAGAAAGCTTGCTCTGAATGTTGTGCAGGGCTGTGAGAGGAGTCCCGAGGATGTGCTAAGCAGTTTTCACCGCTCGGGATATGCGCTACAGTATGGTATGTGTGCATGCTCTTACTCTCTCTCATACAGTTTTGTGATGTCACTTTTATACATTCATCAGTAATCAGATAAATGTACTTATCAGTTTAGACTAGTACTGTACAATACCTTAACCCAACACAGATGTGTTATTAGTTAAAAGTAACTCTAAGTCGTGCAACTGTGCTTAGTGATAGTAAATACAATAGTAAATATTGCATCAATTATTACAGTTTTACACTTTCCAACACACACCTGATAATTAACCCTGACTGTACATAACTGCATACAAGCTAGGGACTATGTACATATTTTTCAAAGACAAAAGTCCATAATTTTGTTAAAATAGAACAGAATACATCTGTCAGCACTGCTTTGGTCTTCACTTTTAGGGATGCATCGATCCAATACTGGGATCGGATATCGGCTTTATGATATTGGTTCAGCTGATATCATAAATGTGCCTTTAACTGGACATAATAACACTATTTTCTGGTTGGTGTTGATCCGGAACATCTCATAATGTTTGACAATTTATTCAGATTAAGTTCTGCACTATAAATAATAGTTATATAACACTTTATGACCAAATGTCTTATGTTTTGATAAGAAAAATAAGGTATTTCAGGGTATTGGCAGATACTTAAAGCCAAAGTATCACAATCTGTATTGGAATGGAAAAAGCTGGATCGATGCATCACTGCTCACTTTTAACTACACCATAACCACAAGCAGTTTAAAGTCTCAAAATGTAAATCTAAAGCCATGAACAGGGAGACTCTCAGGACTTTGTGAATTCACAATCAGTTTGAGTATTTCTTCTATATAAGTTTGAGCTCTAACACAATTCCTGATGTGGGAAACACATGCTAAAGTAGAAGACAATAACAGTTCAATAGTAGGTCAGATTTGTCCTAGTATTATCTGTATCTCTTTTAGAAGATGGTTACTGGTTTGATATGTTCTTTCAGCAGTTTTATTTTGAAAGTCTGGTCCTCTTCTGCAGTGGCTAAATGCTGTGCCTTGACCCACCTGTGCTTTTCTTCATAGGAATTCCATGTAATGAATGAAAAGTCCATGTTCACACGTCTGTGGTGCTTGGCATAAATTTTGTTCATTCACAACTAAGACTGCAAAGTGATGAGGTATGACAGTGCAGTTACAGAACAGAAGCCTTGTATGAAATGTGCTGTATGTAACTCTTCTGTTCAGGTCGGGCACATGCTTGTCTCCATGGAGATTTGGAATGATAATCCACATTTTGGCTTTAAACTCACGTGTGTTGCATTTATTCAGTAGGTTGCGTTCACATGGCATCACGTTGCTATAGCTCAGTAATATTTAAGAGAGTGCAGCTAAAATGATTATTGTTTTTAAAGTTAATGATTCAGATGAGTCACTATTAGAAATTGCCAGATTGAAAAGCTGTGAAGTGACAATTTAAATATTTTAGTACAATGTTAATAACAGGAAGTGCCCCTTGTCCACCATCTGACCCTTATGACATCATCATAAACTAGAACATGAATGCAATCTCTTACAGGTGTTTGTAAAGAAAACATATTGAGAAACATGCATGCTAAAAGTGAACGTACTTGTCCCTCCACCGGCGTACACCTTACACAGTCAGGGCGTTTACATGGAGGCCAGGACAACTGGATAACTAGCCTAGTCCGATTTAAACAGGTTTTCCAAAGTGCATGTAAACCCGGGCAGACCTATTCAGGAGCTGTGAACTGGTTGGCGCATGTGGTCCCGACCAATTATAGTCTGATATCAGACTCATGTAAACAGACAATCGGTTTGCAGCTGGATAAATGTAACTGAGCAGCTCACAACCCCTGAACACTGCACATTCCAACAATAAATTAGGAATTTTAAAACTATAAAGTGCCTTGCAAAAAGTGGCACACACAATCTCACATTTAACACTGTTCTACATGTTTAAAACAGTCCTACATGTGAAAAAACTGTGTATCATTTAACAAACAGTATTACACACAGTTAATAAAAATAAACAACATTAACAATGTTAAAGTAGTTCAACAAATGACATGCAGTAGTGAATCTGACACAGCAGGACATGTCTCTCCAGGGTAATCGGTTTACTCTTGTGCATGTAAACAGGAGCAAAACTGGTCCAACCGGTTTGACTGAAAAACCAAGTAGAGTCCGGTTTTCTAGCCTAGTCTGATTTCTCTGATCTTGTAACCGCAGTGATTGTAGTAGAGCGCCCTCACTGTCATATGTGGAATTTAGGTGCTCTGCCCTAACTTGGAGCTGTACGCAAAGTGTGGAGACACAGGGAAAAGATGACAGTTTGCAGAGTTTGAAGATGTGCTTGAGGCAAGAAATGATAATTTTATATTAATATATACATTTAATTCTGCATTTAAATTTATGTTGACCTAAACAAAGTGCCCATGATTCCAACGACCAAATGGACCTGAGAGAAAGATCTTCTCTCAGCACATGTGCGTAACTTGATTTAGTGAACCGCAGGCTAGACGCGCCGGTATTACTTTCTACATACTGCTGTGCTGGGTTTTTACGCACCATGACAGTATCTGTAAAAAAAAAAAAAAAAAGATCCTGACATGAACATGCGCACAACGCAGTCTGTCCGAACTGGGAGGATCCAAGAATAACATGCGATGATGGCTCTTGAGCACTGTCTCTGTCTAAACAAAGAACATTTTGGAATATTTATCATTGTTATAGTAAATGGTAAATGATCTCTGTTTATGTAACGCCTTTTTATCTTTCAAGGCACTCAAAGCGCTTCAGATTCAGGGATCCATTCACCCAGTTTAAAATAAATCAGCATAAAAACATGAAAATTTTATAAAGTCATAAAAACAATTCAAATAGTTAGAAACGTCTAAAAACTATGCACAAACATTTAAAAATTATTTGAGCCTGGATTTAAACATGGTCACAATAAAAGCCTGTCTTACAGCTTCAGGAAGACTGTTCCAGATCTGAGCTGCATAAAACTGAAAAGCCGATTTAGTTCTGACTCTGGTCCATGTTTAGTCCTGACTCTGGTCCATGTTTAGTCCTGACTCTGGTCCACGTTTAGTCCTGACTCTTGTCCACGTTTAGTCCTGACTCTGGTCCATGTTTAGTCCTGACTCTGGTCCATGTTTAGTCCTGACTCTGGTCCATGTTTAGTCCTGACTCTGGTCCATGTTTAGTCCTGACTCTGGTCCATGTTTAGTCCTGACTCTGTTCCATGTTTAGTTCTGACTCTGGTCCATGTTTAGTTCTGACTCTGGTCCATGTTTAGTCCTGACTCTGGTCCATGATTAGTCCTGACTCTGGTCCATGTTTAGTCCTGACTCTGGTCCATGTTTAGTCCTGACTCTGGTCCATGGTTAGTCCTGACTCTGGTACATGTTTAGTCCTGACTCTGGTCACCAGCAGGAAGCCAGACTCTGAGGTCAAGTTTCTTGCGACGTGCCTTGTATACCAGTAGCAGTCCACTACTGTCCGTTATTGCCCAAAGCCACACGGATTCACTTGGATTACCACGAGAATGCTCGTTTTATGAATTGAAAGCCGCATCCGACTGCTGCGACCAACAAAATTAGACTCTACGGATTCTTTCCGCACGACTCTCCTTGTACACCGGGGTCTGTGTACAAGGACACATTGGTTTTAAGCACTCTATGTCTTGCGAGAGTCGTGCGAGTCCCGCCTCGCACCAAACTCGCACCCCCGTGTACGGCAGGGGTTAGAGTCTGAGATTGTTCATAAGACACTAACATTTCAGAGATGTACTTTGATGTTGTTACTGCCTAACCTGGCTCACGGCAGATGGATATGTGTTGAACTCCTATCTGAGTTCTCACTATATCCATCTGGGACTGAGAAAAGGTGGGGCGTTTAGCGGAATACTTCGAGGTGATTGGGTGTGGGGCCTACCTTTTTTTCTTAGCCAATCACAGCAACAACTCGTATGGTGTATCCAATGTCCGGCTCTTCGTTCAAAAAGAAATTACCGTACTCTGTATTTCTGCTAAAACCGCAACAAAAGCAGCAGAAACACGTACAGTACATCCACGAGAGCCGCCATCTTTGTTTAGCTTGAATTTGACTCGGCAGCGGCGCAGGGGCGCTAACAGCTGTCTTAACACAGCTGAAACACCGCTGGTTCGGACTCCCAAACCAATCAGGCGGCTGGAAGGCCAGATGGTTTATCTCGTGTTTGTGAATTCACAAATATCGCGAGATAAACCATCTGGCTGGCCAGGTTAGTTCTTGCCTGTAGCAGTTTTTCTTTCCTTTGCTTCTTTTCTCTTTCAGGGAGGGCATCGGTGTCACTCGTACAAACTGAGCCCTGCTCCTTTCACCATTCATTCAGACGTCCACAGGCAAGAACGTTTCACACTCATACAACACAATTGAGTCTGTTTTTTCAAATGCCACCCTAATTTAAGAATCACTTTCACAGGTAACTATAACAAAACCCTAATCATTCCCCTGATTATCGTCTCATGTTTAGTTAAATTTCATTCATAAGTCACTTTGCTTGCCGTTTAATGGTGATTCGGAGGTGTGGTAAAGGGGTGACGTGGGCTCAGGTGTGCGGATTCCAGATTTTACAACAGCACTGATTCACTGATTGAGTTTAACTAATCTTGCTCTATGTAACTGGTGGTGGATCTGCCTCCTGTTTGCCCTCATGGAGAATCTGTTCTCTGCCAAAAACGCTTCTGCGCAATGTGGCATCTGCTTCCATGGCGACAAGGAGGTGACGTCAACGCAGGTCAAGTTACAGGGCAGATCTGTGGAGAAGTGGCACAGAAAGCCCAGCACGGTGCATTTAAATTGGCGTCAACACCTCTGACAGATGTTTTTCTTTTGATTTGCTGCTCTCACTTGGTCACAGCTCTTGTTGTTTTGCTCTGATGCTGAATGGTATCTTTATGAATTTGTTCCACTGCAGCTGTGTCATTCTGACCAAAAGAGAAGCAGGTCATTACAACAAACATTCCCCACAGTCCGACAAGGGCCAGCGGTGACCTCCTGACTGTGTATAGAGCAGAGCGGTGCTGACATGCATTCTACTGACCCACTTTTATACGCTAAGAAAGGTGACGCATGCTTTGGTGCTGAGCTGGTATGTAGATTACTTTATGTTTATTTTATATTTGGTTATAAAACAGTACTTGGATCTAAAACGGCTATGACTTCCTGTTTAAAACTTTTTTTCCCCAAACTATAATTATGAAAAATGAAGATAGTGGTAACAACAACTCTTCTAGTGCATTGTAGCATAAATCAGCAATCACGCAATGACATTACAATGTGGATAGAAGCATTTCGAGCTTTTGCAGATGGAAGCAGTTTCATTTCATAAAAGTAGGAAGTAGAACGTAAACGTGTGTGTCAGTGATTGTTGCCGGTGTTTTGAGATAAACCTGCATTTTAAGAGGTACAATATCATATTCTAAGTTAATATTTGACACAAGATGAAAGGAGCAGAACATACAGTATAATCTGATCTCTCAGCTTAGGTTGGTTCTGGCCAACACACTGCTTCACTCCTGTTCGCTGATTGGCCGATTTGACTTCCTGCTTTTGGAGAACTGTCAGCAGTCTTGCCATACTGGGCCATGGATCTATTATAAAATAGATGTTATTACAAAACAGCTCCAGTCGTCGATCCTTTGGTGCTGCAGTGCGAAATTCTCTACAGGCTAGAAAGAAATTTTTCCAGAGCCTCTTCTGCTCTGAAAATGGTCTTTAGTTTCATACAAAATAGCGTTTTATGCTTTGGCTTCCCTCTCTGAACTCCTGCGCTGATTGGTCAGAACAATCAGGCTCCCGAGCTTTCGGCCCCCGTCCGGTTCCGCTCGGCTTGAACTCATCCTGCTCATCAAAGAAGAATCATGTGGGAAAACATTACAGCGCATGTTCGATAGCCTGTAGAGTCCCTAGCAAAAGATAAAGCTAACAAAGTATACATGTAAGAGAGTAAACTGATTAGCCTGGAGAGACATGGCCCTGTTGTGTCAGGTTTACTATGTGTGATTCAGGCTGCTTTATGTGGAATTACTTAAATATTGTTAGTAATGTTTATTACTTCTTGTTTTAGTATTGTCTGTAAAAGGACACACTGGTCTTTCTCAGACATGTAGAACTGTGTTAAACATGTAAAATTGTGTTAAGCATGTATGTGAGGCTGTGTGTACCATAGACATAAGGATTAGACACCGCATTGGTTGTCTGAGTGCGAAACATAGGGCAGCCATGTTGCTTCTATTCAGTGCAATGTATTTGAATGGCGCTATGTAAATTCTGTTTTAGTTGTCATAACTCTGTGAAACAAAACAGATTTTGTTAGATTTTTTTTTGTTCACATATGACACATGTAGCTATGATACGGGACATATAATTCATATAATACGGAACATGTCATTAATTATATGTCCCGTATCATAGCCACGTGCAACAAAAAACTATATGTGAAAATTTGGTTTGTTTTCACAGAGTTATGGTCGATTAAACACACGGAATGCCATTGTTGCATTTCTCGTCAGCGCCCATAGGTTTTAGCGGCGATGCGGTGTCTACTCCCTGTATGTCTATAGTGTGTACCGCTTTGTGCCGGGAGATTCCTTGTTCTGAAATTGTGCCAAATGGTTTTCCAAAAACTACTTTACTTTTCCTCAATAGTTCTGTCTGGGTTTACTTCTGCTTTGGAGAACTGGTTTAATTCAGACTAGGCTAGTTATTCGGTTTCCTGGCCTTCATTTAAACGTCCGGACTGACGCACAGTGCCAATCCTATTTTATCACTGGACCCTGTACCTGACCTAGTAGCTGGAGTGAAATGGAACTGAGCGAAGCAATAGGTAGTACCAGTCAGCAGGATTACTCATAAAAGAAAACACAACTTTGGGTATGTTTTTGATGAGAAAACAAGATTCTAACATGAGTAAAAGTTCACTTGAGTCAATTCGATGTACGATAGGACCTGTCATTTTGTGTGACAACTTCCCATCATAAATGTCACAAAACTCTCTAGCCCTCTAACTCTCAAACTAACACTCGTATGACTAGATGGATTTGCAGAGCTTTCGCAGAAGCTGACTCATGATCCGAAGCGCGCCCTGCTCTCCTCTCAGGCTTCTTCTCACTAAAACATTATCATCATCTCCTGTTCCATCCACACATAACTCAGGATCCTATAAAGCCATGCCCTTTGCCGCTAATTACATCTTGTACCAGAGGAGAAAAACAGTAGAATTAGATTAGATTTACCTCCAATTGTCATTTTGTATTATGGAAGACAAGTCTTTACAATATCATATCACCCTGCCTGCAGCGTGAATCCACTCTGACGAGCTTACAGTATTACATCGTGTGATTAGCTGAGTGCGTTCCAGGCAGCTATTCAACTTCAGATCATTCCAAAAGACAGTCAGAGGAAATTAGGACATCGTAAGTGCGCGTTTAATATTTTGGAATCTAAATTTGATTCATCGCTGTGGAGACTTTGTAACTAAAGTGTGCGGAAGTCTTCAGAAGACACGTATTTTCTATTGTAAACTATGACGTGCGTAGATAAATAATTAGCATTTTGTTTATAAGATGCAAAATGTATCTATAACAGCTTAGACTTTTTTTATTGTTTAACTGTTGGAAAGTAGCAAATCTTTTTGAGCAATTACAAGTAACTGTACACACAAGTGGGCAAGGCTGGTTGGTTGGTGAAAACAGCAATACAAGATTACATAAACGTTCAATCTAAATACAACTTTGAATAAACTAATGAGAACACGGTTTTAACTATTGTAGTAGTGCTTGAGGTTGCTTTTTTAAGGTCTTGGTCTCGTCTCGGACTCAAGTACATTTTAATTTGGTCTTGTCTTGGTCTCAAGGGTGCTTGGACTTGGTCTTGGACTCTGTCTTGTCTTGGACTTGGTCTCGAGGGTGCTTGGACTCAGTGGACTACGACAAATCTTGGATTTGGTCTTGTATTGGTCTCAAGGATGCTTGGACTTGGTCTTGGACGCTGTCTCGTCTTGGACTTGGTCTTGAGGGTGCTTGGATTCAGTCTTGGACTCTTGACATTTCTTGGATTTGGTCTTGTATTGGTCTCAAGGATGCTTGTACATACTCGTGGACTCGGCCATATCTTGGAGTTGGTCTTGGACTTGGTCTTGCCTTGGTCTCGAGGGTGCTTGGACTCGGTCTTGGACTCTGACATATCTTGGATTTGGTCTTGTATTGGTCTCAAGGATGCTTGTACATACTCTTGGACTCGGTCATATCTTGGAGTTGGTCTTGGACTTAGTCTTGTCTTGGTCTCGAGGGTGCTTGGACTCGGTCTCGGACTCTGACATACAGTATCTTGGACTTGGTCTTGTGTTCTCAAGGATGCTTGGACTTGGTCTTGGTCATATCTTAGAATTGGTCTTGGACAAAGTTGGTCTTTATCTGGTCTCGATGGACTGCGGTCTTGGTCATGTCTTGCAAACTAGACAATTGCCTACGGTTTAAAAGAAAAGAAAGTTCTACCACTCACATATTAGCCAATTTTATTTAACGTCAGTAGGACACATTCATTGAGTTACGACCACAATGAGCTACTGAATTTATACAACTGCATATTTAATCTCGCAAATTACCGCGGCGATACAAGTCTAGCTTGAGGCTAAACTTGAGAATATATTCCATAGTACAAAATAATGCATAAGTTAACAATAAAAAGATGCATTAATTTACAACTAAAAACACATTTTAGTTGTAAATTAGTTTCACTTTGCTGTTTGTAAGAAATATTTTTTAGCCATAATTGCAACAATAACAAAAAATGTCTGTATTAACCATGTATTGAAGCAAAAGAATGTAGTCAGATTTAAATTGTGTTTGCCATGTCAAAATATAATACCTTTACTCTGTCTAAAATACTCCAAATGATGAGAAAATGCATCTAAATCTAAACATGCCTGCTTTCAAAACTATTAGATAATATAGGTCTATATACAGAATTGTATTCAGGATAAAAGTACAACGCAAAAAATACAAAGAAAAGCGGGACAATAGGTATAAAACAATAAAACCAATAAAACAAGAATAATAGGTTCAGGTAAAGCAATAATATATGTTACAACAAACTGCAGTATATGACAGTACAATACATGATTATGAACAACAGCAGCATATGGACAGAATACACAGTCAGTGAATAAATTGCAGATCAAGTGTGAGTTAATAACAAGTGCAAGACACTGTGCTGTTTGCTACCTTAAGCTACTTTCAAACCACCCAAGGACAGTAACAGTAGCAATCGAACATTTTCTTCGGCTTTATGAGGCAGCAACGTGAGGAGATGGGCCCAGACTTTCTCAAACTTTTCCTTCTGTTCTTCCAGAAAGATCCCGACGCACAGGGAGACAGGGTAAAGTACAGTAGACCATAGTGTTGTTCCATTTCAAGAGTTAAGTGTGAGGGTGGGTGTCCATATTGTTCCAAAGAAAAGGTAGTTTATTTGATAGGCTACAAGTTGAATCAGATCACAAAAAGTACAGCCTAAACATATGGGTCAGTGGTTGTTGCAGTAAACTTGTAAATTATAAGGTACAGTATCGTATTCTCAGTTATTATTTGGCATGAGGTCAAAGGAGGAGAGCATATACAGTCTGCTATATCAGCTCGGGTTGGTTGTGGAAAAACACATCACTTCATCATTTGTTTGCTAAATGGACAAGCGATCTGCAGTTTTGCTAAACCTAACGTAATAGCTGGACCTAAATTAAAGGTGTACTGTGTAACTTTTTGAACAAAAATAGATTTGAATAAAAGTATGTTTGTCATTTATATGTCTTGGTTGTACTAAATAAATACTAAAAATCTTTTGAGTGGGCTTGCATAACCACAAAATTAACTGTTATTTGGCATGGATTAAGTCTCTTTTTTTGGGAAGGAGGTTCCTTCAGCTTTCTTTTTCACAGTTTGGCATAAAACATAGTTACAATTCAGAATGTCCCAAAGTATGCTTTTAGATTTCTATATCTACTGAGTTGTGCGGGTGACTTTTCCTTTCTAGAGAATTACACTGTGCACCTTTAAATTAAGCAGAGGTACCACCTGGTGCCAGCCTGGCTAATAAAGATGCATTGAAATGAAAAAAAAAAAAAGTTATTTCTCCTGTTTGGCCTAGCCCGACCTATTGTTGGCAGCACATGTTCACCCTGTTTGCATTCGTTGTCATCCAGGTGTGTTCCTCTTCCTCACCCTGCCAACTGAGTCTTCACCAAGAGTTCTTCCTGGTGTATGCAAGCTATAGCTGGTTTCTCTGGATATAGAGGAGAAGCAGCTCTTCTCGGAGCTTCTCCAGTGTAACACTCAACACCCTTTTTCACAGCCACCTGCTGAGAAAACTCATTTACACACACAGTACCTGACCTCTTCCTCTTTCGGTCGTCAGTCAAAGCTATTACTTGTTCCTTATATCTTTTCAATCATTTTTCACCACTTCCCATGACTGGAGTTAAAGGACTGGGGTGACCACCCTGGAACTCGTTGCTGGGTTAACACAGAGGCAGATATAAACCAATAATCATCCATTCTCACATTCATTCACTATAGGGAAGTTGCAGTGTTCTGTTGGGGAATTTTGTATCCATGTTAAGACTCAAGACCTTAATTATCTGAATTAAATGTATGATTTATTTACAAGTATTTACAATTATGCATAATTGACAGTCCTAAAGTGTTTAGTCCATAGACCAATTTCTCCTGGCCTCCGTCTCGTCTGTTTCCCTTAAAGCAAACCTTTCTGTTACAAAATCACACACACTCTTCAACAGACAGAGGCCGCCCACCAGTCACACTTCTGAGACGAACGCGGCAGGTCACCGGCTCCAATAAATTTAGACAATGCCCTTCGATCCACAGACAAAGGCTCCTGGTTTCACAGGAAGGGCACAAGAAAAAGTCACACCATCACAGCACAATCAACATCGTCACTCATAAAACTAGAAAGACATGATGTTGTGTTGTAACAGTTGCCAATTACTACTGGGAAGTCTTTTTCATCAAACCATGCTTTACTTTTGAGATCAGACAAAATCAGCATTTACTGGCTTGAATGTGCATTGCTGCTACAAAAATACTCTCCAGCTGTAAATATTGTAACATTACACAGAAAAAGTCTAGTATATCCACAAGACAAAAGCAACAGCACGTCCAAGTTGTCCTCAGATTGAACAGCTTGGATGGATTAATTTGGAATGATTTGTTGAGCCTTAAGAAGGAATAGGTCGTCGAGGCGGTTGTAATTTGTGCGTTGCTACGTTTACTTGTTGACACTGTATTTTGACTGACAGTAATGCAATCAAAATGGCCCCTGAGTGAGTGACAGTTATTAACAAATCATCAAGAGTGAAAACATACTGAATTGAAAGTAGAGGCAATATATAGATAATTGTCGATGTTAAAAAATATTGTTATCGGCTTGTGTTATTGTTCATTATTTTTTAATATCTAGGCCTATTCTTTAGTAGTGTTTACGTAACTTTCTGTTGTTGATGTTGTTTGTGTTAGCATTGTGGCTAACTGCTGTTAGCTCCCAACAGCTGTGAAAATTCTGAAAACACATTGTGAACAAATCGGAGACTCAAAATGCATTAGGTATGTGAGCAAAACATGTAGACTGAAGTATAAAGTTAATTATTTCTGTTTGTTTTATTTTTTCATCCATCCATCCATTTTCTTCCGCTTCAACCGGAGTCGGGTCGCGGAGGCAGCAGTCTGAGCAGGGAGGCCCAGACTTCCCTATCCCCACACACTTCCGCCAGCTCTTCTGGGGGAATCCCGAGGCGTTCCCAGGCCAGTCGAGAGACATAGTCCCTCCAGCGTGTCCTGGGTCTTCCTCGAGGTCTCCTCCCAGTGGGACATGCCCGAAACACCTCCCTGGGGAGGCGTCCAGGAGGCAGGAGAAACAGATGCCCGAGCCACCTCAACTGGCTCCTCTCGATGTGGAGGAGCAGCGGCTCTACTCCGAGTTCCTCCCGTGTGACTGAGCTTCTGTTTTATTTTTTAAGGAGGCAAAACTCGGGTAGGCTATAGCATCTTTAAGTTTGCAATCTTCAGTGGTAGTGCTTCCTTTACACCTCTCTGTGCAATTCCAGTATCAAATCAAACCTAATAGAGTGTATTTATTTATTTTTTTAATGTCTGCTTTTAAAACTTTTCAGACCTCTAATTGTAAAAGCTTATTTGAACTGTTGTTGGGTTGTTGCACTAAAGTAAACTAACGTCTTCTACTGTATCTGTATCTACATTTGACACAATATATTTCCTTAAGTCCACATTTGCTGTTGTAGTTGTTGAGCAGCGAAAATAAAACTGTGATTCTGATTCACTCTCAATTTTAACCCCCCCCCCCCTCGGACATCCGCTAGTAGGTGTGGCTGACTGTATCTATGCCCCAAACTACATCTGTGACCAGTGATGCACTGATCTGATACTGGGATTGAAGATCGGCGCTGATCCATAATCCTATTTCTTCCTTTAATTGGACAACGAGACTAATTACTGGCTGATGTTGATCCAGAACGTCCCATAATGTTTGATATTCACATAAAGCAGGGCTATTCAATAATTTTTACCCAAGGGCCTTTTTGTAAAAAAGGGTGAAAAATGGCACTTTGTCTGCCCGCCTTAAGTTGAATAGGCCAGACATAAAGTTTTCGATGTTGTGCTTGGGTCGTGTGCGAGCTGCAAGTGTGCAACCGTGGAGCGCAGATGGAGAACTATGAGGAGCTGGCCCGGACACAGCCAGTTTGTCTGAGAGCTAAAACAGGATGAAGCCGGATCTAACATTCAAATGTGTGCACATTTATAGATCTTTCCACAAGCAACGTCACCGAGAGGGAGAAGAAAGGAAGCCAAAGTGTTCTAAAGTGGTTAAGACTCGGGTAATATGGCTGCAAAGTGGTTAGCGTCACAGAGAGGGGGAAATATTATGCAGAGTTGTTTTTATCAAGCTTTTTAAAGTACTAGACTTGATTTTGGCTTTCACAATCTTTTCTTTTGACATGTTATGACAGTTACCCAAAAGGCAAACTATAAAAACAGCGCACTTTCTTGATTTCTGTGAACAAATGGTACATCATTAGACATAGAAACTAATACAGTCAGGCTTGAAATTAGTTGTTAGCCAATCTTTTTGTAAAAACTTTCAAAATCTAGTAGGAAAAACAACATTTTCAGTTGCCTTGAAAAATCCATGCTCATTCCCCAAATTGAGCCAAGTTATGAAATTGAGAATTTTATAACTTGGGTCTACCAGATGGATTCTCTCAATATTTGTGATTTCTACAAAATCTGAAGAATCCATGGAGTGACCACAGCCATGCGGTTAAAAACAGCCATGTTTAGCCGAACCAATCACAGTGCAGCAGCGAACCAATCACATGGCATATAACACGGACAGACCGATGCCATGTTTCTCCAGTAGAGGTGATGACGCAAATCAATTGAACTGTTACGACCCAGGCTCAGAGAGCCGCAACAAACGAGTGGGAGACACGACAAAGTTTTAGCTCTCAGTGGGGTTTTTATTGAAAACAATAATCAAAATATTACCGTCGTCAGTAAATGGGGAGTGTGCTGTGGTGTGTGTAGTGCAAGTGTAAGTCAGTTAGAAAACCGGTGTGGTGTAATGTTGAGGTGTGTGTGTAAAAAGTGCAGCGGGCTGGCGTGGAGCAGGGCCCGGACGATCTGGCGAAGACCCAGGTGTCCTGCGGGTGAGAGAGAGTGGGCGGTTCCGTTTCCTCTCATTTATAGGTGCGGCCTGCAGTGGGCGGAGCCAAGTTGGAGACCTGCACAGACAGAGAGGAGGGAGAGGCGGCGGCAGAAGGCTGCATAGCGGGCCGTAACATGAACTTAATGGCAGATATTGCACTTTTATGGATAAAACGGACTAAAACTTCCTTAGAAGCGTCACTGGTTGGTATGGTGACAGGTCTTGTAGGCTGCTTACACGGTTTTGCCAGATTTATGCTGTTAGGATTTCATCACTAGGTCATCGAGATCCGTTTGCGGATCTCGATGACCGCAAACAAGGACCTAACAGCATAAATCGTGATGAGGGAGCTTACACCTTATCACACACATGGGATTCTGTCCCAGAGAAGACGCCAGACAGTAGTGGGCGCAAGTTCTCCCTATTGTCTGGCAAAACCGTGTAAGCAGCCTACAAGACACGTCACCATACCAACCAGTGATGCTTTGAGGAAGACTACAGGAAGTAGCTGAGACATGTAAAGCAGGTAAAGAAACGCTCCTGTCTGACAAAAAGAAAAACATTTTTGGAAACTTTGTTAAAGCTGTTTCCAAAAAGTATTTTGTGTTTGCATTGCGCTCTAGGGAAAAAATGTTTTCTAGCCTGTAGAGGGATTTTCCCGTTGCAGAACCAATATAGCGACCACTTCGGCATATCCAGCTACAAGCTATGTCTTATCCAGATAATCTAATAGATCCATAGTTCTAACGTGCGCCATGATTGGCTCACAGCACACAGTCCAGCCAAGGTTAGCCAGACAATGATTGATTCACAGCACGCAGTCCAGCTGTGGTTGTCCAGACTGTAATTGGTCTGGGTCACTCCAGATGGATTCTTCAGATTTTTTGAAAATCACAAAGATCATCATGAGAATCTGGTAGCCAAGCAAAGCTCCGCCTACATTCCAATAACAAATGCCATATGCTTCTTGTTACAATACAGTAGAGTACTTTCGATTTTTTTTCTTGTCAACAATATTGTCTATGAAAGTGTTTTGTTTCAGGATAAGATGGCTCTTTTGTGCAGTAGATATCCACCAGTGGAGGAGCATGTTTTCTACTATCAGCCAACAACTCTTCCAATACCATATTACGCTGGCACAAACCACACACACCTGTGCACACACTCATGCTTTACTCCGAACCATAACTACTTTTCCTCAATAGCAGACTTCATGAAAAGATCCTTTGGCACAGAACCACCACCCACTAAAAACCAAGTGACTAAAAATACCAAGCAGCTTTTCAAATTTGGCAGTGGTGCCTGTTTTGCTCGTGGCACTCCATAAAAACAAATTATTACATTAAAAAAACGAGTAAACCAGTTAACACAAATTCGATTTTCTCCCAGCACACATCTGGCTCTCCCTCAAGGTACTGATTTGGCTCAAAATCAAGGCTACATAAAAGTAATTCAATAATGACCCACTTATCTTTCTCATTAAACATGCAACCAACAGTGTATTATATTAGATTGTTCACTAGAAATATACCTGAGGGTCACTATATTCTCATTCATTTACAAAGCACAAGCATTATCAGGCTAATGAACAATATGAGGTTTGTGTATGTGGCAAAAAAAAATATGATCCGCTTTGACCATTGTTGTCCCATTTTGTGATCCTTGCAGTTTCTGAGTTGTGACCAGCTCTCTCTAAAATGTGTTTAGCGCTGCTTTATCACAACATACAGTATGTACTTTAAATGAAAAGCAACAGTTGATATACTGCTTCATTTGCCAGGGATCCAGAGTCCACGCTTCAGTTTAGGGCTGGGTGATATGGCAAAAAATGTATATCCCGATTTTCTTGGAGCCAGATCACGATTGCGATTTTATCACAATTCTTGTAGACAGTTTATTTTCCTATATTTTTTTTTAGGTAAACACACTTCACTATCAACAGCTGAAACCAGCAGTCAAAAGCAGATTTTTAGAGAGAAACAAGCAAACTCAGCCTTTCAATAAAAAGTTAACAAAAGAATCGATTAATTAGAACATTTTGTTTTGCTGCAACAAAGGCCATATCAATTGTTTTTCTTACGTTAACGACTTTTAGACATGAAAACATGATAAAAATTCACGTTTCAGTCATATAAAATGATATATTGTAACAAATCAAACCTGAAAAACTGCTGAACTGACTTAAAAGAGTTAGTCCAGAAGAGACTTTGAAAAAAAAAAGCCCAAAGTCGCTGTAAAGATGGATAGATTTGAACAGACAGATGCATCAAATAGAGAAAAAAGAAATCACGATGTGACAATTTCATCAAAAAAGCAGATTGTCACAGAGATGAGCTCACAATTCGATTTTTATCACAATATTGTCCAGCCCTACTTCAGCTAATTTTGAAGAGTGGGTCTGGTCACCAGTCCCCTGCGTTTCAGATCAACTCCACAGCATACCAACCAATCAGATTAGTTTATTTGTGTGACACACAAGAAATAAGAGCGCTGATTGGTTGTCAGACCATAATCCAACTTTGCTTCACTTTTATTGATTTAGTGGGCCGCATTTGGCCCCCTAAGCCGTAGTTATGGGACTGTCAACTCTTCAGATCAAAAAGATTCAAATCATCATGAATCGCTCATCTTAGTTTTAGTCCTGTTTTCCTCCTGCTTTGACATTGTCCTATTTTTTATTTTGTATTTATCACAGCAAAAAGTAAAATTTAAAAGTAAATAGTATCATTTTGAATTGTTTGTGGTTATTGGATTTAAAGCATAGTCCACTTTTTTAGACCGGCAATTAGCCCTCCAAAAAATCTTGCCCTTTGGTAAAGATGATTGAAAAACCCTGCCTTACAGGGACAATAAAGTGTACCTTAAAGGTGGGGTAGCTAACTTTTTTAGTTGCAAATTATTAAACTTTGTGCTTTCCAGTAAAAGTAAGTAGTAAATACAGCACTTTGTGAAAAAATTATACTTCGAAGTACTGTCTGAACTGAAGAATAAAGATTTTTAGTTCTAATCAGGAGCTGAATGCTGCGCTCTGATTGGCTGAGCTTGGGGCGGTCGCTCCAGTTTCACTTTGTTGTTTGTAAAAAGACGTTTATAAACCATAACTGCAACCAAAATGAATACATGTCGATATTATTGATTATATTTATGAGAGGAAGTTTTCAGATTTAAAACCTAAATTGTGTTTGCAGTGTAAAAATCAGCTACCCCATCTTTAACCTTAGCAAGCAATAAAAAATGATTATTGCAAAACTGACAAAAGTTATGAGAAAAAATGTATTTACAATTTATTGATTTTTTAATTCAGAATCTTTAAAAATAGAGATCTAAGAAATCTACAAAAAAAGCCCACAATTTATGCCAGAAACTGAGAAGCAACCGTGCTCTTGTAGACCATAGCACTATTGTGAATATACAAGTTCATTCTGATCATTAAATGCGTATAGAAAAAGCCTGCTGAGAGCGTTGTAACCCTTGACCCAACGCTATACGCACCCCATCACACAAACTGACATCTTAACCGTGACTTTAATCAAACCCTGACACTCCAAAAAGCACAAAAAGAAGTGTAGTTTGGCAGAAGGACCCTGTGGTTTTGATTAAATCTACATCTTCTTCCGCGAGTGTCTCACAACTGTTGGGGCTTAACGCTCAGGACTATTTATAGACTTAGCGAAAGTTTCTTCGCTCAGTTTCTAAGGAGAACCATTTAAGCTGTGCATAAAGAAGACATTTTTATAAGAGCCACTTTCAGAAGCTTTTCCCTTTTCATTTAAATCCACTCTGATTGATTGTTCTTGAATAATTTGTACAGTAGACATGACGTATAATGAAAGCGTTCCATTCACAAATGTTGGTATAACAAGTTCACATTACTGCAAACACATTTCTTCGACAGAATATAGAAGACCAGTACAAACAACAGGTTTGCTCTAGCATAACTTGTAACATTTTTAGATTAAAGGGACAGTACTCGATTTTTTTTACAGCAAGAAAACTTAAAAGCAATTTCCCCCTAGCACTGATATCTTGTTAATGTGTCTATTCAGGTGGAAATTAGTTCACAACGTCCTGTCTGTGTCTAATAAAATCCCGTTTGTGTCCAGCTTTGTCTGTTTTTGTTTTTAGCATTGTGGCTAACTGTTGTTAGCATGGAGACTCACCTCGCTGTTAAAAGCTGTGAAAAAACATTAAAACTCATCATGATGAACAATTCTGAAACTCAGAATGCATTAGCTAAGTGAGCAAATCATGTAGACTGAAGTAAGACGTTTAGAATTAGTTAATTCTATTTGTTTACATTTTTAAGAATGCACAAATCAGGTCTAGTCCCTTTGAGCTACTAATTTTGTGATAATACTAGAAAAAAGTCATCAATACATGAAAAAAGTAGCTGTTTTATAGATTAAACTTGAAGTTTTATAAGATGAAATGATTGTAATTTCACAAGAAAAAACACAATTAAATATTATCAGGATGAGTCAAGTGTTTGCATAAAAACACACAAATTTTATAATTACAACAATGTTCCATGATCCAAATTACAATTTTATTCTTGTAAAACTTCAAGTTTAATATTGAAAAAAAAAACAAAAAAACTTTTTATGGCTTTGACTTTATTCTCATAACTTTGTGAATTTAATTTAAAAATGTTGCAAGTTTATTTTTGTTTCTTAAACTTCGGCATGCATTTCTTTTTCTCAAAAACGTGCCAGATCCCTGAGTGAAACAGGTCGCGGCCCGCATTTGTCCCCTGAGCCGAAGTTTGCCCAGGTCTGTCTTAGCAGAATTACAGACTATTTGGATGTTTACAGAGACTATTTGTGCATTCGTGAACGTAAAGACAAGTATATTTTAAATGTGAGTTCTCAGCTACTTCCGCATTGTTCTGCTTCAACCATCAGCTCCAAATAGTTGCATCAGTGTTCCGTTTTTCTATCCAGATAAAGTGTAGAGATTAATGAATGTTTGAAGAAGACAGAATATATCGAAACAGATTTCAGTGGTTTTACTCACCTGATATAATGGCTCAGTAAGATGAATTACAGTGAGTGCAGGTGGGCTGATCCAAACAAACCTACACTTTAGTCTAACAGCCGTGTGTATATTTTTTTGCATTTGCATGTGTTCAGCTGCACAAGGACAACATCCCTTATAGACTGAATAGATAAAATGAACAGTGAATAAAGAGAAAAAGTGAGTGGTAAACAAATTCCGTTACAGGCAAGGCTACAATGAAGCACGTCTACACTGAGCGCGATCTCACAGTAAAGCGTTCATTTACCACGACATTACAGGACATGTAAATTAGGTATGATTAGCACGAGTTCACAGCTGTTTTGCGTAATTATGGCACGCGTCACAGTCCCAGTTCATTTCAATGGTGGTTGTTAAGATGTGTTCTTATTTATGCATATTAAAAAAATCCTGATCCTAATCTTAACCTGCCCCAAGCCCCAGACCTGAACTTGCCCATTTTAATAACTTGAAGCCTAAACTTAAAAAAAGAGAAAATGTACCCACGTGGCTTCAACCAACACTCGTGTATTTTTACATAGTGAAATCTCATGTCATTTTTACATCTTTTCATATCGTGCTAAATGTACGGCATAACATAAGTACGCAAAAAAGCCATGAAATCGTGATCATAATACGCTGTTTTTATGTCGTGGTAAATGTACGCTTTCTTGTGAGACTGTGTTGCGCCACTGCACAAATGATACTCCAGCAGATGCACTACAAAACAGAAGCAAAAAGTCAACTCCTCACCTTAAAGGTGGAGTAGGTGATTTTCACAATGCAAACACATTTCGGTTTTAAATCTGACAACTTTCTTTCATAAATCCTTAAACACATTGCTAATATCAATATGTATTACGTTTTGGTTGCAATTTTGACTTAAAATACTCTTTTTTTCTCTTTTAAAGTGAAACTGGAGTGGACCACCCAAGCTCAGCCAATCAGAACGTTGCATTCTGCTCCTGATTGGAATTAAGATTCTTTATTATTCAATTCAGAGAGTACTCTGTGGGCAAATTTTTTCACCAAGTGCTGCATTTATCATATATGTTTTGATGGAAAACACAAAGTTTACTTGTTTACAACAAAACAAGTTAGGTAACCCAACTTTAAGAGGTGTCCGCAGCATGGTCAAGATTCAGGATAACAATAAATGTTGACTCAAACAAACATATTATGTACATGTTCATTTTCTGAGTTTTAAGCCAGGTCAGAACAGAGTTCTTTTATCATTATAGCATTAAGTTGTATTCATAAAACTAGACTATAATTCCCAAAGTAGTTTTAAGTAAAACCTGAATGCAGTATATTGTACTTCACAACATGCTACTGCTACTACTCTCATTTGTATCACAGCTTTTGTTGGTTTAAAGATGAAAAAGACATCGTCCTCATTGTTTTAATCATGTAAACCTCATATTTTTATTCTAGTGACATTATTTCATTGTAGTGGCTCATATTCTTTCAACCAAAAGTAGAACAGAGGAAAATACCACTGACATGGAGTTTGTTTATTAAAAGGACATAATGTCTAAAGTTTGCCGTCAAACGCTGAAATCTAATGGAATTAAGGAAATGCCTATAAAAAGGAAACAGATTAAGGTAGAATAACAAAGTAGATACTTTTAGGTCGTATTTGATGAACATGTCATGATTCCTTCTGAATATTGTTTAAATTCAAAGTGTCAAAGTGAGAATAGGGCTGGCAGTGAAAGAGTTAATATCTGGCCTTACTGTAATCACATTCTAGAAGTGAATGGAACCTATACATCTAACAAGTCTAACTTTCCATGAACAGCAGAATCCACTGGTCCGAGAGAATCCAGCAGAACTTTTCTACATCATTACGATGAGCTAAAAATAGCCCAGCTCTGTCTGCACTGCAATTAAAAATGAAACAAGTGCGAACCCTCTGTCCTGCAGTGAGAGGTGCAGTGCAGGGCTGGACTGGACTGAGGATATAGAATACATTTAATTTTATTTAGATGGAAAACAAGGGATAGTGATACGCTTAAATGTCCTATCATGCTATTTTGTTCCATGTTACTATGTTGTTTCTTTGGATATACAAGATTTACAGATGTTTTTTACAGATTTACAGATGTGATTTACAGAACACAAATTCTGCACATTATATTGGCAAGATTCTTCTGTCACTTTGAAAACATGCTGTTTCACCTTGTGATGTCATCAAGTGATAATACAGGAAGTGCTTAACTGTGTTTTTAAACTTTCATTTGAATAATTTGGCTCCTTACAGCCTTGAAATTGCCTAATTTTGCAGTTACAGCTAATGTTTTTCAACCTGGACAGACTCACAGACAAGATGATGGGATTAATGAAGACTTTTGAATACAGGTTTGGTGCTTTGCAAGAAAACAATGAACATGTAATAAATCATCAGCTGTTATAGGAGATTGTTCTCCAGAGCATAGACTGGTGGTGGTGAAGAGGGATAAGGTCAAAGTTGAGGTGGAGATGGCACAGGAAGTGCAGATTGAGCTGCTCATTTGAGGGTACTATCAAACCGACAGCATTTGGTTTGCTTCAGTCGAACTGGAGTTCAAAACATCTGCAGACCGTTTGGTCTGGTGTGAAAGTAGATTTGGTGTGCACCAACAAAGACCCATGTTTGGAGGTGGTCTCCTTTCTGCTTCCAAACGGACTCCAGTCCAGTTCACTTGTAATGTTAACACTAACGCCCTCGATCTGGCCCAACTTGAACTTTATGGTATATAAACGCTTCCATAGAACACAAAGCTCAAGTTAAATGACAATTAAAACGAGCCAAATAAGCTGCATGGGTGGCGTCACAGTAGTTAAAAATCCCTGTTTTTTTGCCATTGTCAGACAGATCCATGCTATATTATCATGCGTATCTGTAAGAGGCCTGCAAGGAAAGCACCATGGTTTATTTTAACAAGATGGCAATGTTCCAGTCATCTTACCTTGATAAATTGAACAACACTAATTGTTTTAAGTCCGTAATTTCGCTGCCTGCTCATCTTATGCAGCAGTCACGTCTCCCAAGTAAACTTTCTCCTGCTCAGATGTGCTTGTTTAATCTGAGTCCAAAATTCAAACATTGCAAAAAATATGAACAAAACTCAACTTTGGTAGGAACTTCTCCTCCGGCCATTCGGGGAAAAAACAGTTTCTACTCTTTTTTCCTGCACTTTCCCCAACCAGTTTGAAGCACAGCGACACCACAGGTGAGGAGGGATTTGTGTTTTCTTTTTAATCAGTTTGTTTCAGTAAAAATGTGGTGAGAACACAAACAGCTTCAAATAAGGACTAAAGATGAAAGGAGACAAATAGGGCTTTTCCATTAGTACCTACTTGGCTCTACTCTACTCTACTTGGCGCAACTTAGCCCTGGTGCGGAGCTTTTCCATTTGGGGCTGATCCCTCCGACCAGGTACTTTTTTAGTACCTGCTTTACCCCAGGGCCAAGGCGAGCCGAGTAGATACTGTTGATTTGTTGTTTTTAACTTACGCTAACGTGAGTCGCTGCTAAGCTAGCTGCCGATAGCACAGAACTTCACTCTACTGGCCAATGCGGTGGTAGAGATTTGTTTTATTTTGCGCTTATGAATCGCTGGAGAGCGAACGGTCTAATTATAAAAGTTACATCTTCGTAATTAAAGTCGATGCGCATTGAAACGCTCCGTTGTTTTCTATGAGCTTGCATCTGGGCGCGCGCAACTACTACACGCAGAGACAAGAGCCAAGAACACGTCCCGATTTGGGGAGTGACATTAGCAATCCTACCGCCCAGCTTCACAACAGCCCCACTTGGCCTCTCTTGTAATGGAAATGCTCTCACTCTGAGCGGGGCTAAGCCAGGTAGCGCGTAGAGTCAATTCGAGTAGAGTAGGGCCAAGCAGGTACTAATGGAAAAGCCCTAAGAGCGTTCTCCAGAGCTGGACCAAAATTGTGGAATCCCTATTAATAAAGAAAGGTAACTTCGGTTGAGAATTCAGAAAGACTGCTTCGGTTGAGAATTTCAAAAATCAGTTGAAAACGCACTTTTTTTGCATTGGCTTCTAACTCAGGATTTTTTAATGTATTTTGCAATTTTTTACTTCTTTGTCTATCATTGTATAACTAACTTCAGAATCTATTTTTCTTGTACAGCACTTTGGAGCGGTGTTGACTGTTTTTAAAATCTGAGCCACAGACGGAGACATGAGTGGGTCTGAGATGATGAACACGTGAGATGTTTGCTGAGATAATAGTAGGTATAGTCTTCCAGGTTTAATATTCGCTCCTTAGCTCCATTAGCCTTGTACAAACTACTTGTTTGCTCAGTGCAACAGGTCTATTTTGGGACGAGATTTGTTTGTATCTTATTTATTTTTTAAAAATTTGTACCTAAATGTCTGTCAGTAGCATAAAATTTGGCTTGATCAGCACGAGGAAATATCAACTTATTTAGTTAAGAAAAAAAAACTTCACATCTTAAAATCTCCATTGGTTTAACATTAGGCCAACTTAAAAATCTACAGTTTTTTCATTTTCACTAACAAGCTGTACTGTATATTGTAGTTTTTTTTTCCCAATAATGCAAGTGTTATTTACATCTTAGCTTCTTCCTAGCTTATAGACATGTAAGAGAAGTCACCCAGCTGAATGTGATCCAATAGAGAGGTCAATACATGCTACCTTTGATCAAGCACACACATCCACAAACCAACACAGCCCAGCAGAAATCGTTAGGAGAGTTCAGATGGAGACGTGTGGATAGTATTGGACGGGGAGTCGATTCACACACTCCATCCAGAGATGAGGGCTTTTCTCGGGAGACAGAAAAGTAAAAGGTCTTTATGTGTGTAAACAAAAAGGGCTGCTTCATGTCTGTTGTGGAGTGTAGATCGAATGCAGCACTTTTGACACTGCAAACTACACGGCTCAGTGATAGGAATGTCGCTGACTTATATTTATTGTCAGTGGGAAGTAAATGCATGTACAGAATATTGTTTTGTGTGCATGTTTTCTGGGAGTTTCTCTTTTGTTTGGTAATAATTGATGATATAGACATTGATCTGTTGTGTAATACAGTGTGAAAAAGAACTGTATTTTGAGTCATGATGTAATGCGATTCAGACACAACATCCTACAGGTATTCTGAATCAGAATGCACTACTCTCATTTAACCATGGAAAAAGATAAGGCCTTTTTATGAACTTTTTTGCATTCAGAAAATTTGTTTGAACACTCTAACTTGCAAGAACAAACGTTTTGCAGTTTGAGAATATATTACTCTTATATTTCAATTAATTTATCCACTTCAGCTAGGATTTGGAACTGATTTTTATCCGAGGCATGCAGCAGGTCCTGGTTTGATCAAGCATCAGCAAACACCAGAGATTAGAAACCAGACACCGTCCTGTCCCTGACTGTGCCAAGAAATTCTGTCCAAAAACAGTGAACTGAACTGGTGACAAAGGAAAGCCCAACATGCACTAGGAACTAGGTCTTCTTTAAAAAACTTCCAGCAGTCCAGCAGTCTTTGAATTAACGAATGAAGAGTTTATTTATATAGCACATTTACACTGACAGATGTCTTCCAAAGTGCTTTGAACGTCAACCCTCCGTGGATCAGCTCAGTAGAGGCGCTTCAACCACCACCAAGTGTTCTTTAACCTGCATGTTATTGGTTGGTGGGGAAACTGGAGGAAACCTCCCAGACACAGGGAGGAACATGCAAACTCCACACAGAAAACCTTGCGAGAGTCGTACCTTCCTGCTGTGAGGCGAGAGCGCTATTCGCTCTGCCACCATGTCGGTTATTTCAGTAAATTTGTTACTTAAATCTGCTCTGTGCTCATGTGTTTTTGCACAGCAATAGTCATTTACTTTTAATTCAAAATCTGTTTAATCTAAATTTAAATAATTGTAGTAGACAATGCAAACTTTGGTTGACTGAAACACCAACAACCTAGTAATTGACTAAACAAGTAGTACAAAACAATTTTATACAAGCAGTCTCCCAAGAAATTGTATACAACGAAATGGCAAAACGCTTTTTTACGTCAATATGTTACTAATAGCCAAAATGTAAAATAATCAAGAATTTTGGTTGAATTTTCTTTGGGTTGAACGGGTAAGTTTAGGCTTCAAGTTACTAAAATGGGTAAGTTTAGGGCTGGGCATGGGGTAGGTTAAGATTTACCTGTTAAAACCAAAGAAAATGTCGCCACGTGGCTTCAACCCAAATTTGTGATTATTTTACATTTTGACTTTTCGCAACATATTGATGTAAAAAGGGCCAAAATGTGCTTGTTTTTGACATTTCGTTGTATATCTACGTTTTCTCTGAAGAGACTGGGCTGATTTTATGCCACACAAAGCAAGAGTGACTTTAATTACAACAGCCAAAAATGGGCATAGCACCTTTAAAGACATAAACTAAGCTTTAGGTCTTTGCTGCTTTCTTGTGTCTAGTTTCTTTTGAGCTCTGGCAGCCGCGCTAACCCACTGGCCGTGCTCTTTTAGATTCATCCGTGCCCACACCACACTCACATTTCTTTTCCACTCACTCTACTCCAATTGAAATTACCGACTCGTGATTGCTGTAATCAACCAGTGCCATCATATTTTTCACAGACTGGACTGAAAATGGCTTTTGGAAATGCTTTTTTGTTCCATCAACCTGAAGAAGTGCGAGGGATGGAAAAATGCTATTATCTGAAGCTCGAGGTGAGATATATCGAGAAATGGATAGATGCAGTAGTTATGTATTATTGAGTACATTGCTTATGTTGAAAACGATTAAAATTAAGTTGAAAAGATTAAGAAACGTCTTGCACAATCTTTCAAACAACAGAGTAAAGTGATATTTCTTTTTAAAATTATTGTATGCTATGTTGAGACTGAGACGACTCCAGTGTTTGTTTCAGATTTTCACATCATCATCTTCAAACGACAGAAAAAAAATTCCCAAACCGACTCATGAGAAATCAACATAGCCATAGGTGGCAAAAGTACAGAGGTTCAAGTAAAAGTGCAGTTATTTGTCTAAAAAAATGACTCTGGTAAAACTAAAAGTCCTACTACACCTTGTTTATCTGAGCAAAAGTACAAAAGTACATCACTGGTAATTTACTTAAGTAACAATGTAAAAAATAAAAATACAAAGTTGTGGAGTAAATTGTGCTATTATTAGAGTTTTAACTTGTTGATATATGACAGCTAAGCAGCTTTATACTGACTTTGAGAGGGAAAAAGATATTTGTGGGCTTCAAAAAGTAACCAACCAGTTTTAAAATATAGGGAGAAGAAAGTACAGATATTTCTTGAAAAATGCTAGAAGTAAAAGTTAAAAGTTGCGAGATTTTTAATACTCAAGTGAAGTACAAGTAGTCAAAAACACACAGTCACACAGGCAGCTTGAGCAGTGGTTCTCAAACTTTGCACACATCTCACTCTTAAAGTTCCACCAGGGTAAAGAGGTTTGGGGTGAAAGAATAGCTCGAAATACCTCGAAAATATTGTAAAGACTGCCATATTGTGGAACATCATATTTTCATCACCCAAATCCTAGGAATTATTACAACATATTGCTCTTTGAAATCCTTCAGTGAGCCATAAACGGTGGAATAAAAGCATATCTTCTCTCTTTGTTGAAGTTATAGTATAGAGGACCTTTTATAATGGGTTGAGCCCTCTGAGGTATGAAAAGATTAGACCATTTTCACTGCATAACTTAACGAGAACGACCAAGGCTTTAAATGACTTAAATGCCATACACTCGTATACTCTAGAGCCTTATATTCATTAAAATTCCAAATGGTAGTCTATATAATAATACCCAGGCTGTGGTAGTCCCTGAGTGGAGCCGGAACAATATAATGTCACACACAGCAGCGCTAATCTAATCTCACACATTTATGAAATATTTAACCTCATTGTATATTTATGTTCGGAAATTCACTTTTTGAAGAATAATATTAGCACGATGCATCAGTTTCATTTCACTTCAGAAAGCGTCCGACATGGCCCTATTTTTTATTTGCTTTAACCAATATTGCCCTCAACACACATCAATCCAGTCCAAGAAGTAAAAGGTAAACTTTCAATTTGAAGGTGCAAAATAAATTTCTAAGTTAAGGCAGAACTTTAAGATTGAGGCCATGTACACACGTAGGCGGGTATTTTTACAAACGCATATCTAACCAAATCTTCATTTTGGTCGGAATTTTCCTAAAGCTTCGTTTTATATGAGATAATTCTGCGATTTAGTGTGGATGACAGGCCAAATCTTAGAAAACAATGTTTGTTTTATCAGATATCCGGCTTTGTGTGGTCAAGGCCTGAAATAAAAAATACATCTAAGTACATTTTACACTAGGCCTACTAAATAAGAAAAAAAAAAAATCAAAGACCCTGGGATTCTCAAGAGAGAAATTTGGGTTGGGAATGTGTTGGGAAGGGGTATGGGGAGTATCTGTATTTCCTTTGGGAGACAACTGAAAGAGCTGACACAGGCTTCAAATAGCCCAAAATACATATGTAACCATCATCACATAGATGTGCAAAGACATTTAGCAAGATACACATTTTACTTAGTTCTGCTTTAATATTTAACAAGAGGCCAAAGGAGGACATACATGGTTTTCTGATCCAAAGTTAGCCATACAAAACAAAGTAGCATTCTTATCCTGGTCTTTAAAGGTAGGATATTATGCTTCCGTAGAAATGCAAACAGAAAATATTAATTTTAAACCTCATACATCAGTCTACATTTTTTACTTAACTAATGCATTCGGAGCCTGAATTGTTCAACATGATGTATTTAAGCTTTTTTCACAGCTGTTAGGATCTAGATGTGTTTGTATGCTAACGGGAGTTAGCCACAATGCTAACAACAACAAGAAGAACAACAACAGACAAACTTAGTGAAACGAACGGGAACATTGTTAGTCACGGTAAGGACATTGTGGACTAATTTCTGCCTAATATATCTGTGCTGGGTGAAATAAATTTGAAGTTATTAAAGTTTTTAAGCCTTAGGGCATTTGTCTGAAACATGAATAAAAAAGTGGGAACTGTGTGGATCTTTTTTCATATTTTAGTGTAAAATTACCACATAATGTCACAAGGTAGAGAAGTAAGCATTTTGAGCTTGAAAGACTAAATACTCATAGACGAATAAATGAATGACATCACAACTGTAGAGATGTTTTCAATGAGGATGCAATGTTCTAACATGGCGTGTTAGTGTGGGAAAAGATTGACCTTTCTTTTTGTGTAAATATGAACAGTACACATAAAGAAACCGTAGATGTCTTTTAAATGTGTCCCTGTATTCACGATCACTCTGCAACAGTTTATTTACAACATGTCAAGTAGAAATGAGGACGAGTTTACAGTCCAAGGCTATTTTTCTTGCGCAGCCTATACAATGACCCTGTACATCTTTCACAGACCTGCAACAGAAGATCATGCAGGCACTGGCACATGGTGAAATGGATTTGCTGAACCACTTGAGGAGAAGGACTGCAGACCAACAGATCAATGGTATAAAAGCACTACACTCAGCCAGTAAACACACCACAACTTTACTGAGCATGTTATGGCTTAATCAAAATAAAGCATTATGTTTGCATAGGAAAACAATACGCCTCTAATAAAAGAAAGCAGCCCAGAGGAAATTTGATATTATATGGCTGTTTGACTGAATAGGGGACTATGTAATTGCAGTTGATTGCAAAATATTAAAGTTTGCACTTTAGATATCACTAGTATTATAAAATGAACAAGGAGGACGCTTAAAACATTTTTAACTAAACCTTTTTGTCGGTGTTTGGACTGGCTCTCGTCCCCCTGTTGCTTTTGTTAGAGGAATGCATTTCCAATAGGTGAAGAGGCAGGAGTTTGTTTCAAAATAATAACATTTCAATCAAACCCAAATCATACTTTTAATCATAAAGCTGAGCTAAGCACAAAAAGAAGTTGAATAAATTTACATTTTGAAATGGGTTTGGCTTGATGCACTATAAAATTGAAATGTGTACATTTTGCATGGATAAACATGAAACCATTGAACAATGTGAATAAGTGGAAACACGCCCTGTGTGTGAATATATTGTGCAGCTCTTTTATGTAAACATTTGGTATGCCTTGAAGACAGGTGGTACTAGTAGAGTTAATCTATATTAATTCACTGTTTGCATTTAATTCATCCTTCAGAGGGATCTGTCAGGAGCAGCACCTGTCAGCAGGAGTGAGCTGTTGCATTGCTCAGGGCCGATCTCCAGACATGGTTAGGACCATGGCTAAAGGAAGTTAAAGCAGTTGGGTGTCTTGGGGAAACTGAAGTAAAATCACAGTCAGGTTCAGGTGGAGCAGATAAACTTTGGAGATACATCAGAGTCAGGTCCAAGTGAACTCTGGAGACACGTCACAGTCATGTCTAGGTGAACTCTGGAGACACGTCACAGTCAAGTCCAGGTGAACTCTGTAGACACATCACAGTCAAGTCCAGGTGAACTCTGGAGACACATCACAGTCAGGCCAGGTGAACTCTGGAGACACATCACAGTCAGGTCCAGGTGAACTCTGTAGACACATCACAGTCAGGTCCAGGTGAACTCTGTAGACACATCACAGTCAAGTCCAGGTGAACTCTGGAGACACATCACAGTCAGGTCCAGGTGAACTTTGTAGACACATCACAGTCAGGTCCAGGTGAACTTTGTAGACACATCACAGTCAAGTCCAGGTGAACTCTGTAGACACATCACAGTCAAGTCCAGGTGAACTATGAAGACACATCACAGTCAGGTCCAGGTGAACTCTGAAGACACCACAGCAAAATTGTAGTATGCAGTTAGCTCTTTGCACAGTCCACATGGTTGCCAGAAAGCAGCTAATTTCAAACATTTACACACAGAACAGCTGCCAACCACTCCATTGCCACAGCTATAACATGACCATTTATTATTAGACTATCTGGTGTAAACAGACATCAAACTAAAATGTTCGTACACATATATTTTCCACATTGTTATTAATACACTGTATGTCAAATCTTGCAAAACACAATTGAAATGCTACCATTAAAACAATAGCGCCCATGACAAATCTCTCTTCTTTCTTTGCAGTGTGATAAGTGCTACATTCGGTGTCGCTGAAACTGTCTTGTGACTCGGCTCCTTCCAAACGTCCAAATGTGTTCTGTGAGCGAGAAGCGTCTGTCGCGCTCCCAACAGCTTGAGGAAGCCTTCACACCCCGGCTCCGCTGCGTATGAATATTAACAACTGCCAAAAGGCCAGCATCGTTTCCATCGTTCAGAAACTCCCCTCCAACCAACGCTCAGTCTTCCTTTTACATTATAATAAGACAGTATAGCCACAGGTGTGTTTATGTTTGGGCTTTAACGTTTCTTCTTCTTGCCAGTTTCTTCTTCAGCCGGATCAGTGCTGCCAATTTTAAACTGCGTCTTACTGGAAATTTTGCCCAACACCCGAGGGAAATAACGCATGGCCATTATTGTGAGTCTATTCTTCAAGCTTACCTGCAACGTCTTTTCCACATACACAAACAAACAGACAAAAAAAAAAAGAAAAAATTCTGTAGTTCCCATGCCTCACAACATAAAGATTACAGCTTCGATTGCGGGAGGAGACGCCTAGTCGAATTTTCCGGTTCTGTCTATCAGGACCAATTTTTGAATGTTTGAAATAATCAAAATAGAAACGTGACAGTTAAGATCAGAAGCATTATTAAGTATTTATTTTTTTTATTTCATTTATTTATTTATTTAAAGGACAATGTGCAGTTACATTAAAAAGATGGCTGCACCAGATTTAGCAGCAAGCTAATTTCCATCTGTAGTCCTTCAAAGACAGACAACATAAAACATAAAAATACATATCACAAAAGCAGAGGATACAGTGTGCAATGTCAGCTTACAGTACAATATGGAGAGATAAGTGCAAATAGCAACAATAAAAGTGCAAAAACAGCTGTGTGCAAAGTTATACACTTATACCTGGTATAGTATTTAAAGTGCAAAATACAATTATAGTTAAAGTGCTAACATCTGACAGCTCTGTACCTGATGGTATTGCAAATTTAAGCGAAAAAAAAAAAAAAAAAAAAAAAAAAGGTAGCACTTTAAAAGACCTCCACGGTACCTACCAGTTAAGTACCGTGTCAGTTACTAGTAACTAACAGTGACACTTACTAGTACTTACTCTGGTACTTACTGTGGTACTTACAGTGGTACCTAGAGTGGTACTTTGAGTGGTACTTGTACCAGTAGTTACTGGTACAAACCACTGGTAGTTACTGGTACTTACTGTGGTACTTACACTGGTACTTACACTGGTACCTACAGTGGTACTTTTGAGTGGTACTTGTACCAGCAGTTACTGGTACAAACCACTGGTAGTTACTGTGGTACTTACTGTGGTACTTACACTGGTACCTACATTGGTACTTGTACCAGCAGTTACTGGTACATAACACTGATAGTTACTGGTACTTACTGTGGTACTTACTGTAGTACTTACACTGGTACGTAAGGTGGTACTTGTGTCAGCAGTGACTGGTACTTACAGTGGTAACTATTAGTACACTTACCACTTTTAATAATTTGTGGCACACACATATGTTTCAGTGGTGGTATTATTGGTACTAAATTAAAAAAGTAGAGCTTATAAATTATGAATAACAACAAAATGCAAATGTTAAAAAAGCACCAAGGTCTTTATTTATGTCACAACAATATTGGGTATTGACAAATACCAAAGTAATTATGTGTTTCAGTAAACAAAACAACAGAAAACAATTTACCACAATCTTAGCTTAATTCCAACATTTATTGATAAATACCATGATACATAATGGTAAATAGTGGTACTGCAATGGTACTTATTACAGAAGTTGACAGTTAACTACTGGTAACAACGGGACCTGTTCTAAAGTGACACATACTGGTACTTGAGTGGTACTTACTACAGTAGTTGACCGTCAACTACTAGTAACAACGGGACCTGTTCTAAAGTGACACATACTGGTTCTTGAGTGGTACTTACTACAGTAGTTGACAGTTAAGTACTAGTAACAATGGGACCTGTTCTAAAGTGACACATACTGGTACTTCAGTGGTACTTACTACAGTAGTTGACTGTCAACTACTGTAGTAAGTACCACTGAAGTTGCCCCACTGTGGCACCTGAGGTTCTTCTGTGGTCTCCCATCTGAGTACTGCCCAGGCCCAATCCTGCTTAGCTTCTGAGATCTGACGGGATCAGGCTTTGGCATGCTGGTATGGCCACGACCATACCAGCATGCCAATACTGGTGGTACAAGTACCACTGTAGGTGCCAGTGTAAGTACCACAGTAAGTACAACAGTAAGTACCAGTAACTACCAGTGGTATGTACCAGTAACTGCTGGTACAAGTACCACTCAAAGTACCACTGTAGGTCCCAGTGTAAGTACCACAGTAAGTACCAGTAACTACCAGTGGTATGTACCAGTAACTGCTGGTACAAGTACCACTCAAAGTACCACTGTAGGTCCCAGTGTAAGTACCACAGTAACTACCAGTGGTATGTACCAGTAACTGCTGGTACAAGTACCAGTCAAAGTACCACTGTAGGTACCAGTGTAAGTACCACAGTAAGTACCACAGTAAGTACTAGTAAGTGTCACTGTTAGTTACTAGTAACTGACACGGTACTTAACTGGTAGGTACCGTGGAGGTCTTTTAAAGTGCTACCAAAAAAAAAAAATATATATATTATATATATATATATATATATATATATATATTATATATATATATATATATATATATATATATATATATATATATATATATATATATATATATATATATATATATATATATATATATATAATATACAATATACAGTATATAATACAGTAAGTATACAGTAAGTACAGTGAAAAAATTATTCTGGCCCTTATTAAAGGTAGTATTGTTTTTAAAATTACATTTAATCTTTTTTATTATTATTAAAATTTACTTATATAATTAGAGTAATAATGACACCAATCGCCTGAAATTTAAATGTGTGTATTTTAAATGCTTAATACTTACACCAAAAAATTGTGTAAATGCAAAGATCTACTCTTTGCACATGCTCCAGAAAGCTGCGCCAAACACCTCAGTGTTTGGTCTGAGCAGTATCTGGATGGGAGACCACTGGAGGAACCTCAGTGAGACGAACAGAGTAGAAACTCATTGGATGTAATCAATCAAAAATGATTACTAATCATTATAAAGTATGTGCAAGTAAACATTTTATTTAACTAAACTGTAGGTGAATTTAATACAATTTATTGTTTGCATAATCGTATCATGGAAAAAATTTGTACATTCAAGTTCTTTTTTTCAGTGTAGCCTACTTCTTTACTCAGGGCTCCCGCGGAGTCTTAAAAAGTCTTAAATTTGAAAAGGAAAATTTAAGGTCTTAAAAAGTCTTAAATTTGTCAAAATGAGGTGTTTAGGTCTTAAATTTGAAGTGGCTTTTTAAGACCTGGTATTTGGAGCAGATTGATCAAAGTTAAATGAAGAATGTGCGTGTTTGTGTCAGAGAAGTTGTATTTGCTGTGATGCCCGTCATGTAAACGAGGGTCAGATGGAGCGACAGCGCACAACAGAGGTGCGTGGAGCAGAGCACATGAGCTCACTGTTGGCTTAGCACCAATCGCCTCACAACTCTGGGATTAAACAAGAACTGTTCAACTTGGCCAAAGGAAAAGCATGTTTCACTTAGCGAGTGAGTTTTAAGGTAAGCTCACAGCGCTTTAATTCGGGCTGAAAATTTCTTGACTTTACCATTGTTACCGCTGCAGATGCTGCGCGTAATGAGCCGTATGATTCACTGCGTGCATTCCGTAAATTATCTTTATTTATATAAGTTGTGCGGTAGTTTGTGTACATGTGGTGAAAATATCAGTTTTTAAATCGCCGCGTGCACAAAAAACTTTTCACTTATTTCCGCGTTAGCTTCAAGTTAGCCGCTGTGTTCCATCCACATTTACGCACACGCGTAAATGTGGATGTGTGTAGCCTGGCTTAATTACAGCAGCACAGAATCTGCGAGGTGTGATGAGTTTCGGGACACGTGGGTCGGGATTCGGGACACATGCGTGAATTTCGGGACGTCTGGTCACATAAAGCTGGCCACTGTAGATGAGCGCAGTGAAAGAGACAGGTGCAGCACCTGTCTGTGATCATGTGACAGGTGAACTGCATCAAATAGGAACAACTATCTACAAATATTATATGTAGATAGTTGTTGAAATGTATGTAATTTTGTGAGCCAATAAATAGTGTGTATATGACAAAAAATTTTGCTATGCAAGGTCTTAAAAAGGTCTTAAATTTTGTTATAGAAGGTGTGCAGGAACCCTGTTACTGCCCCTCTACCAAACCACATTTATCTTCTGAACTAGCCTGTTCTCACAACACAGTTGGTCCCTTAATCTCACCCTTCTGAATTGAGTCACTGAGTCAGCTGGACCTGTCACCTGAAACAAAGGCCTCATCTGGTCCCCATTTCATCTATTCATTTCACTACCATTATTGTCTACTTTTGTTGAGGCTTTGAGGATTGCAAAAGTGTGCATTTTGAAAATAGTTATATTTTTTGAATTTGCACGTTCTACTCATGTCTGAATGGATACAACCATGATTAAGTGCCCAAGAAGGGTCTGTGACTCTGTAATGGGCCACCTCAGACTGAGCCTTCACTTGTAATATGAGCAAAAACACTATCTTTTAAAATAGACTTAACTTTACACACCAGTCAGGTCGTTAAAGTATTGTGCACAATAAGTGTGACTATGACTAGTACAATTTCTGAAGGCAGAAAAGATGGAAAGTAATAGCAGGTGACTTCAGTATAACCTTAATATTAAATATATAGTATACATATAGGAAAATAAGTTATTATTACTATAGTCTCGGAATACATTCATTAAAAAAAATTAAGCTCTTCACATAGTTCCTTTGATTTGGTAGAGCTGTATAATAGTACCTAATAGAGTTGAATATTGCCTCTATCCAAGTGACAAAAATTCTTTAGTCAGGCACTTCAGAGCTCATAAAATGTGTATAAAGTGACACATTTCCTCACATGGATAGAATCATAGTCAGAGTTCAGTTCAGTTACAATTTCTAAAGACGTAAACTGTTTATTTATGTATGTATTTTTTTTTTTAAGTCAATAGGTTACGAAAAGCCAAAATATAAAATATCCACAAATTTTGAAAATAAGAGAATCCAAGGGTGCTCATTGGATCTTACAAATGAGTGTAATAACATACCAGGTGCTCATCAAAAATGCAGGCAAAGATTATGACAAGTAGAGAAAAATCCGAGGCACGTCAGATGCTTTTTTTTTTTTTTTAATACCGCCAACACGTTCGATGAGTAGCACACGTCCTGTGAATTAAAACATAATCACATGACTATGATATACACCTACAAATACATATTACAGAAACACATTTTTCATACATACAAAAATCACATGTTATAGATATACATCAATAATTATTTGGGTTTAAAGAGTAAATCTTAACCTGTCCCAAGCCCCAGTTCTAATCTTATCCATTTTAGTAACTTGAAGCCTAAACTTACCCATTAAACCCAAAGAAAATGTTGCCATGTTAACCTGGCCAGCCAGCTGGTTTATCTCGCATCTGGCCTTCCAGTCGTCCGATTGGTTTGGGAGTCCGAACCAGCGGTGTTTCGGAGGTGTTAAGACGGCTGTTTGCGCCTCGGTGCTAACCCTACCCTACATTCAAGCTTAACAAAGATGGAGATACTCGTGGATGTACGTGTTTCTGCTGCTTTTGATGCGGTTTTAGCAGAAATACGGAGTAATTTCTTTTTGAAAGAAGAGCCGTATGTGTGACACGTACTTGTAAGGTAGGCCCCACACTCAATAGATCCATTTACTGTTAGTAAACAAAGATGGCTGCGCGCGCTAACTGGTGCCCTGAGTGGTGCCCAGTCCCAGGCTTTTCAAGCTACGCAGGTGTAACTTGGCCAGCCAGATGGTTTATCTCGCGGTATTTGTGAATTCACAAACACGAGAGAAACCATCTGGCCTTTGTCCGGCTCGATTGGTTTGAGAGTCCGAACCAAGCGATGACCAGCCCAATCACATCACAGCAGCGTGGTTTTGAACCAATCACATTGTAGCAGGGCAGGCTAACACGGGCCGTTAGCTCCCCGGTGCCGCAGCCGAGTCTGATTCAAGCTAAACAAAGACGGCGGCTCCCGTGGATGTACGTGTTTCTGCTGCTTTTGATGCGGTTTCAGCAGAAATACGGAGTAATTTCTTTTTGAAAGAAGAGCAGTATGTGTGACGTGTACTTGTTCTATCTCACGCGGACATTGGATACACCATTACGAGTTGTTGCTGTGATTGGCTAGCTCAAATAAGGTAGGCCCCACACCCAATCAGCTCGAAGTATTTCACTAAACGCCCCGCCTTTTCTCGAACGCTTTTAGCGAGTCAAGTCCCAGATGGATATAGTGAGAACTCAGATAGGAGCTCAACACATATCCATCTGGCGTGAGCCAGGTTAACGCAGGTGCATTTTTCTTAAAAAATCTCTTTAAAAACTCAATTTAATGAACGGCAAGCGACTCCAGATCCATGTACAGTTAGCTACTGAATGTTAGCGTGACGTTAGTAGTGTCCTGATATTCAGCGGCCGGATATTTACCTATATTTGATGGAAAAATCTCGTGTGCACAAGAGAAAAGCTGTGATCATACATATCCCTTGATGAGTTTGACGACGTAATTTGCGGAAAAGCACAGGAGGTGAGTTACCATGACATTGCTTAAGATTTTTGTGCAAGTTGTGTTAATTATTTATCAATTATAAGTGGAGAAGTAGACTCACAGATAAACTGCACCTGTGTGGCATTATTTTGTGCTGATTTCTACAGAAGCTTATTGTATAAAAGACTCAGAGAATATACTTACATGACTCTGAGGCAATGTATTTTTTTTGATAGTGATCCCTCATTATTTCTAATGCCTTTAGCGGTAAGCTAATTAGCCCGCAGAAATCGCGAGTTATAACGAGTGTCAACTGGTGCAAACCAATGGAACAGATTAGAAAGAGGTCAGAGCCTCGATAGAAGTCATTGTTGAGTTTTCTAACCGTTTAGTATCTTTAGTACAGCTTACTCGTTTTGTAAACTTATGTGGAAACTCTGCGGAGGGCACCAGTGCTTCTCTGCCCCCAAAATGACGTAGGCTCTGAACGGGTCTATCAGCTCGAAGTATTTCACTAAACGCCCCGCCTTTTCTCGAACGCTTTCAGCGAGTCAAGTCCCAGATGGATATAGTGAGAACTCAGATAGGAGTTCAACACAGATTCATCTGGTGTGAGCCAGGTTATTGCCATGTGGCTTCAACCAAAATTCGTTGTTGGTTTTTCTGAGCATTTTGACGGACATTTCGTTGTAAATCTAAATTTTCTCCAGAGTTTGTGTTGTATATGCACCACCATTAACTTGCAATAAAAAAAAAAAACTAACTTGATCAATAACCAAAATTTGCTGTAAAATACCATGAGCATTGGCGATCTGGCGTTGAACTATTTGCTGTCTTCTCCAGACTCGCCACATGTCGTGTGGGACCAGATGGTGGGCCCTTCAGTCTTCAGCGCCGGGATCTGTTTGTTGAATTATGTACACAAGAAACGAGGGAGATGTTAGCAGCTCTGGTCCCAGAAGGAGAGCACCATTAGCAGTGCAGGCGCCTGCCGATGTGCTGAGGAAAAGCTTATTATGGATGATTAGGTGCTGTTCACAGACAAAGGCTAAGTCTGTGGGGACAAGCCAATTTGCACAGGTTGTACACAGTGAGAAAATGAGTGCTAGAGCTTCTCCGCAGTGCTTTCTGTGACAATAATTGGATGTTTAGACGAAAACAGTACACATTTTATTCGTATTTTCATTGTAGATTTTCTTACTGTGCAGTCATTAAGTATTACAGCATTCAACCATTGGTAAGTGTCTTGAATTCTTATGTCATAGCATTGCTTATATGATTAACTGTCTAATATTAATAAATGCCAAACCTTTTTCCTCAAACAGGTGAGATTATTGTGACATTTTGCATTTCAAGCAATCCAAAGCCTTCAGACCAACTGGTGCTAGTCTCCTTTCTCTTCTCTTCAGAGTAAAAGAACTTACATGTCTGCGCTCCAACACTGTTGCTGTCATTCACACTGGGACTGAGCTTGTTAATGTAAGGCAGGCTGTGAAAGAGAGCCAAAAAACTCAAACATATAAGGTCCAACGGTACAGCAGTACGGCATAAGGTGTGTTTCATGTGACACACAAATTGAGGAGCTGGGTGTCTTCTGCAGTAGTGCTGTTAGTAAGAGTATATTTTTTGTCCAGCACAGTCTCTGAAGAAAACGTAGATATACAACGAAATGTCAAAAATGTACAATAACGTCCTGAAGTCAAAACGTAAAATACCCACGGGATTTGGTTGAAGCCATGTGACGACATTTTCTTTGGGTTTGACAAGTAAATCTGAACCTATGCCAAATTTGCTTTTATTTTACGTTTTGGCGCTTCGTAATCTAGTGACGTTAAAAAGGTGTGAAAACGTACTTATTGCACATTTTTGACGTTTTGTTGTAGATCTGCGTTTTCTCCGGAAACTGTGTTGTTTTTGTCCTCCACAGAATTGCGTAAAGGTTACTGCAGCAATGTTCTTTTTGATTTCTTTTACCTCACAACTTGGTTTCTTTTTAAAAACTATTTGTTTGAAATAGATTGTTGTTGTATTGTCGACACAATTGAGCTGTTATATGTGAGTCATCTTCAGAACAATCACTTGTCTTGGTGGTGATGTGTTGTTTATCAGCTGCTTCTTCGGCTTAACTGACTACACTTTCTGTTGTCGGGTGGTCTCTGGAAGAGAGTCATCATTGCTTCTAAAAAACTAAATACTAATGCTGGATCCAAAGTGAATATGATTAAAAAGCGGGGTACCAACAGCATCAACCAACACTGCAAAGTGTTCCTTCTTTCCCTCCTCCAGAGAGCACCATATCTATCAGGCTGTCAGTCTGATCAAACCTTGGGAAGTGCAAGTACAACAAGACACTACCAAGAATGGTGTTCAGAAGAAGGCACATACGTAGATAGCAAACCCAAACATGTCGACAAGTAAATACATCTCAAGCCTATTAGACCTTTTTGAACATGAAATTACCAAGAACCAGGCATCAGGAACACTTCTACACTCTTTCCTTTATGGCAATATTTCTCCCCCAGGAACATTTCCTGGCTTATATTTGCACTGCCCAGCTCATCAGCTCTTTTCTTGAATATTTGTACCTTTTGTTTGAATGACCAGTCAGTCCCTGCACTTTTTGACAGATTGCTTTACAAAGACATGAGGGTCTGGGATCAGAGCGCCGAGATTCAATTTTGAGGGCGGGCTTTCCGAGCGCTAGAGTCAACCAATCACAAAAAACCCGGAAAATAAACCAAAACAGCGACACTCTGAACCAGATGTTATTGTAAATATGTAGCGCAAGGATTTTTATCTGTATGAAGGATCTCAACACCAGGCTTGCCAGGTTTTAAGGATAATTGCTCAAAACTGAATCATCATCAACCACGTCCGCCATCTTGAATGTTTTGAAACTTTTTTTCTTTATTGGCGAGAGGTGGAGGAGTGGCTGTTCGTCTTAATTTTGGACGACAAAGTGATTAGCTCTGTCGCTTGTTCCAGACCCGTCTGCATTCAAACAGAATGTGGGAGGAACTCTGTCTTGAGGAGCCTAAACAGTCCAGCTGTTAATTTCGGAAATAAAATCAGGTGGCATGCCTGGTCTACTGATGTGTAAATACGTCGATGTGTATCACACACAGGTTCAACTTGTATTAAATGTTGTTATGTCAACAAAAAGTCATGGACCCACATGCGGACATGTGCAAAAAAGAGTTACAGAAACAGCAAAAGGTTTATGTGCAAAAATGCCTATTGTCTTTAAAAGAAAGCTAAAAGAATGTTGCAAACCCAGTTCAGTATAATCAATATTGGCCTGTGTTTTTCAGTAACTGGCTGAACGAGAAACACCAGCTCCTGCTTGGTGCACCACATATGGCACTTGTGTGGGCTGATCAGTCATAGTGATCACAGCGGACGTGGATGTCATTAGGGCTGGAACCACTGCGGTGATAATACACTGATACAACAGATGCTCAGGTGAGGACGCCATGTAATCATGTTTTAATTATGATGGGTAATTACCGTCTCTCCCAGGACGCTAAAGTCACTGTCAATATGTTACTAGAGCTGAAAAACACACTCACGGAAGGTTAATAGGAAGGTATGACACAATGTAATCGATGACTATGAAACTAAATGTAGACTTACGTTAGGTTGTTAGCACAATCTTCATGTTTTAATTAAGCTGTCCTCTTTACGTCTCCTTAAAAAATGGTTTGTGTTGAGTGTTATTATGAAATGTTTTGGTGCTTTCTGTGTTGTGTTTAACATAATGAACTATATACAAGTATAAACACTAAATCCATCTGTGCTCCAGCTTGATTCATCACATGGCTGTTCACTTCCTGTCAGCAGCATATGGCATTTTGCACAAACCATATGTGCAAGACAGAATGGGACTCTATGTTTCATGAGCATTCATTTGATAACAATGGTACGGTGGGCCTGAAGGAAAAAATTTGAACGCAAAAAAAAAAAAAAAAAAAAAAAAAAAAAAATGCACATTTGAAAACGCAAATTTAAAAAAACGCACCACAATAAAAAAACAACAACAAAAAAACGCTAATTTGGAAACACGCAATGCACTTTAAAAATACAAATGCAAATTCGAAAAACACGCACTACAATTTGAAAACACAAATGCAGGCTCAAAAAAACGAATCAAAATTTGAAAACACAAATGGTAATTTGAAAACACGCGCCTAAATTTAAAAACGCAAATTTCGAAAACACGCACCGCACTTCAAAAACACAACTAATATTCAAAACACGCACCACACTTCAAAAACAAAAACGCAAATTCGAAAACATGCTCCAAAATTTGACAACACAAAAGCAACTTCAAAAACACGGGGTAAAAACTTCACTAGGGAAAACTCTGTTTATAAAAGTGATGTACTTTTGGCGCAATGCTAACCGCCAACAAATAAATTTACCTAAATATAAAGTGGACAGTTTGATGAAGAATTTTTACACCTTCTCCATGAAAGTGAAGAAGTGTTAGATTGAAAACCATTGTTATAAATTAAACTTGCTAATATAAAGTTTGTAATATTAGCTATAGTCTAAAAAGGTAAATCAGTAAATTGAGTCGTAAATTGTGTGCTAAAAGCAATTTTAAACACTATAATGTTTTAGATGATATTAATAATAATGTGAACAGTTTCTACTGCTACTAAAGGATGAATGAATGGAAGTGTCTGACTGAAGGTTGTAATGTTTGTACACTGCATACGGCTCTCTTTACTGGCCTTTTTAAGGACAACGGATGGAAAAAAGCTTCCAAGTTATAATCTGGTACAAACATCTTTGCCTGCTGACATAACTTAATGGTACATTGTCCTGTTAAATACATAAATAAACTGAAAATACATTAAATGCCGGGCTGATTGTTTTTGTAAAAAGCTAGCCCAGTGTGTTGTTATTTAAATAAATAAATTATAGGTTAGCATTAGCTTCAAGACACAAACGGCACATTGTATAAACACATAGGTTTTCATGGTGAAGTACTGTATTTACCTCGTATGTGAAGGTCAGAACATGCGGAACATAATAACTGATTGTAACTTGTGTCAGCTTTGTGTAGACTAAATATTAGGGATGGGACAGGACAAAATTTTCACGAGACGAGACGAGCCACAAGATTGGGTCCACGAGATCGAGTTAAGACAAGATTTTTAAATAATTTGCATAAATTGTTTCAATTTAGAATTTAAACAAGGCAAATTACAAAATTTGATTTGTATTATTTATTATTGTTAGTTTATATTATTTTAGTTTAGCTTTACCTTTCATTATGTATATCACCTTGGATTTTTATTATTTGAACGATACGAGTTTTGACTGAAATTGATCCGCTCCCCCGTGTGTAGCTCAGGCTCCGCCCCCTTTCTCCTGCTTCACAGCGCTGCCGCTGCTGACAGGGACCAGACACACACAGATGAGGAAACTTATTGATGATATAGGCCAAAATATCTCTTTGTGATCTATTTTAAACTATGTTTAAGTGTCGAAAACACTGCTCTGTATATTTGACAATTATACATTTTTCGCGCTAACTTTTACAATGTTTAGGACTAATTATCTCTGTCAATATTGATACAAAACATTTTAGTAAACGGTACAATTACGCTGCTGTATTTGTCCTTGCACAATCAAGACGACGATAAGCAAGAGAGTAAAAACATAATTATCATTCTTCTACCCGGGCCATTTCTTTTCTTGAACATTACAAATGATCTCACAGCACATCTCCCCATTGTCATCACAGTAGCCTGAGCTTACGGTAATGATAATAACTTCAAGGCTGACATCGCAGGCGGAGTGTGAGTCTGATAGATCTCTCCGTTCTGACTGAAGACTCCTCACCAGGGGAATTCATAGTTAAATAAAAGCGCTTTACGGGGTTCGTCGTTATAATGCCAAGTGTGGGGTCGTTAGTCAAAGGAACGTGATTAATTATACATGCATAAATTAGTTGTCTCTCCCTGACATTTCCCCATGCAGTCACAGAGGGAAGTGTCATAGTAGGAGGTTCTTTGCCAGTTTATTAGAAGCGTCGCCATCCTTGACCTCTGTTCTTGACATAATGGACCAGTGTGTTGTAATCAGGCCCACACCATGTTTTTTTGAGGTTACTCTTAATAGACCTATGTCGTTTTTTTTGACTGATTCAACTCTGGAACATGTGTTTACACTTGTGTTCTTATAGGAGATATTTTAAACTTCCTACTCCACGTTTTGCTCACTTACGTAATGCATTCGGAGGATCCAAATTAGTCACCGCGATGTGTTTTAACCTTCTTTCACAGCTATTAGGAGTGCCTGATTTATTTAACTGAAGTGGCATAACTGTTTCGAGGAAATGTTAGGAGCTAGGAGTGTTGGTATGCTAACAACAATTAGCCGCAATGCTAACAAACTCAGTGGAGTTTGGTAATTATTAGACGTTGACAGTACAGCACAGGCTAGTTTTCATATGACTAAATAAAGTAACAAAAGATTTGTGCTGGGAGAAATAGATTTTAAGTTTTTAGCTGACAATAGCCCTAACCCTTGACCTGTTTCACGGCGGTGATTAAAAAGCCCAGGGTTCCTCAAGCTGTGATCAAGTGCAAAGGCAGCCTCTGGTACTTAAAGGTTGCACTGTATAAATACTTTTTGTCAAAAAAAAAATTATGAAAGCACATTTTTGTCATTTAGAAGCTTTTATTACACCAAATAAACAATGAAAATCTTTGTCTTTACATTGAGCAGGCTTTCAATGCCACAAAGAAGACTATGATTTGTCCTGGTGGAGGGCCTCCTCTTGTGTATTTCCACAGAAAAGCAGCTTCTATAGCTATATTTCTTCCGATTATCACATAAATTGTATTGATAGACATTAAGAATGTACAGTATGGTTTTAACTTCCTATATCCATTGAATCTCCAGAAAGTTACACGGTGTCACTTTACGTCTTCTGCAATTTGACTTTTTGTTTAATTTTAATTTAAATGAATAAATGTTTACAACCTTTCGGGGTTAAATCATTACCAGGGACTAACTCATAATTAGCTGAAATTTCAGTAAAATTAGATTTGGTGGTACTCAGCCTTCTCTCATCATTAGTTAACTGAAAGTTGTATTCAAAATGATGCATGTTTGAGTAATCTTGTCTTGTCCTGAAACTGATGATTAATTGCTCAGAAAAACCCTGTCCTCACCTATAACCTATCCTCACTCACTCTGTATTTAATTGTGATTATTCAAAAAATCAGATTCATAGTAAAGCATGTATGGTTCAAAATAGTCACATAGCCACTTTACAACAGTAAAAATTACAAATATAAAATCTTGTTACATCATAATCTTACACTGAAGAGGCTGGGCTTACCAGTTTTGAAGTTTTGCACAGGAAGTACATGGACTAATCTCTATTTCAAAGCCGTTTTACATCAATTTTGTGTTTTACAAAGAACTAAATGTAAATAACTGATTTACATATTCTTAAATACATAGAAAAAATGAATGAGGTGTCTGTTATAACCACTTTTCTCAACTCATATGTTTTGGATCCAATGTTACCAATTATTCGATTACCAATTTAGCTGACAAGTAAATGACAGCTGACAGTAAATTAGCTACGATTATTCAGTTGACTTGTTGTAGCCCTATAGCAAAACTATACTTCCAAATTTACAATACAAACTGGCTTTTATTCAGCAGCATTCCTCAGGGAGATTCTGGGTAATCGGAGCCAAATCAAAAGATATCCAGTGCAGTCTGCATCAGCCTCAGGGTCTCCTCCAGCAGTTAAAGACACATCGAGTTATATGTCTGAGACACTTTACAGGCTTATCTGCGCAAGAAGAGGCTCCACTCTAACTCCCACTATATTCTCCTTATTCTCACTGCTGAGGGTAGGGTTTTCTTTTGCACTTTGTCTAATTGCAGGATGACTGCCTTTTTATACACTCCAAAAAGATTTATTTGTTCTTTGCAATATATTTTCTTTTTTTTATGTCCGATCAGTGGTTGTTTTATTTGTCAGATATTGCATGTTTCAACTGCCATGAATCATTGGGACAGAGGACAACAAACAACAAAGTTAGATAAAATAGGCAGTAGAAATGAGGAAACTTACCAACGCTAAATTAACCAAGACGAGGGGGCATTTTTACTTTCTCATACTCAGGACATTGTTCTAAATACATTGAACTGCAGAGGGCACGGCTACATCATGCAACTCTTTCGAGAATGGCCAATCAGTCAAAACATCTAAAGTTATGACAAATGAAACAATTGCTGGTCTGAGAAGAAATTTAAAGCACAGCTTAGTAACATTTTGACCATGTCTTTGTAAGTCGCATGGTTGCATTGTATTTTCAGAGATTGAAGCTTGTGTCAGCGTACTCAGCTGTTCCTGGTGGAAATCCACTCTTGCAGTTTCTGAAACTCAACCAATTCCCAACCTGACCCCAGCTGTCCAGTGACCTGGTTAGCTAGCCACATTATCGCAATATTTGTAAATTCTCAAACTTCAGAGAAATCCAGTTGATTGGTTTGCGGTCTAAACCACTGGTTTAACGCTCAATCACATTGCAGCAGGGCGAGTTGAGGAGGGTTGTTAGTGTGCAATCAGTGCGCCGGGGGGGGGGTGCACCTTCCCTTCCACCACATCAGCAAAAACAACAGCAAGCTGAGTCAGAATTAAGCAAAACAAAGATGGCTGCTCCTGTGGATGTATAACCTGGCTCACGCCAGATGGATATGTGTTGAACTCCTATCTGAGTTCCCACTATATCCATCTGGGACTTGACTCGCTGAAAGCGTTCGAGAAAAGGTGGGGCGTTAAGGGAAATACTTCTAGCTGATTGGGTGTGGGGCCTACCTTATTTGAGCTAGCCAATCACAGCAACAACTCGTAACGGTGTATCCAATGTCCGCGTGAGATAGAACAAGTACATGTCACACATACTGCTCTTCTTTCAAAAAGAAATTACTCTGTACTTCTGCTGAAACCACATCAAAAACAGCAGACAACACGTACATCCACGGAAGCCGTCATCTTCGTTTAGCTTGAATCAGACTCGGCTGCGGCACCGGGGAGCTAACGGCCCGTGTTAGCCCGCCCTGCTACAATGTGATTGGGCCTCAAAACCACGCTGCTGTGATGTGAGTGGGCCGAACCACGGCCGTTTCGGACTCTCAAACCAATCGAGCCGGACGAAGGCCAGATGGTTTCTCTCGTGTTTGTGAATTCACAAATACCGCGAGATAAACCATCTGGCTGGCCAGGTTAGTGGATGTACGTGTTTCTGCTGCTAATGATTCTGTTTTAGCAGACGAACAGAGAGGTGTCCATGTGCAACACTTGTTCTATCCCTGGAGCATATTTATTCATTATGATTCATTTCTGTGATTGGATAAGCACAAACTAAGATTGTCAATGGTTATGGATGTTCATCGTGTCTTCCTAAAGTATTTAAATGAAAATGTTCAAAGAACCAATATAAATCAGAAAGCAAGGCCCGCCCACGCACTTTTGAATCGAGACGAAAGATCTTTCCAACTCTCGTGTAGAGCAGTCTTCTTCAGCGACCCGTGAGGTACCGGACTTGTCATGCCAGGGACAACAACAGCATATAAAACTCATAGTTAAACGACAATAACATGCACGTTAGAGTAATATCCTCCAGCTACGGTAGTCCTGACCAAGCCTAGCAAGAACACCTGGAGATGGGTCCCCGAGCGCTGCACTGTGGCGATCACTGCTCCTGAGGAGATGCCCCAGAGGCATTGAAGGATGGGTCAAATGCAGAGGGCAAATTTCCCTACGGGGACAATAAAATGTACCTTAACCTTATAAGACTTGCAACATGCAACACCTCTGACGAAGACGGAAGTGACTGTTGAAGCTAGTCAGGTCTTAAACCATCTCTTATCGATATTTGTGTCTGATAAAGATGAAAACGCTTTCATATAGGCACTGGTTGACCAGTGACATCCCTTTCTTTTGCCAAAATAATTTGGGGGAAGTTACAGATGGATAATGTGGAAGAACTCATATAGAAGTTCAACACATATCCATCTGGTGTGAGCCGGGTTAGCTCTCCTGAACCTTAACGCTTTTGATTTTTTTTAACTGGCAGTTTAAATTAGTTTGGATGTGTTTTGCTGCCTTATTTGAATACTGAAGTTGTAGTCTTAATTTGATAGATAAGTGAATTTACACAAGTCAGCTTTAGAGGGAGCATTGCCACTAAAGCTGCTTAGTTCTTTAAAATACATCTTTCTTACATGCACTGTCCAGCTTTGCTACACTACCTTCCCAATGTTACTGTGTGTCCCGCTCTGTTACTAAAGCTAGCACCCATCAGTCCAAAACATGCCAGTGTGGGTAAATTGGGGTGTTGCTCCTTGTAAGTGTGTGTCAACTGTGTAACTCCAGAGTGTACACAGCATATAAAACTCATAGTTAAACGATAATTTCCCATGAGATTTGCAGACGAGACCTAGATGTCAACAAGGAACAACAACGCATCTTGCCTGTACCCCTTGGGCCCTGTGTCATTACACCATAGGAGGAATACCATTGCCATTTTCAGAATCATTACAACAATTGTGTTTGACATTTCCTGTGATGCTCTGAGCGAACCTGAGCGAGGGGAGATCAACGTGAATTAGTATGATTATTGACGAATGCTTGTGGTCGCAGTAGTGAAGTAGTGTCCGGCCAGAGCCAGACGAGGGCTAATTTTAGAGCACCCGTGATAGGCAGCTCTCCCCTCGGGACAGGGTGAGAGCGCCGAGAGAGCCTATCAAAGGGGATGCCTGCTCGCTGTTGCCATGGTGATCATAATTCAGCTTGGAAATCCTCTAATTAGGAGCAAGTGGCATGACGGATAAGAGGGAAGCTATATGGATGAAAGTTAAGATCGTAAATAGGAATCAAGTGGAGTTGATCTCCGGTGTATTATTAGCAGACAGAAACTGAAGAAAACTTGTTTGGTTCCGCAGAGTCTGGCTGCTATTGACTTACCACTCAAAAATGTCATAAAACACAAAATCAATATTTCCTCCACCAAGCTTTTATTGTGCTGTCATGGTGTGATCACTATGACAAGACCAAGCTAGCTAGTGCTAAATAAAGACTGTATAAAGACATAATACTGTATGCTGACATGTTTATAGGTTTTTTTCTAATAATACTCCTGCACTCACATGACTAAATTTGCTGTGTCCGCCATTATGGCAGTGACGCTAGGACTGTAGTTGACCAAAGAAATTCTTGGTCGACTAAAAACATGTCCCATCAACCGATTTATCGACTAAAAAGCGGGCGTGGCAAAGGCCCTAAAGCTGAAAGTAGAGTTATCAAAAGTATTGCACATCGATGCTAAAAATTGTGTCAAAATTAAATAACATTAACGGGACAAACATCTGAACTAAATCTAATATTTTCTGCAAAGAAAAAATCAAATCATTTTCTGAAAAGTTTTAAAATAATATTGAGTTTCATCGAAACTGGTTTGAAACTAAAATGTTTGATCATAAACTTGGATTTTGTGTTTAAAATGTCAGTCTATTGAATAAAAATCTGACTTTCTTGAAAGAACATTCTAATTCTCATTGTCATATTGAGAATCAAGTTTATTCCTTAGTGTCAAGTTTGAGTATTGTGACAACTCTGCAAGAAACTTTGCTTAAAAAGACTGATAATATTCTGTAGTTCATGCAAAAACTATAGTTTAAACAGAACATGAAGAGGAAACAGTGTTTATATAAAAATTTCAGTTCAGACCAATGATTCTGTTACTGTTGAATACAAGTTCCTTATAATCTAAATAAAAGAATTAGTCGACTAATACAATTTTGGTCGACCAAGACTCCATCGACCGATTAATCGACTAAACGACTAAAGAACTACAGCCCTAGACGCTACCATTGAATCTAATGGGAAGAAGCCTAAAATTCAACTTCTGTGGCTTACCCGTGGCATAAATTAGGCCGTAAATATCCGAACGTCTAAAACACACCGCAAATACACATTAGCGACCATTTTGTGGGCTGACTTTGCTTAGTTTAGATAGCATAAATCACACTCTAAATCTGCCATTCTGGACATCAGATTCACTTTTCACCTTTTTATATCATCAAAACGTTTCCCTGATGATGTTTGTGTGAAATACTGTATTTTTAACTTTAAAGCCCTGTACATATAACATTTTCTCATACGGACCACTTAACCATTCTGATCCTGGGAGAGTGCTCCGTCTTATGAAGCTTTAGTACGTGACAGACCGCCAATACAACTGGAACAGAGATTTTGAATTGTTTTAAGACAATAATTAAATTATTAACCACATACTAATTAATCTGTAGCTTAATGAACAGGCTTCACTTTTAGCTGCACAAATATATTCATATTGAGCGTAGACTTAACTGAAAATAAACATTTATAAAGTAATTAGGCTAATACATTTAGCATATTCAGGTATTTTCAGACCGGAGCTAGCCTAGCCGCTGCATGAAAAAGCCTACGTGGCTAAACTGGGATAAAATGTGTAATATATTGATCTTAAATTAACTGTACAGAAATAATTACCTGTCATGCACTTTAACACATGCTTATCCAGGCTTTCCTTTCTCTCCACATGATAAAAGTACACCACACAGCGACCTCGCATTCATCTATGCCAAATGATTTCATATTAGAAAAAGGAATGAATAATTGATTTCTCCATTAGCCACATGTGACATCCAGAATAGTTAATAAAGTGCTCTCTAAAAATGGCCCGGTTAGATCCACCCCAGTCGAGTCATTCATCAAAAGAGCTGGTGGCACATCGCGAGTACGGAACAGGCAAGTCTATTCATCAGAGAGACTACGTGAACAGGGTTAGCCGTAGCATCAAACGCTAGCTGAGTCGGGTGAGTGTTCGCATGTCAGCCGCAAAACGTATGATCTAGGAATACTCCTATGGTAATCAGTGCAGGCAAAGTGGTTACGTAATGACTTCATACTGTAACTTTTCTATTATATAGGAGTAATTCAAGATAAGATAAGCTTTGTTTGTCTCACATGGAGAATCATGCACTTTTCACATTGCTGTGGCTAAGCTAGTTCTGGTCTGAAAATTCATACAGATAGTCCCTTCTTATCAAGCTAAAATAACTACAATCTGAACTAGCTTTTTACAAAAAACAATTGGCTGTGTGCACGGAACTTCAGTTGGCTTGCGTACGTTCAAAAAAGCTAACTTCTGTACACACGACCATTTCCTGTTAGCGTTAGCATTTAGACACAATCATGTCTCTTTTTAAACACACAAGTGTCCTCTGGTGAAATATTCCTCTAATATGTAAAGTCTTTAACATGTTTTCTGTGACATTCACCACAACTGTCTGATCTAAAGAGGATTTATTTGATTTAAATTGATGTAAAGAAAACCTCATTGAAAAGCATTGGACAGGAAGTGGTTGTGTGTACAGGATGTACTATTTTGAACCAAAACAAGACAAATGCACTGAGCCAATTACCTTGGATTTTTGTGTATTTTTATTGAATATTCTACTCTAGGTTTAGGTAAATTTATTTGTTAGCATTTCACATTGTGCAAAAATGCTCACTTTTATAAACACAAATGCTTAACTTGATGAAGTATTTAGGGAAGATCTGAACTCGCTGCCAGTCATTAACTTGTTGAAATGTCACTTTCTGCTTTGTGATGTTTAAATATTGATTATTTTGGTGCATCTTTGCAAATTTCCAAAGGAATGACTTGAGGTATTAGGCAAACCATTACTATCCTAGCTGCAGCAAGAAAAGGGCCCATTCCAGTGTCTTGTGAAGATTGAACCTGGTCACCTCTCATTCCACCTGCCTTTCAGATCAACACTACGATGACCTAACCTGGCCAGGCAGCCAGATGGTTTATCTCACGATATTTGTGAATTCACAAACACAAGATAAACCATCTGGCCTTCCAGCCGCCCGATTGGTTTGAGAGTCTGAAACAGCGGTGTTTCAGCCCAATCACGTCACAGCAGCGTGGTTTTGAGGCCCAATTACACTGTAGCAGGCGGCCCCGGCGCCACCACCGAGTCTGATTCAAGCTAAACAAAGATGGTGGCTCTCGTGGATGTACTGTACGTGCTGCTTTTGATGCTGTTTTAGCAGAAATATGGAGTCATTTCTTTTTGAAAGAAGAGCAGTATGTGTGACATTAGGTGTGTTCAAGATGCGAAAATCTCTGCCTGGATTGCAGACGAGAGCAGGCGGCTGAGGCAAAGAGGAGGAGATTCAACTTGGACACATGTTGAGCCCGAGAGCAACGAGGCAGCCTCACATCTCACAGACTCACGGAGCTCTCGCGTTTGTTTGAAGTGTTAAAACTACGTACAGCATTGTAAACGCATTTCTGTTTCCCTCACGCATCACAAACTCACTCACACATCACCAGAGCAAAGAATAAAGAGCTCATGATAAAGTTGGCACACTTTAGATTTGCCTTTGTTCAAATGACTTTCAGCTCATCAGGATCATATTAATGATGTTGTGTGTAATGTACAACAGTCTGGGTCTTTTCTGACTCATGATAAACACGTGTGATGTTATAAAAGTCCACAAATACGATCAAGACAGCGGAGGAGGAACTGCTGCGCGTCACGTTGGATCAAAGCCAATCAGCGGGCAGTCACTGCACTACATTTCCCATCATGCATCTTGATTTTGTAGTCATCGAGGCGGTAAAGCGGGAGCAGTTGCTTTCTCCTCGCCTCGACGATTTGTCAAGTCGACTCGAGCCGGATTGATCTCTCGAGATTACCGAGGCCTGCGTAGCCCTGACGTAGCCCCCGACCCCCCTTACCGGCTCGAGCCGACTGCACCGTCTTGACCATCTTGAACACACCTATTGTACTTGCTGTCCCATGCGGACATTGGATACACCATTACGAGTTGTTGCTGTGATTGGCTAAGCACAAAAAAGGTAGGCCGCTTACCCAATCAGCTCGAAGTATTTCACTAAACACTCTGCCTTTTCCCGAAGCTTTCAGTGAGTCAAGTTCCAGATGGATACTGTGGAAGAACTCAAATCGTAATTCAACACAGATCCATCTGGTGTGAGCCAGGTTAACAGCGACCCAGGCAAATAGGTTAGCTTACTGGAGTAACGCACATGAAGCTGATTGGTTGTCATTTAGACCAAAACTTACTTCATGCACCTCACATTAAAATGTTATTTTTTTTACTTCGCTAATTGATTCTGTAGAAATCCACAATGGTTTTTCAATTCAATGTGACATTTTTAAAATATTTTTCCATGTATTTATTGTGTTGTAATCAGCCATGTTGGTTTTCATATGAGATTGGCTAATTAATTTGTCAGTCATGCATGTCCATCCACTGCAATGTCAAATATATATATGCTTTATGTGGCATATATATTTTGTCTTGATGTTAGCGATGTAATGGACAGCAAGGGAATAGCAACGTGCAGTAAGACAAGAAAAAATAAATAAATGAAAATATAAAAAAAATGTACAATCCATTTGCAGGTAGTGATGGACAGAGGAGTCCTTCAACAGAGGGAAACAGGCTCATCTGGCAAGACAAGGACATGAGAGGCAGATAATTTAGGGTTATGTTCTTTTTTCCCCTTTTTTAAATTGAAAGCTAATCTTAACCCAAATTGAAAAGAATAATCTGGTGTTGTCGCTTTTTTATTATAGCAATTTTGTTAAGGTGAGAAAGAATAATTTAATATGTTGCCCAACTCGAGCTACAAGCCATATGTTTCACCTCTGGTTGGATTCTAAACTGCATTTCTTACTTGTACAAGTATAATGACATTACAGTTGAATCTAATCTTAAAGGTCCCATATTATGCAAAATCGACTTTTATGAGCTTTTAACCTTCTATTGGTGTTAATTGTACCTCAAAACAACCCCCAAAGTAGTTTTATTTTTCATCCATGTGTTTTGAAGCTTTATTCTTTTAAAAAGAAAGGTGTGGCTTGAGCAAAGCCAATGCCTGACCGCACAGCTCCGACGTGGCACGGTGCCACTCCACCGCCCCTACCTGAAAACTTTTGGGCTCCACCTCCCCCCAGGAAGTGTGGCTGCAGCAGCCACTGTCAACAGACACGCCCCCCGCACGAGGACCACAGAGACAGCGCTCGCTCTAGCTGCGGACTCGCTCGCTCCCGCATTCATTTTGCTTCGCTTTACTTTGCTTTTAACACGCATTATTTTTTCGACATTGCTTGTTGATAGCTAAACCGCGTGCATTTAATCATGGCTAGTTGGAGAAAATGTGTTTTCGGCTGTGCAAACGCGGGGCACATTATATACCCTGCCGAAAGAAGAAAAGCTACGAGAAAAGTGGTTGACGCTAATATTTGGAAACCCACAACACGAAGTGCGGAAAAATCTTTTGTTTGCGAGCGACACTTTTCCGAAGACAGCTTCCAGAACTTCGGCCTTTTTAAAAGTGGATTTACTTCGAAGTTGATTTTACAACCTGGGGCAGTTCCCACCATCAGAGGAGCAGATGAACCAGCAGTAAGTACGATGGCAGTAGGCTTTGGCAAAGTTAGTCAAAACTGTAAATTGTCTCATAATGTCAATACAACGTCCTGTAACCTACATACAGCGCTTGTATACACGTATGTCGTTAGGTTTTGTTGTTGTAACGCAGCTGTTACCCTGCATATGATGCCCCATGTACATTTGCTCTCTATGTCTAAGTATCAACGTCCTAAAGACGAATTCATGACAAAATGGCGACATGACATTTGTCATTTGTCCATGGCCCTAGCGTGGACGGCCCTCAGTCCCACCATCATAGACCCATCGCCAGTTTTCGCATTTTCTGCGGCTAATGATATTTCATGACGCAATTTTTAATCTGAAAGTGTTCTGTAGTATATTTCAGTGATGTGTATTCAAAAAGTTTATTTAAATCGGGTGACCAGACGTGCTTTTCACTTACATCCCTGCAGATTTGAGCCTTATGTGAATGTCGTAGCATGTGTCCAAAAGCATAGAAGTGTCTTATTTTTTTTTAAAAAAAAGCTGTTTGATGGAGATTGATATACAATATTATATAACATATGTTACAAAATGACCAAAAACAAATTTGCAGATGTAATCAGAGAGACTTTACATACATGGAATCTCAATGAGTCATGGATTGACTAAATTAACATTTCCCTGCTCTTTTCACAGTTTACCTGCCTACCCCTGAGTTTGTAATAATATACTGTATATTTAATATATATTTTATTACAGATTTCTGTTTCTTTGCTTTATTTTTTTATAGACAGCTTACTTGCAAACACAAACTGAACTTAATTTCTTGTTTTCATGACAGGAAGCCCCTAGCTACACTCCAAGAGCAACAATACTAGATGCTCCTACACCATCTCCATGTCCAACGGCACCATCTAAATCGACAAGAACTGTTTCAACACAGTTATCGGCTGGTACTCTGAAGTTACACCATGTGAGAAGCAGAGGTAAATGCAAAGTGCAAAACAAGTTTGCTATTTATCACAATGAAGCATTTAAACAAATGTATTCGCCACCTGTGCACACACAAAATGTTATGCACATAGTAATTATTGTGCAGGGCTATTGGGTTCATATAAAATGGGTTTATGTTCATGCACCCAGCTGTGTGTCATACTGCTACCCATATCTGTAATTAATACATATTGAATAGTAAATATCATAGTTTATTTAATTGGTAAATACTTTCATTATAAGATATAAAATAAACTACAGCTTAGAGCCTCAAAAACTAAAAAATGTTTAAACTTATCTAATTTATCTGTATTTTCACAGGTGTACAAGCTACAACTGATACTTCAGATAGTTGTACTGAGACAGAAACGTCATGGCTCCAACTGTCTTCAACACCGATGAAAGCTACTACATCTGGGATTGTGGACAGACCAAGAAAGAGGCCACGTTTGGAAATTGAAGAGGAAGAGGAAGAAGACCTAGATATCTCAGACATATCACTGCCACAACCGCATGATTCCACCTACGAACCTGGAGCTTCTCTAACTGAAGTGTCTGAAATGACGTAAGAATCACATACAATATCCTTTTTTTTTTTTTTTTTTTTTTTACAACACGTTTAATAAAAATAAGGCATTTTTGTTCTTTATATAACAGTGAAATGGACACTGCAGAAGACTTTGAGGACACAAAATATATAGTTTTTGAGAGTTGTTTAAAGAAGCTATTCCAAACGTGTCCAATTTGTAAACAACACTGCAACCTTCAGAGAAGAAGATTTGGAACGTTTGTTTCATTCACACAGAACTGTCCACATTGTCTCTATCATCGAAAGTGGGACAGCCAGCCAATAATGGAGAGTACTCCAGTTGGCAACCTTCAACTGTCTGCAGCTGTGTATTTTTCAGGAGCATCTTTTGTAAAAATGGAAAAGGTAGGAGAAATACAAAATTACAGTATATATGTTCATAAAGGCATTACATTAATTAACTACTTCTTCATCTTGTCTCATCAGATATGCAAAGCGATGAAGCTTCAGGTTCACCAATATGACACTTTCAGACGGCACTCAAGATTGTTTCTTGAGCCTGCAATTTACCACAAGTGGACGACTGACCAACAACTATTTTTGGAGGAGTTGAAGAAGAAAGACAAAATAGCTGTTGTTGGTGGACATGAGGGCAGATTCACCAGGTAATAAAAATGGTCCTATCATTGATTACACGATTTATGGCCATTATTACAACCTCTAATGTGTGTAGGACCACAAGTTTGGCAAGTTATTGTGGAAAGCTACATCTCTGTACTGGAACTGGAGAGAGTGAAAAGATCTTGATATAAATAAGTACAGGTACTAGTTTTTACAACTTTTGTGTATGTGTATAATATACTGTAAATATATATTTGAATGTGTATTATTGCACGAGTAATGAAGTGGGAGGAAGCCTTCTACATGGAAAAAGAAGGTCTGCGACGAAGTCTGGATTTACTCCAAGACAACAATATAAACCTGGACTAATTGTCACAGATCGTCACACCCAAGTAAAAACTTTTCTACGTGGAAGAACTAACACAGTACTATGACGTCTGGCATATGGAGAAAGGTTTTTGACTTTGTTTTTTACTCAAATCCTTCTTGAATATATATATATATATAATTTTTAAATATAATGTGCATTTGTTGTTTTGCAGGCTTATCCAAAAAGTTGGATAAGTTATCAAAAAGACAAAGAATGCCAGCTGATAAAGAAGTGGTCTGCTGCCATCAAGAATCACATGTACTGGGCAGCATCTTCTTCTAAAACAGGTCCAGAGAAAGTAGCCAAATGGACATCCCTCATCAACCACATTCAAAATGTTCATACCCACGACGATCCTAGAATTTCCAAGCCTGTGCAATGCATCCCGAAAAAGTCTCCAGAGACCCAAGCAAGTGGTTTCAGCCAGGTCTGTAATTATTTTTCAAATTTTATAACTGGGACATTTGAAATTCTATATGTCAATGTTTCCTAATTTTTCCACTCAGGTTCCTTGGCATTATACAAGGTAGAAAAACTACTTGTAAACAAGAGAGTGCTGGGAGATGTAAGCAAAACTGAGCTCTGATCACCAAACATCTTCACTGGAGGCATTTCACAGTGTGGTTATACGCTTTGCCCCCAAAAGTGTGGTCTTTCCCTTTGTAGGGATGATGTGCAGGTAAAATGTACACTTGTATTTGTTATCTGTATTAGATATAAAGTAATATATTTTTAAGTAAATATTGTTTTAATTCTCTTTCCTTTTGTAGTGGTGCTTATACATCAGATACATGTACAACTTCAGCTAAACTGTTTACAATTTAAATATTCTCTAGGTGTCCTTGCAGGCCCTATCCCCACCTCNGAAATCCACAATGGTTTTTCAATTCAATGTGACATTTTTAAAATATTTTTCCATGTATTTATTGTTGTTGTAATCAGCCATGTTGGTTTTCATATGAGATTGGCTAATTAATTTGTCAGTCATGCATGTCCATCCACTGCAATGTCAATATATATATGCTTTATGTGGCATATATATTTTGTCTTGATGTTAGCGATGTAATGGACAGCAAGGGAATAGCAACGTGCAGTAAGACAAGAAAAAATAAATAAATGAAAATATAAAAAAAATGTACAATCCATTTGCAGGTAGTGATGGACAGAGGAGTCCTTCAACAGAGGAAACAGGCTCATCTGGCAAGACAAGGACATGAGAGGCAGATAATTTAGGGTTATGTTCTTTTTTTCCCCTTTTTAAATTGAAAGCTAATCTTAACCCAAATTGAAAAGAATAATCTGGTGTTGTCGCTTTTTTATTATAGCAATTTTGTTAAGGTGAGAAAGAATAATTTAATATGTTGCCCAACTCGAGCTACAAGCCATATGTTTCACCTCTGGTTGGATTCTAAACTGCATTTCTTACTTGTACAAGTATAATGACATTACAGTTGAATCTAATCTTAAAGGTCCCATATTATGCAAAATCGACTTTATGAGCTTTTAACCTTCTATTGGTGTTAATTGTACCTCAAAACAACCCCCAAAGTAGTTTTATTTTTCATCCATGTGTTTTGAAGCTTTATTCTTTTAAAAAGAAAGGTGTGGCTTGAGCAAAGCCAATGCCTGACCGCACAGCTCCGACGTGGCACGGTGCCACTCCACCCGCCCCTACCTGAAAACTTTTGGGCTCCACCTCCCCCCAGGAAGTGTGGCTGCAGCAGCCACTGTCAACAGACACGCCCCCCGCACGAGGACCACAGAGACAGCGCTCGCTCTAGCTGCGGACTCGCTCGCTCCCGCATTCATTTTGCTTCGCTTTACTTTGCTTTTAACACGCATTATTTTTTTCGACATTGCTTGTTGATAGCTAAACCGCGTGCATTTAATCATGGCTAGTTGGAGAAAATGTGTTTTCGGCTGTGCAAACGCGGGCACATTATATACCCTGCCGAAAGAAGAAAAGCTACGAGAAAAGTGGTTGACGCTAATATTTGGAAACCCACAACACGAAGTGCGGAAAAATCTTTTTGTTTGCGAGCGACACTTTTCCGAAGACAGCTTCCAGAACTTCGGCCTTTTTAAAAGTGGATTTACTTCGAAGTTGATTTTACAACCTGGGGCAGTTCCCACCATCAGAGGAGCAGATGAACCAGCAGTAAGTACGATGGCAGTAGGCTTTGGCAAAGTTAGTCAAAACTGTAAATTGTCTCATAAATGTCAAATACAAGTCCTGTAACCTACATACAGCGCTTGTATACACGTATGTCGTTAGGTTTTGTTGTTGTAACGCAGCTGTTACCCTGCATATGATGCCCATGTACATTTGCTCTCTATTCTAAGTATCAACGTCCTAAAGACGAATTCATGACAAAATGGCGACATGACATTTGTCATTTGTCCATGGCCCTAGCGTGACGGCCCTCAGTCCCCACCATCATAGACCCATCGCCAGTTTTCGCATTTTCTGCGGCTATGATATTTCATGACGCAATTTTTAATCTGAAAGTGTTCTGTAGTATATTCAGTGATGTGTATTCAAAAAGTTTATTTAAATCGGGTGACCAGACGTGCTTTTTCACTTACAGTCCCTGCAGATTTGAGCCTTATGTTGAATGTCGTAGCATGTGTCCAAAAGCATAGAAGTGTCTTATTTTTTTTAAAAAAAGCTGTTTGATGGAGATTGATATACAATATTATATAACATATGTTACAAATGACCAAAAACAAATTTGCAGATGTAATCAGAGAGACTTTACATACATGGAATCTCAATGATCATGGATTGACTAAATTAACATTTCCCTGCTCTTTCACAGTTTACCTGCCTACCCTGAGTTTTGTAATAATATACTGTATATTTATATATATTTTTATTACAGATTTCTTGTTTCTTTGCTTTATTTTTTTATAGACAGCTTACTTGCAAACACAAACTGAACTTAATTTCTTGTTTTCATGACAGGAAGCCCCTAGCTACACTCCAAGAGCAACAATACTAGATGCTCCTACACATCTCCATGTCCAACGGCACATCTAAATCGACAAGAACTGTTTCAACACAGTTATCGGCTGGTACTCTGAAGTTACACCATGTGAGAAGCAGAGGTAAATGCAAAGTGCAAAACAAGTTTGCTATTTATCACAATGAAGCATTTAAACAAATGTATTCGCCACCTGTGCACACACAAAATGTTATGCACATAGTAATATTGTGCAGGGCTATTGGGTTCATATAAAAATGGGTTTATGTTCATGCACCCAGCTGTTGTCATATCTGCTACCCATATCTGTAATTAATACATATTGAATAGTAAATATCATAGTTTATTTAATTGGTAAATACTTTCATTATAAGATATAAAATAAACTACAGCTTAGAGCCTCAAAACTAAAAAATGTTTAAACTTATCTAATTTATCTGTATTTTCACAGGTGTACAGCTACAACTGATCTTCAGATAGTTGTACTGAGACAGAAACGTCATGGCTCCAACTGTCTTCAACACCGATGAAAGCTACTACATCTGGATTGTGGACAGACCAAGAAAGAGGCCACGTTTGGAAATTGAAGAGGAAGAGGAAGAAGACCTAGATATCTCAGACATATCACTGCCACAACCGCATGATTCCACCTACGAACCTGGAGCTTCTCTAACTGAAGTGTCTGAATGACGTAAGAATCACATACAATATCCTTTTTTTTTTTTTTTTTTTTTTACAACACGTTTAATAAAAATAAGGCATTTTTGTTCTTTATATAACAGTGAAATGGACACTGCAGAAGACTTTGAGGACACAAAATATATAGTTTTTGAGAGTTGTTTAAAGAAGCTATTCCAAACGTGTCCAATTTGTAAACAACACTGCAACCTTCAGAGAAGAAGATTTGGAACGTTTGTTTCATTCACACAGAACTGTCCACATTGTCTCTATCATCGAAAGTGGGACAGCCAGCCAATAATGGAGAGTACTCCAGTTGGCAACCTTCAACTGTCTGCAGCTGTGTATTTTTCAGGAGCATCTTTTGTAAAAATGGAAAAGGTAGGAGAAATACAAAATTACAGTATAATATGTTCATAAAGGCATTACATTAATTAACTACTTCTTCATCTTGTCTCATCAGATATGCAAAGCGATGAAGCTTCAGGTTCACCAATATGACACTTTCAGACGGCACTCAAGATTGTTTCTTGAGCCTGCAATTTACCACAAGTGGACGACTGACCAACAACTATTTTTGGAGGAGTTGAAGAAGAAAGACAAAATAGCTGTTGGTGGAGACATGAGGGCAGATTCACCAGGTAAATAAAAATGGTCCTATCATTGATTACATTTAATTGTGGCCATTATTACAACCCTCTAATGTTTGTAGGACACAGTGCAAAGTTTGGGAGCTACACTCTTATGGAACTGGAGAGTGAAAAGATACTTGATATACAACTAGTACAGGTACGTTTACAATTTTGTGTATGTGTATATATATACTGTAAATATATATTTGAATGTGTTTATTGCAGAGTAATGAAGTGGGAGGAAGCTTCTACATGGAAAAAGAAGGTCTGCGACGAAGTCTGGATTTACTCCAAGACAACAATATAAACCTGGACTACATTGTCACAGATCGTCACACCCAAGTAAAAACTTTTCTACGTGGAAGAAACATAACACAGTACTATGACGTCTGGCATATGTAGAAAGGTTTTTTGACTTTGTTTTTACTCAAATCCTTCTTGAATATATATATATATATATTTTTAAATATAATGTGCATTTGTTGTTTTGCAGGCTTATCCAAAAAGTTGGATAAGTTATCAAAAGACAAAGAATGCCAGCTGATAAAGAAGTGGTCTGCTGCCATCAAGAATCACATGTACTGGGCAGCATCTTCTTCTAAAACAGGTCCAGAGAAAGTAGCCAAATGGACATCCCTCATCAACCACATTCAAAATGTTCATACCCACGACGATCCTGAATTTCCCAAGTGTGCTCATCCCGAAAAAGTCTCCAGAGACCCAAGCAAGTGGTTTCAGCCAGGTCTGTAATTATTTTTCAAATTTTATAACTGGGACATTTGAAATTCTATTGTCAATGTTTCCTAATTTTTCCACTCAGGTTCCTTGGCATTATACAAGGTAGAAAAAACTACTTGTAAACAAGAGAGTGCTGGGAGATGTAAGCAAACTGAGCTCTGATCACCAAACATCTTCACTGGAGGCATTTCACAGTGTGGTTATACGCTTTGCCCCCAAAAGTGTGGTCTTTCCCTTTGTAGGGATGATGTGCAGGTAAAATGTACACTTGTATTTTGTTATCTGTATTAGATATAAAGTAATATATTTTTTAAGTAAATATTGTTTTAATTCTCTTTTCTTTTGTAGTTAGGTTGCTTCATACATCAGATACATGTACAACTTCAGCTAATCTGTTTACAATTTAAATATTCTTGGTGTTTGCAGGCTATACTTGGCTGGGATGCACTTTAATGAAAACGTGAAACGTGCCCAGGCAACATCAAAAGGAAAGGCTTTGTTCAAAGTGGCATATCCCAAATACAAAAAAGGAAAACCCACAGCAAAGCCAGTCAAAACAAAACCCACATTCGGTAAGAACGAAGAATATTTATTTTGAAACATACATTAAAACTTTAAAAAATATAAATTACTAAAAACTCTTGAACTATTTACACTTTGTAGGATATGTCACCGAGCTGATGCGTCTCGTCTTCAATGAGGTCTTCGCTGAGCCCGGTAGATTTGTTGATCAGCTGAAGTCTGTCCCTGTGCCCGAAGACCTCAGCGCACAGCATGAGAAAGTTTCCAAAGATGAAGTGATCGCCGCACATGTGTCCAGGTTTAGTCGAGCGGTGGGCGGACCTGACCAGGGTACAGAAACCCAACATACTGCCCATCAGGATCCGGAAACTCCTGGCGTATCCGGAGTACAGCGCATGATGGAATGACCACCCTGATTCTGGCTCCAAGCAATCCCCAACACCAGCTCACAATGCTCCTGTAGGCAATAAACCTGAGACGCCTGCAAAAAGACACAAACATGCTTGACTGTCAACAGTGTTTACTTTTTTTATACTTGAAACTATTTTATTTTCAGTATTTATATTTTTTAATTTATTTATAAGAATAAAGCACATAATAGCACTTTATAAAAGTTTCATGTACTTACTCTTCTTGTGTTCTCCTACGTACTCGCCCATAGTCTGCACGATAAATGTTATTTATGTTTTGTAAGGCGTAGATATTTAGGCAATTAACATTAAAGCCAGGATGGGCAGTAATGCAAGCAGGAGGAGTGGGCAACTGATTAATCCGCCTTAGGACCTGTACATAAAAATAAGAGAAGGATTTAGTGGAATGTACACATTCCAATGTTTGTGTTTTACTTCAGTTATCCAAACTACTGTATCACATTATGTAGTACAATATTATTTGAATTGTTAAATTATTTAGTAGATCTATGCAAGATTATTGTACAGTAAGTGTCGATGAACATTGCAAATGTATAAGTTGAATCCAAAAGTATTTACTTTTGACCCTGAATGACAGTGGTCAATATTATGGGTAACTCATTACAAAGGTAACTACGGTAGTTACTGTAGTATATTCTCTTTTTAGATAACTGAGTAGTGTAATTCATTACTTATAAAATGTTGACATATCAATAGTACAATCCGAGTAACTCTTTCATTTAATCAACTATATTGGTATTATATTGAAAAGGTTCAAAACACCACTAAAACTGTTGTAGAAGAGTTCCTGTGGTGTCTGATTAAAAATGTTAATAAAATATGAGGAAAAGGTCTGAGACGTCACGTTTATAAAAATTAATCATCAGTCATTTTAATTCAGTCAAATCAATCATTAGTCATCAAGTGTAAATGCAGTAGTGGTATTATACAATGTCTTAGTAATGTCATAGTAACACAAATGTTTGATAACCTCAAAGTACTGCAACTAGAAATTTTAGAGACTAATATTATAATACAAAATGTTACATTAGTATTCCTATAAAGTAAAATATATATACTATTACAATTTCACTTTAAGTTGCCCAACACTGCAAATGGTTCAACTCTGCAACATGGTAATACAAATCGAAAATGAAAAATTATACCTAGAAATCTTTGTGTGCTTTATGTAATAATAAAGTACTAAGTAATAATGGCTCTTTGATGCAATACAACAATTACCTTAGGTATTTCTTGGCAGCAAACGTTCTCAGTTTCTGTGGGCATGGTGCGACAATTCCCGCAGGTACACCTAACGTTAAACACGAATGAAAGAAAAATATAAGATATTGCTACACAGCAAAAACATTTTACGAACATATTTAGCGTTAGCTTATCATTTACCAAACAGAAACGTCTTGCTGGAGCCTCCGGGGTGCTTCTGCTTCGTGCACCTCAAACTCTGGGTCTGATTCTGGATCCAAGACATACGGTTCAGAACGACGCACCGCCATGTTGGATAAAATCTTTATTCCAATGTACCGCTACGTACCGGTGCACGCCTCGGCTGCTGTTTACAGCCCCCACCATCTCCACTCTAAACTACGTCATGGGTTAGGCGGGGGAGAGGCGCTCTGGCTCTGTCTGGGGTGACGTCACGGGCGGGGCGGAGAAATGGGAGGGCCTCTCTGGTTGCTCATACTTGGCTCAGTGCGGGCGGGGCGGATGAGCGAGAGGAGCAGAGAGCAGGCCATAGTAAGCCGTTCCCAGTTCCGGGTAAGAGACCTCGCAGTAAGAAATGAGTGATATGGCAAAACTATGGCTTGGTGCATGTTGCAAAGTGCATAATATTATCTTAAATGTGCATAGGAGAGACATGTGAAACGGCAAATTTAGCAAAATATGGGACCTTTAATGACAGCCTCAACAAATTTCGTCACGTGGGTGCATGAGATAGAGATCTGTTTTCTGTTAGACAGCCTGATACAAAAGGTATTAGACTATCACAGCCCAAACCTATTGTGTTAGACTGCGGTAGTCACAAGGTAACACATTGTGACTCAGTGGTGATGCTTGCTTTTTGTTATCGGCTAAATTAAGCAGTCGTTAAGAAGTCTGTTCGCAACTAACAACTGTGAAACCGCTTTACACAAAAAGATCCAAACCCAAAATAGTTCACCCGTGTCCTCTTTCTACCCTGGCCTGTCATCTCACATTCTCAAACATCATCCTCCTTTTTCCATTTCTCCGTCTGCTGTCTCCTACCCTTTTGTCCAGTGGAATTGCATTACAGTCTGCTTAGCATCCTCAGCAGATCAGAATATCATGTTGTGCCCAAACAAGCTACAGAACTGCCTTTAGAAACCAGCACAAAAGGCCAAGCAGTAAGAGTACCTTCCATTAGCGCGCTATTAAAGCCACTCCGCTCACCTTTGGCACAGTCTGCTTCTCTTTTCGCTAATTTGACTTCCTGGAAGGGAAAGTTAACAGCATCTTTATTATGATTAGGTTATGCTTATTAACCTCTGTTATGGTTTCCCTGCGGTGGACGCTAATACACTTAACAGCCCGGTCTGCTGTTTGTTTTCTGACTCAGTGATGTGCTATGATAGGCTGGGGTCAAGTCAGGCCAGAAGGAAGAGCAACCTAGGGAGTAGAAAGTCTAGATATTTCTTCGGGTGTCATGAAAAGCGCATTAATCCAATGTAATGTTCTATTGTGTAAAAGTGTTATTATGTGCAACACTTGGGAAACAATCTTATTTATAAAATGTGCTCTACAAATAAAGTTAAACAGAAGCAAGCACTGAAAGGTCAATTTTAAAAAGCAATGCAAGAACAAAATGTCTGAGTCATTCCATTTAAGCATGTATACACAATCAAAACATACTTTCTGACTGATAATAATGAATCAGTTTTGAAAATCCAGTCTATGAAATTAACCTAAACGTATTTAATGAAATCATTTACAATTCTGGAGTTTTTATTATAACTTATTAACTTACTAAATTAAAGAGTAATCTAAGGGTGCAATGTGTATCTTTTTCAAACAAGAGGTTCTAGTTTCATTATAAAGTTCTTATTACTTTGACTGGTGTGTCCCAAAGTAAGATATTAGCGTATTTAACATGTATTTGATATACATTATTGGACAAATGCTATATTTTTGTGAACCTCTCAAAGAACTGACCTGTACCACTTGGTTTTGTTGCGTCACATGCTTCTCTCTAGTATGTTTAGTACATTACAAGCACAAAAATACTAAAAGTATGCACTGGTCCTCCACCAAAAAGTGACATAGTGCTCCTTTAAAGTGTTTTAAATTAGTTTGATTTATCATTATTTGAGTAGGTTCGGTACCGCAGAAATAAAATCAACCAAAAAAGTGTGCTGTGACACTAAAAAGGTTGGAAAACACTGGGCTAGATGAAGGCATCTCATAAAATACTGAATATGTAACAAATCCAATATATTCTAAATGTTCAAATGCTCATGAATGCTGATGGCGAAGTGTGACCTGAAGATGTCTACAATATGTGTAACAAACAATAAATTAATACATTGATTACATTTATGAAATAGAAAACCACTTCAAATTAGGTAAAAAACAATACACTAAGCTAAAAAACTATATCACATAAGCTGTGTAGCCCTTTAGTTGTAACATGTGTATGAAAAAAGTACATTTACATATTGAATCTAATTAAAGGGACTATAGTCATTTTTTTTTCTTTTTTCTTCTTTTTTTTTTTTTCAGCAAAATAACTTAAAAAAAAAACAACAATTCCCCCCTAGTACTGATATTTTGTTAATGTATATATTCAGGTGGAAGTTAGTCCGAAATGCCCTGTTTTTGTCTAATAATGTATGTATGCTAACTGTTGTTAGCATACAGACTCACCTTGCTGCTAACAGCTTTGAAAAAACATTAAAAGACATCATGATGAAAATTCTTAAGCTCAGAATGCATTAACTAAGTGAGAAAATCATGAAAACTAAAGAAAGAAGTTTGTTTACATTTTAAGGATGCAAAAATCTGGTATAATCCATGGAAAATAAGAATTTCAGGTTACTTAGTAGTAATACTTATTAAATTACATCAAAAATTATAGATAATTACAAAATACTCAGCTAGCTACTGAAGTGACAGTCATGACTTATTCTGTCTGGTAAAACAGCTCAGAGGCAGAGCAGCAGCTGGAGCAGGGCTGTGAATCATTTTTATTGATCTTTTTAGGTAATTAACGCCTGTTTAAACAACTCTTACAATAACTCTGTCTGAATATAAATAATACAATCTCAACATCTCAACTTTTTTGACCAATGTGTACAATCCCAAAGCAATGCACAGTAACTAAGCACTGGTGATGTAACATTTTAAGTAATAACTAATGACATTTTCAAATCTTTGAATCCAACACTGGCTGTAACCTACTGGAAACTATTGATTAGGTAACCAGTGTCAGAGCTTCTAATGAACTGGTGGCACCGCACTTCATTAAGAGCATGTGTGTTGTAACTAGGGGTGGGACGATATACGATATTATCGCTAATAGCGATAATTAAGAGCTGCAATTAAATAATCGTGGCATTTTTTCATAATCGTCATCATCGTAATCACAATTAATCGCAATTAAAGCAGCAGGCGCGCGCCTGTAGCTTCATAAGAGCATCTAAAATCTGACTGCTGTGAACTCAGTAAAAGCTGTATTATGGTTAAACAAAAAAAAGGTTCATGTGTTAAAGTTAAAGGTTGTATTGAGGATTTTTCAAATCCAACAGCTGCTTGTTGATTTTCAAATGATGCACATGTGTTTCTCCTCCCTGGGCCACACCCTTCACTGCTAACTGGGCCAATGAGTTACTACTTCCAGGCAACTGGGAACTGGGACATTACTCACTTGAAAAATACCAGTTCCCACTTCCAACGTAATTAACTCGTATGTAAACATTATGGCTAATGCTAACCTTTAGGCTAAACAAAAGTAACGGCAAATAACCTGTAATCAATGTTTACATTGTTTTTGCGTCAGTTAAACCCCTCAAATAAATTTATTGTGGTTATTGTTGAACTCATATGTGAAGTGGGGCTTCCTCAACCAGGTCCCAGTTCACAAGTGGGATTAACCAGTTCGAGTGTCGTTCCAGCGCAAGTGGGAAGTGGGACATATACCAGTTCCCAGTTGCCTGGAACGCACCATTAGGGACACTGAGGGTTTGCTTGACAGGTTCACAGGCCAATAGATAACGAGGTACCTCGTTATATACAGTATTGGTCAACGTTTTACTGGCCTCATCATGTCCACAGCTGATATATTTTTATAATTATTTTTTTGTTACCGTAAGTTTAAGGCTGTTGCAAATCTATGTAACTGTTTTTGACCAAGACTGACAACAAACTATTTTTTGAAAATCCGCCATACAACCTTTAATAAATGACTCTGAGACAAAGTTAGTAGATTTTTGCTCAACATTGTAAACATTTGTTCACTTTGAATCATTATTGATTTTACTTAGACCAAAATGCAAAAAGTAGTTGCTCAAACACATACATCTTGTGCACTAATAAATATTTCAGTGATTTTGAATCTGTGCACTTTTATGTTTTGTAAAATATCGTGATAATATTGTTAATCACGATTATTGTGGTCACAATAATCGTGAGAGCAAATTTTAATACCGTCCCATGCCTAGTTGTAACAGAGACGATAAACACTGGGCTTAAAATAGGACTACATGTATGAGTTTAGGCTACAGTGAGAGCTAGTCTGAGAATCTTGTTCTGTTCACTCTTACTACTGTGGTGTGATATGTGAAAACATGGCCTAACTGTTCAGGTCAGTGTTTTTTTTATACTACACATGGCATTTTAAGCAATATATTTGTGAATGTAATTAACATTTAACCTACTGTATATACAACTTTTATGTTACCATAGGTTTTATTATTTTGCAAAAGATAATACTAAAGACATTGACTTACAAAGCCTATTCTCAGCCCTGTTTAAGGCACTGTGCTGATAAATGTGTGATAAATTTGATTCCAATATTGCTCAGTGACTGCCTATGTAATATTGTATTTAAAACTACAATCTATATATCTAAACAACTGTGCCACGTGTTTCATAACTTTTGTACAGATTTAAATAGACAATTATTATGCAGCCCATAAAAGAAAAATTAATAAATGAGTAAAATAACTAAATACATAAAAGATTACAAAATGCTTGGTAATTTGCGAATAAAACCATTATTATAACTTATAATTTGCAATCTGTTAATTGCATTCATTAAAACTAGATTGATATTTGATGTGAATTTAATGTTTAGCCGTTCTGTGTGTAGAGTTAAAGTTCCACTAAAATCTGGTGAGCCAGCACCACCTACTGGCAGTCTGCTGTGTACAGCAGCGGTGGCAATTATTTTTCCCCCGAAGGCCGTATTCGAATCCAGAGTAGTGACAAAGGGCCGGTCCAAAATTATTGATTTAAGAATGTTATTATTGCAAGCACGTTTTGCATTAAAATATATAGCCTACTTATCTATTTGTTGTGTCCATTCATTGTATATTGAGAACACAGCCAAGAAAAATAAAAGAAATATATTTGCTAAAATGTCTTGAAATATGGATTTTATTCTTTCTTTTTTTCTGGTTTAAATGGTTTTATTGATAGAATTATATTATTTATCTTGTTGTTGTTTTAAGGTGTTTCTGTCTTGTTTAAATTCATTTGCAAATTTGATTTAAGCTAAAATATCTTGCAGAGTCAGAAATATCTTGAAACAAGTCACATATTCCATCAGATAATACATTTTTTAAAAATAAAATAACTACAATAAATAATTCTAAAATAACTAAAAGTAAGATAAATATATGAATATTCTGAATTCTAGTAGTTTTAACCTAGACTAGATAATAAGGCTTTGCAGCGCAAAGAGTATTGCTTATTCTCGTGTTGAGGGCCTGATTAAAACAGGAGGAGGGTCGCATCTGTTCCCCAGGCCACAGTTTGCCCATGTCTGGTACACAGTATCTCCCTGTGGTAAAGTGAAGTGTTTTTGTATGACTGAATGGCATAATGTATTTTGTCCCCCACTACAGGTAAAAATAGAAAAAATTGAAAAAATACTTCAAAAAAAATTTTATTAAAAAAATATGAAATATTGTACATTTTGTCTAATCAGCAGAGCATGAGACAACCTACTTTTGTGCCAAATAGTATATTTACCCAAAATTTTACTTTGGGTAAATATACTATTATTGGGTAAATATAAATTAAATTAGATGATAAGTCCCAATTACGTCATATTTCCTCTTTAAGTGAGCCTGATGTCTTCCAGATCAATCAGTTTAAAAAAGTTTTGTGAAAATGGTTCCAATAGACAAAAAATATCTGTAAATCCTTGCCTTGGTAAATAAGAGGCCCAAAATCTCTACAAATTGTCACCAAGCATTCCAAGTTCTGCCTATTTCTAAAGATCATACTTTTTTTTTCATACACTGGCAAGACATAGTGACGCATTTGTCCCTCCAAACCCAAATGAATTAGTGAGAGCCATCCTCCTGCCCTGCTTGCTCCATGGCTGTGCGGTGCAGGGGACGTAGTTGAGGTCAAACTCCGGCTCGGTGCGGTCCAGGTTGAGCGTGGGGGGCAGGATGGCATGGTAGCAGGCCAAAGCAGTGAAGGCCGCCTCCAGGGCCCCGGCTGCTCCCAGGAGGTGACCCGTGGCCCCCTTAGTGGAGGACACAGCCAGGCTCGGAGAGTGCTGGGAGAAGAGTCTCTTGATGGCAGCGTTCTCAGCGGCGTCACCCAAAGGTGTCGAGGTGGCGTGGGCGTTGACGTAGCTGACGTCTGCGGGGGAAATGGAGGCGTCTCTCAGGGCGGCGGACATACACCTAGAAACAGGTTAAGTCAGATATTAGGTCTTTGAGATTTCTGTTGACTCATGATATTTGCATAAGGAATTATATGAACAAAGAAAGAACAGAAAAACACTTTCAGAGAGTATGAGTGGGTCGTGCAATTATTCAAATGTATCTACATTAGATAAAGTATGTTCATTATAGATATCAGTGTTTCTGGACTGGAAAAGTGGCATGTCATTTGATCATATACGTAGTCTGAATTACCGTGATTTCAAATAAGATAAGATGTTTTGTTTTTTAACAGCTGAATAACCCTACCATAATCTGCATTGAATCGTCAAAATATCAATATTATTTGGAGGACAATATTAGAAAATAGGACTCCAACAATTAATTAGGGGAAAAAAAGAAAGTATTTTTTCTTCCAAAATCTGACTTTTGCTCTTAATCATGTTCTTACTGACAGAGGATTGTCTTTTAGAATGCTTGATTAAATAATAATAATAATAATAATAATAATAATAATAATAATAATAATAATAATAATAATAATAATAATAATAATAATAATAATAATAATAATAATAAAAAAATATAAAATCAAATTATTGACTCTAGTTGTGGCTCTATTTTTTTGTCAATTGGATAAGTGTCCAAAAAAAATGAATAAACTAAAATAAAATAAAATAAAACAAACAAACAAACAAATAAATGTTGTTTTGATAGTCATAGTTGTTACCTAAACTAGACTTGACAACACATAAATAAAGACAGCAACATCATTAAAGGTGGGTTAGCTCATTTTCACACAATTTAGGTTTTAAATCTGACAACTTCCTTTCATAAATCTTTCAACACATGGTTAATATCGACATGTCTTTGCTTTGGTTGCAATTATGGTCAATAAACGTCTTTTTACAAACAAAAATTTAAACTGTGGAGAGGACCACCCAAGCACAGCCAATCAGAGCACAGCATTCGACTCCTGATAAGAACTAAAAATATTTATTATTCAATTCAGACAGTACACAGTTAGTGGTCTCATTTTTTGCTCCATTTACTCTACAATTTGGAAAACAGAATAATTACAAATTTACTAACTAAAAAGTTAGTTACCCCACTTTAAATCAATGTTAAAAATAAATACCAAACACAAGTCTGCAGAATTTGGCACTTTAGAGGCCTTTTCTTCTCACCTATAGGCTCCATCTCCATCAGCGCTGGGTGCAGTTATGTGTGAGGCATCCCCTGACAGCCCATATCCCAGCACCTCTGTGTATATCCGGGCATTCCTCTTCACTGCCCGCTCCATCTCTTCCAGGACCAAAACGGCCGCCCCTTCACCCATCACAAACCCGTCTCTGTCCGGGTGAAACGGCCTGGATGCCCTCTCTGGCTCCACATTCCACTTGGTAGCTAGTGCCCTGGCTCTGGCAAACCCGGCCATGGACAGCGGGCACACGCAAGCCTCCGTGCCCCCCGCTACCATGGCAACCGCATCCCCATGTGCAATGAACCTGGCAGCGTCCCCTATGGCGTGCGCTCCTGTCGTGCAAGCAGTCGACACGGCGTGATTCGGGCCTTTTAGTTTATGTTTGATGCTGATATGTCCGGCTGCCATGTTCACTAGGATGCGTGGCACAAAGAAGGGGCTTACTTTGTTGTAGCCTCTCTCATAGAAGGCGGAGGAAGTGCGAGCAATCTCCTCCAGCGACACCATCCCCATGCCCACGGCCACACCAGTGTTCAGTTGCTCTTCCTCACTTGTAGGACGCCATCCAGAATCCTCCAGGGCAAGTTGCGCAGCCCCAAGTGCCATCACAGCAGCAGGGGACATGCTGTTTATCTCCCCACGACTGGCAAACATCTCCTCGTTGAAGTAGCCCTCTTCTGCGCCTCTGGGAACCAGGGCAGCCACTTTACAAGGGACATTCTTGTACTTTTCTGGGTCCAAAGCCACAATTCCACTCTGCCCTTGGATGAGACGAGTCCATGGATAAGTTGTCCCAGTTCCTAGAGGACAAACCAAGCCAATTCCAGTCACAACAACACGCTTTCTGTGCGTTCCAGAGCTGTAGCATCTAAAATAGTTTTGGAAGAATAGATGATTTGGGGAAAGAGCGTGGAAACTTTGCGATCTATGTAGGAATTTGCACCGTAATAACGAAAAAGACAACGACATACTGTAAGGTGATACGATGAATTACGTTAGCGGGTTTTTTAGTGATTAATTGTCCTGTTCTACATGTGAAAAAACATTTAAACGTTGCTATGTTATTGAAGCATACTTGCAGCTGACGGAGGGGCCATGCTTGCATGTCGCTGGATGGTTGAGTCGGCTTGATTACTGCCAGTGCAAAAATATACATTTAACTGTCTTAAAGTGGTCAAAAATACAAAAGTTTTAATCAAAGCTGTTAGTAATACAAAACACACCAACTGAATATATTTTAAAAAGAAAAGTTGAATTGTAAAGCTTCATTCTTATGTTAGTTTTCTTCAGGCGAGGGTTGGTCAGCTATAGGCAGTAGAAGGACCCAAACATTACGCTGCTCGTTTGCTTTTCTGCTACTCCCAAGTCAAAACTCTTATTTATTCTCATCTAAACTGGTTTTAAGTCCTAGAATGGGTCTGTCTCCAGCCGTGTCAACTCTGTGTGAGAATCCCAATGATGTTTTTATGGATGTGGCCAAATTGCTGCTCACATACGCGGACAATATTCTAAGGTAGCGTTATGTTAAATGCTGTTGGCAATGAGTTAACAGTACATTGTTTTTATGTGTACCAAATCTATCTTGAATTTATGTTGTTGTTACCAAATGCACTGCAAAGACTAATCGCATGTTGTGTTAGTACATGAATGTGGTTTTGAATTACGCTTGGTTAATTATTACTAGCTAAATTGCAAGACAATTATTATGCTTTATTTTGTTTTTATTTCCGCATTTATTACATCATAGTAATCTGTGCTTTCGTTTCGTTAAAAAATGCCGCTAAATTTTTACCATTTGGAAACATTTTAAAGAAATCCAAGTTTAATAGTTTTTATTTTATGTATTGCATTTGGATACATTTAAAATATAAGCAAAATAGAACCACCTTGCATTGTATCCATGCTCAAATTAATTTTTCAATGAACGTACTTTTTGAATGAGTTAAAGCTTAGTTGGATTTAAAGAATCTCAAAGAAGGCATGGTCACAATTGTGTTGAAGCAATTTTATGTTTCCACTATCCACTAACTGTATAGTTTGCCTGGCCAGCCACACCCACTTTACTCACATTATACAGGTTAGGAAGGAAACCAGGATTTATTGTAATACATTTATTGACTTGTCTTGTGTGCGAATTTAAGCATTGGATTATGCAGTGTTATAGGGTTCCATGCACTTTTTTTTTTGCAATTTGAGAATGACTAAAACTAATTTCCCTTGCATTTCAGAGCATGTTTTTATAGCTCTGTTACTCACCACAGACATCTGCTTGTTGTTTCTTTGAAATTATGTAATTTATGTTTGCTACATATCATCATTCAAACTGTTAATTGATTGCAGCATATCTAGTAGCTCATTATTTGATTCAGACCTAAGTTTTTATTTAGGAACCCAAACGAGGTGAAGTACAGATCCATCCGCATTGGCAATCCTACATTTTCTACCAAACTGCTGCCCATCAAAGGAGCAGTAGAATGCCTTTTTGAAATGGGATTTGAGGAGGTACAGTGCTTAATTGTTTTACATTGCAAATCATTTCCTTTGTACTTCCTTTGCTCAACTTCTGATAGCTCTGTTTCTCCAGGCTGAGACCCACTTGGTATTCCCCCAGACGGCTTCGGTGGAAAAGCTGAGGTTGATCCGAGAGACCATAGCGACAGAGCGGGATCAGAGACTGCGTGGAGGCGGTCAGACTGTGACTCAGGCTCAGGGTGGGGCTTCTGCTTCTGCTCCTCTAAGCTCTCCGGGGACGAGCCAACCTGCAACACCAGTCCAGCAACCACCTTCTTTGGTAACAGGTTTAGATTTATTTCAGTTTGATTTCACCCCAATTTAGTCCAAGTTTTGCAGAAGTGTGACGAGAAAGCAGTTTGTAGGACACATGAACTGTTCGCTGCTATTTTAATATTAAATCAAATATCTTATGTTCAGTTTTATTACAGGGTATTAAGTCGGCATAATGTTTCCTTATTACATGACCAAATAGTAAAATGTCTGTAATTATAGCCCATTTATTGTACCTAGTCTGATGCGGATCTGCCTTCTCATCTCCATAAAGTTATCCAAGTTTTATAGCTATATTGTCTAACATTCTAATTTGGATGATATCACAACATCATCTTCTTGGAGAAAGAAACTGGAAACCCTCCACCCTAACCAACACAATTCAATAGCATAAAGTCTAATCTAGGGCTGGGCAATGAATCAAAAAAATTGTGAGATCCAATCAAATTGAATTGACAATTATTTGGTTGTAAATTTTGAATTGAAAGATCCAAAACCAAGTTTTTGTCAGTAAAAATGTGTGGTTTGGATCTAAAGTCAAACTCTGAGACAGAATGTTGATATATAACTAAAAAAAACCCTGAAGTTTTTGTTTTTGTTCATGTTAATAAATGCATTTTTTCTTTTGTTTTAGAAAAAGGTTTAAACTATTTAGTAATAAACTAGAACATATGAAGATCAGTAATTTACATTTAGTTCATTGCAAAACACAAAATTGATCTACGACTTACGACTTAAAAATAGAAACAGCTCCAGTAACTTCCTGTTTAACACTGCAGAAGTTCTTAGTCCCGCCTCTTCACTTTAAAATGTAACTGTAACAAGCAACAGATTTTAAATGACTAATTTTTATTGTTGTAAAGTGTCTATGGGGCAGTTTTGAATCATACATACTTTATTTTGAGTGTTCATTTTTGAATTATATCAAGTAAACACAAACAAGTGGGCGGAGTGAAGAACAGGAAGTGTTGAACACTTGAGCAAGAGCTGTAGAAGAATACAAGATTACTCACATATACAGTATATGAATCAATTCAAATACAACTTTGAGTCAACTAATGTTGAGGGAAGACAGTTATAACAAGGTTATAATCTTTGAAAAATTGATTTTACATAATACCCCCTCTTTAACAAAATCAAATCGAAAATCGAGATCCATCAGAATGAGAAAAACAATCGTGATTATATTTCCTCAGATCGCCCAGACCTAGTGTAAGCCTATTTATATGTTGTGACAGATATGTTTGATAATGCATATTGTTATCTGTTCTCTCTTGTAGGAGTCTAGCATGAGTTTTCTTGTGACCCTGCAGTCGAACTTCCAACATGTGATGGTTTATGAAAACCCCGAGCTTCAGCACAAAGCCAGGAGCTGCATTCCACACCAACAAATGTCTTCTACCGCTCAAAAGAAAATGGAGGAGACCAAAGAAGCAGATCCAGGTTTTTAGTAACATTATATTATATACTATTAGTAGTATTTGTTCAAATTTCATGATTTTTTTTTGCCTTATTTACTGTATATGTTGTCAAACTCAAGACGTTGATTAGCCGAAGATATATCAGTTTAAATACTTTTTTACTGTTTTTTAAGCCTGTATTCTGTGGTGATAATAAATAATGTTGTATTATTTTGAAGATGTACACACTTTCATTATTTCATTTTTACAATCCTCAAATAATTCTTTTCTAGACTGTAAACTGGCCCAGGAGGACTTTGTGGTGCTGGAGCTGCTCCGCTGGTTTAAACAAGACTTCTTTTCCTGGGTGGACTGTCTTCCCTGCAGCCGCTGTGGAGGAAAGACCCACAACTCCGGCTCCCTCAGCCCCAGCACGGAGGACCTGCGCTGGGGAGCACAGAGGGTGGAAAATCACTTCTGTCAGACGTGTCAGCTGTCCAACAGGTTTCCAAGGTGAACCAGCTAATACCGGGGTGGGCAATTATTTTTCTTAAAGGGCCAGATTCGAATCCAGACTAGTGACAAAGGGCCAGACTATAAGAATGTATTATTGCAAGCAAAGTTTTTATAAAATACAGGTTATAATTTGTGTTTCTTTATATTAACAACACAAACACATTCTCGAGAGCTAAGTCAATGAAAGAAAGAAATACACTGCAAAAAATGTTATATTTATTTGTAAAAATTACTAGAAATCTGGATGTCAGTCTTTAAATTTTTCTGGTTAAGATGGTTTTACTTCATAGACCTAGATTACTTAACTTGGTCTTTCTTAGTTGTTTCAATAAATAAGAAAATGTGATTCAAGTTAACCATTTAAATGCCATAGTAGCAAATCTGCACCTTAGGCTCTTTTTTGTCTCTTAAAAGATTCAGAAGCTAATAACCAAACTCAATCTGTAGCAGTAGTTTTATAAATAATAAAGAGATTCTGAGACTAGATAAAAACATTTCACAGTGTAAAGAGTAAAATGCTTATTGACAAAACATGCAAGGGCCTGATTAAAAAAGAGGCTGAGGGCCGCAGTTTGAGCTAATACCTAACAAGTATCTACTTTATTAGGTTCAATTTCCTGTTCCATATTTAAAGGTGCTACAGCAAGTATTTTGTTAATACCAATAAACTTTATGGTTGGTAGTTTGCAACTTTATGTGCTCTTTTAACTACAACTATAAATATTGTCATTGGGCTAAATTAGCATTCCTGGCAATATTGTAATGCTTGTATTCCTATAATTCCTGATGTGGGAAACTCCTGTGCTTTCCAGCATTTTTATTATTGCCGGATTCAAACAATGTGTGGGATTCCAAAGCGGGGGACCACTACTATTTACTTTAACTTTTCACTTGATTAAGTGCACATTTTGGATACTTTACTCACCTCTGTTTGTTTGTAACAAGTAAAATGTATGTTTTTAGATATAACAATCCCGAGAAGCTGCTGGAAACCAGAAGGGGGCGCTGTGGAGAGTGGGCCAACTGTTTCACCCTGTGCTGCAGGGCCATGGGGCTGGAAGCCAGATATATATGGGACAGCACAGGTCAACAAAAATACACTTTCTGATATATTTTGGTGTCGATAACTGTATTCAGATAATATTTTTCTTTGGTTTTAATAAAATGCATGTCCATTATCAGAAATATTTTAATTTGACCACAACATTTTTTCAATTCAGATAATAAAATCTGAAAATATCGTTAACAGTATTGTTACATGATCAAAAACTCCTCTTTTTGATTTGAAGTATAATTCCAGTTCATATGTTGTAGGGATGTGCGACGCCTCTAATGTGGCGATATGTATCGCGATACACATGTCACAATATAATATATCCTGATACAAATGGTCACAACAGTATATTGCGATTGTAAGATAAGATGAGATATCCTTTATTTGTCCCACAATGGGTAAATTCCAGTGTTGCAACGTACTTGAAGAACAGCAGGGAAAATAGGAAAAATGCAATCATGATCAAGATCATTTTAAAATAGACTTAAAATATATATAAAGTTGCAATAGTTAAAATAGTTAGAAACTCTTATTTACATTTTTTTTGTGAAAACAATTATTTTTGTAAATGATGAATGACAGTAATGATACTGTTGTTCATCAATGATTCTCTGGCAGTATTGATACTGAATATTCCTCAGTAACAGTATTGATACTGTTTGTAAAAACAAGAAACCACTAGTAACAATTTATTTTATTGTCGTATAAAGTTTTTGTGCAAAGATTTAACATTAAATGGCCTTCTTAAAGACACAGTGCTGCCCTCTACTGTCCACTCTCCTGACTTAATTGGCCAATATTGAACCACTATTGACATTGAAATCCGTTGAAATCCAGGAAACAGAGCATGATGTCATCAAAAATATCAATGCTAGCATTTGTGTACTGATACCAATATTGGGCGAGTATCTCTATTTATTGCAGAATAAATATCTTGGCATCTTTTTGTCTAATTTCATGTTATACCAGTGTTATTGTTTTGCCTCATAATAACCATTATTACATTTGTTAATTTCAGATCACGTCTGGACAGAGGTGTATTCTCCCTCTCAGCGTCGCTGGCTTCACTGTGACTCCTGTGAGAATGTGTGTGACAAACCTCTGCTGTATGAGATGGGATGGGGGAAGAAGCTCTCCTACATCCTGGCCTTCTCCAAAGATCAGGTTAGTAAAAACAACGACCTAGAGTCTAGGAGCATCTCGTCTAATAATCTGTGTATAATCTGGTGCAGGTTGTGGATGTGACCTGGAGATATTCCTGCAAACATCCAGAAGTGTTGTCACGACGGACCAGGGTTCAGGAGGCGTGGCTACTTCACACAATCAACAGTCTTAATACCACTGTAAGTAAATAACAATTAATAAGCAACAGTTCACTCTTAAACAGTCCACGTTTTGCTCATTTACTGTACCTAACGCATTCTGAGCCTCCGAAGTGTTCACCACAATGTGTTTTGATGCACTTTTAGCTGCTTTTGGAACATTGTTTTTATGGTAACAGCCGGTAATGAAACACTTAACAACATAAATAAATAGACTACTTGAATTTTAGGGAACAGTAGAGTTGGCCACTGCTGTCATTGCTTAAGCCCCCAAGTCACTGGGATAGGCTCCAGTCACTCTCCACCCCAAATGGGAACAAACAGTAGAAAATGAATGAATGAATGAATGAATGAATAAATAAATATGCTATCTGTTGTGACATTGCAGAGACAACAGAGTTTGAGTCCTCAGAGGAAGAAGGAGCTGACAGAAAGGCTGCTAGTTGAACTGGTGGAGTTCATCTCACCCAAAAAAGCAAAACCCGGAGAACTGGGCGGACGCAACTCCGGCTCTCTGGCATGGAGGCTAGCCAGAGGGGAGACCAAGGCGCCTGATTCAGAATCTTCCACAAAGGTATATGCCATAAACTAAAAACTATATATACTTGAATTCTTATGTATTAATTCTGTTCCAATGGTTGTTTGGTGATTTGATTTTAGTTGAAAGACAGCTGATGAGAGACTCCTAATTTATTTGTAGGGTGGAAATAAAATCTAGGCAACATAATTTGCCTAGATTTTTTTTTTTTTTTACAAAAATAAAAGCTACTTTTACTACACAAAAACATCTTTCCTGCTCAATTCCCATCTGTATTAATTATTATGGTCTTCCTCTTGCCAGATAAATGTGAGAATCACAAAAGTGCAAAAATAATACATTTATGTTCTGAGTTTGGAATTACAACATAATTTTTTATTTTTTTTTAACTTTTATAGCATTCTTTCTGTAAAAAATTAAGTTAATATTCAATTTTTGGATATCTTCAAACAGCATTTACAGTTTTATCTAAAATTTGATATATGGCCAAACTCTATATGATACAAACAAAAACAGCTGAATTAATCTAAACAACCTCTAAGATAGGGCATGGTCTGGGCAATATTGTGATATAAATTGAAGTGTGAGCTCATCCCTATGACAATCTGCTTTTTGATGAAATCTTTGTGGTTTCCTACTTCTTTGATGCATCTGTATTTTCAATACAAAAAACGTAGTTTTATTATTGCCCTCAAGAGTTGCCATGTCCACTTCTTTATTGCACCTTTGGCTTTCTTTTTTCAAATCGTATGAATTTTAAAGGTTAGGTTTATTTGGACTGCACTTTCAAGTCATAAAAGAGGTGAATTTTGGCAAGTTTTCAGGATCGATTTACAAAAATATATCGATTTATGACTGAAATATGATTTTGTAGCATGCTTTATGTTTAAACGTTTGTTATAATTGACTATTTTAATAACTTTTTATTGAAGTGTTAAGGTCACTTGTTTTGGGATTTATTTCAAGGGCTTGGTCGCTTGTTTCTCTCTAAAAGTCTGGCAACACTGTTTAGGAACTTTCTGAAAAAAAAACAACAACAGATAAGTGAATTGAACTCAAAGGCAAAAAAATAGTCTACAAGCGCTGTAATAAAATCTACATTGTCATCTGGCTCCATAAAAATAGTTAATTTTTACCATATCACTCAGCCCTATATTCCAAGATTTTACTGCCTTTATCATCATTCTTTTTACAACATAGCACATGTAACATAACTACCTGTTTGTTTTTAAGTCTGCAGGTTTTGTGTTCACGCCAACGGACAAAGAGAGGAGTGACAAGCTGCTGCACATACGCTACAACGTGTCTACAGACCAGTACTGTCGAGTATCCAACGACTCAGAGGTCATAGCAGGCTGGGAGCAGTGCGTGTGGGAGAGAGAGACCGTCTTCAGGAAGGAGGAGAAAGACTGGCAAATGGTACGTGCAGTCAAAATCTCTGTGTCTGCAAAATTAGAACTGAATTGAGATTAAATGCAGAACTAAACATGGACAAAACCCTGTACTAGTGCAATGGTTCTTTATCTTTTTCTTTAAAGCTCTCCCTGGCTGAACTGGGGACTTATCAAGCAGCCTCTACAAATATAGTATTATATGATCAAAATTATAACTAACAAGCATTAATTTCAGTCATCAACTGCATTTGTTGTGATTTGGTCTTTTATTCAGTTTCCAGTTAGCCATGCAAGCGCCACCTAGTGCCTCAAAACTGATCTAATCAATGTTTCTATTTTTATTGGTTTGATAATGTATTAGCGGTCGATGTCACTTTCCGCTCTACTGCGCCTGTCACATGCAGAAAGAGACGCTGTCTAGTTGGCTGGGTAAACATCTTTGATAAAAACAACAAAACGATACAAGATCAAGCTGTTTCGATCAGGTATTAACTGGTATAATGAACTCTGTTTTTCTCTGCGTTTTTTCACTCACTTGATTGTAACGTGTATGAGTCTTAGAGACAAATTTCAGTCACAGATGTTGATTTAGCAGCATCTCTTGTTTTCACACAGTGATAAACTCTTGTAGTTAACAGATAACAGCGCTGGCTAGTGTTGCTGCTACAGTATGTGTCTATCAGCCGTGACTCTTTCTGCTAACTTGTTGTGCGCATCGCTCGTGTCGATAAACAAATAATTCCTCTATAAATGTGCTGTAAAACTAAAAAACTGCACCCTGTTTTCACTGCATAGTGATAATAACAACTAAATGTTTTTCTAAATGATTGACTTCTAGCGTGCATACTGGTGGTGGAGGCACAGTCAAGTCTGTAAACAGCTGTGTCTTGGGGTCTTATGTTGTGTTTGTCTATCATATTAACACTCACATTGTGATAATTGCATGAGCTTCCCTCCTGAGCGCTTTTAGCAATCTGTTCAATGATCCAGGACTTTTAAGAATATAATTTCGACAGTTACTGATTTCAACTTTAAGCCTACTATGCATACACATTCATTCTTATTTGCCACTTTGACTTGCAGATTTATAAGCTAACTGACTTATTACAATATTTGTATCTTAACCTTTTACTACTAAAGCAAGTCAAATCTTATTTGAATTTGATCCCTGTCTAGGTGCACATACTTTTGATCTAACATGTCTTTAAAGCCATATTGTGTGGCCAAAAGAAAACTTTAGTAAAAATAGATTTTTGTAATTTACATTTGTTTGTTGCACTAAATAAATAATAAAATTCTGTTTCATCATTTTTCGGGTCTCCATGGTGAAAAAATAAACTATTTGGCCTAAAGAAGGTCCTTCTTTTGCATTATTATTTCATAGAGAAACTGTTCTTTATGTTATATTTTTTCACATTATGGCATATAAAGTATTTTTTTTCATTGACAGTGTACCATAATTTTAAAATTCAATTTCTACTGAATTGTGTAGTTCAGTGGTTCCCAAATGGGGGGCCGTGAAGCAAAATCTGGGGGTCGTGAGATGGTGTCAAGATGTAACTTTACAGATTTTTTTTTTTTTATTAATTACTTGAATTAAATGTTGTAGTGAATTTTGATCATGTAATCTCTAACCAGTTTAGAATGGTTTTAGATCATAAAATCTTTACAACCATTTCATTTTGCCATTAGGGTCCCAGCCTAAAAAAGTTTGGGAACCCATGGTGTTGTTGACCATTCACCTCAAGAAAGTTACACAGTGCACCTTTAAATTTTACCATTCAACTTCATTTGAGTTTTACAGTTTCTGCTACTTTATTAACACTACTTGTATGTGAACTTGTTAATCCTATATTTATGTGCTGTTTTTGGATAGGTGTACCTCGCTCGAACGGAGGGCTCGTCTGTGGGTAAAGTAAGCTGGAGATTTGACTTTTCTTCAGTGGGAATGAAAGTCAAATCCGCTACTGTGATGACCACTAGTCAAACATTTCAGTCTGGAACCGTCTGCTGGAAGGTACAGTCTGGAGAAACTTCAACAGAATTCACTGGTGGTACGTTAAAGTAAATATAACTTTGATGATCATAAAAAATATATACAGTATACATAACCAAATCTTTTCTTGTTTGAACTTTTTAGATGGAAATATACAATCACTATCCAGTCTAAGTGGTTCATCTGACTTCATAATTGTAGCAGAACTCGGTGGTGGAGACGGAGATGTGGCCTGGCAACACGCACAGCTCTTCAGACAGAATGTGAATCAGAAGGATGAACCTTCTTTTCAAATTCAAATTGAACTGGACACCGTCTAAAATTCGTATATTATTTTATGTAATTGAATATGTGATTTGTGCAATACACTTACACTTTAATTGATTAATTACAAGGCCCAGTATGTAGGTTATGTTTTTAAATGTGAAAATATTCTTGAAATGTACGACTGTGGGTGTTGTCAGCAAATACTGTATGTACATGGAGGTGAAATGAATTTGGTCCATATAAATCCAGCCATATGTGTAATATTAAAACATATTTTTACAATACAGTGGTTTTGTTATTAAGACTCGCAATGTATTTTTTTTAATTTGTACATTTTATTAGACCATAATATTGAGTTCAGTAATAGAAACTGCTTTGTTGGCATCAAGCCCCACTTTTTTATAGTGGCATTCTAATATAGTAAACAGATTTTAATATGAGTAAGCTAATGAAAGTTTAGTTATAGTCCATCACAGTTAAAGGAAATGTGGAGATATCTTTTCCTTATCAAGTCGCGACTGCAAGACAGTTCAAACCTGAATAAATGTAACTCTAAACAATGACGATTGAACATCATTATAACATTTACTAACGAACTGATAAACACAATTTTATTTAAAAAGTCTAATCATCGTTGGCACAACTTGTCCTGAACTAATTTGTGTCATTAGGTAGCCTTGTTTCGCTGCGATTTACAGCACCATCTGGTGTCAACAACCGGCAAATGCAGAAGTGAAAGCTGTGTTCTTATTGGCTGGCGCACCGGTGCCTTGCGTTCTGATTGGCCGGTTTTTCTGCAAGCCGATTCGCCGTCTATCATGCAGATGGCGGAGCCGGATAGTGGCTGCTAAAGCTAGCCATTATTTAGCATTTAATCTCAGACAAAACTATTTTACGCCGGTCAAACTGCTCGCAGGGCAGTTTTATCCGGGCTTCCAATTTATTTTTCAACCATTTAATTCATAATTGTAGCTCTGTATCCTCCGCACGCTTAGTTTAGTATTAATTCCTAGCTTAGTAGCCCGGTTAGCATCTTTGTTGGAAGTTTAGGCCTTTTACTCTGCCTCCGCTCGTCCATTTTAACAATAGCCGTGATACAGTCCCTCCTCTCCAGTTGTTTTGGGGGACTTCTTCTTGGATTAACTTTTACAAAACAAGAAAAAACATGGGGCACAAAGCGGATCTGTTGAGTTTCATCATCTGAGCGGTTTGAGAATTCGGCGGATTTGGGATTTGGCTCAATTTGAAGACAATTTTTGCAAGCTTCATCACAGAAACATTAGGGATCACAAAGGAATATGTCCAACGGAGCAGCAGGAAGCGGTGCATTTGCTTGGCTGGTAAATTCTTAGTTAATTCATGTGTAATAACCGTGAGATAATGCTTAATTTTGGTGTAAAGCGAGGCGTATTGCTTTGTTGACTGTATTGTTTAGTCTGTTAAAGGTCCCGGGGCTCCACACTAGCTGCTGCTGGTATCCCATTCATTCTTCTGCTGCAGATCAAAACACTGGCCATTTAAACGCTCTTGTTGTTGTACAGACGCTAGAAAGATTTTTTTTTTTATTTCTTCCTCTTCTGTAAACTACAAGATCTTATCTCCTACGTATGGCGTAGTAATGTATGTTGTAGGATATTCATTGTTTTAGTAGTAGATTTCGCTCAGGTCAGGCTACAGTAGCACAAGTCACTATATTGAGGAGTATTATTACGTTATTACCACTAAGTTACAAAGACTATTATAATGACCCGGTCCTACTTTAGTTACAGTGACTTTTCCTCGTTATTGTATCATATCTATTAATGAGAAACAGTTTGTATCAAATACGTTGCTGTAGTTTTACCTGTGGTTTGGGGAAAAGCATTGTAACCATTAAGTTATGTTTTTACCATTAAAAAAAAAGGTAAAACATTCAAACTTAGCAAGTATTTTCTCAATTTTGGAAATCTTTTGACTTAGCATTGTATGCATTTATGCACTAAAACATTTTTTACAAATTTGGATACAAATTTAGATCATTTTGCTTTAAGTATCTACTATCTACTGATACCACTGACTAGGTTTCTGCAAAAAAGTTTTAAATGGAAAAGTGAATTTAAGGCCTTAAAAAGTTTTACATTTGCTGTTGTACATCTTAAAAAGTTTGTACATCTCAGCTTAATGATTAGATTGTGCATTTTTTATAGAATCTTTGAAAGATGCTAGTAAATAAAATACTAATTGCAGCGATGTTTTATTCCGTAAACTTCCTAATTTATTGTTTTATACCCAACAGGAATCAGCCAACGGCAGAGGAGACGGCGGCAAGATGGATGCCCCCAAGAAGGAGAAGGCAAGCAAACTAACCGTGGAGCGAGTTTACCAGAAGAAGACCCAGCTGGAGCACATTCTCCTGCGTCCAGACACATATGTGGGCAGCGTGGAGCCGGTCACCCAGGTAAGAATATCCACATGATGATTGGTGGTTGATGAGCTATTGGACCAAGTATTTTGGGAATATTTTTGTTTGTATTCTTGTGACTAAATATTTTGCCCATACCACTTAAGTCGCCATACATTTTTTTCCCCCACAAGTTAATTATTTAATCAGAACATATCGATTAGTCCGGTAATCCAGAAGTAGTTTAGTAATCGAATATGTTTACACAGACTCCAAAGTCTGACTTATGCTGAGAAAAAACAGTTGTAGAAATCAAGTGAAAAGCAATTACATCAAAATGACACTAGACATGTAAAAATGACTTTTTAATAGAAAATGTTTTTAATGGAAAACAATAATATCTTGTCAAATAAATATTTAATAAATTAAGAACCTTTGCCAATGCCAATGAAAACATTTTTTGTACTTAAAATATGAAAAAAACAACAACATATCTTTTAAAACTTGTATTTGACATAAATCAAAAAAGAATATCTTGATCTATTGGAAGATAATCTTACTTGACAAACAATCTGCTCAAAACAAGATAATAAATACTGAGATGGAAGAAGTGGTCAAGTTGTTTTTTTTTTTTTAAATCTCATATTGACCATTCTTTTTGGGACATAAACAACTAATCAATTAAACAAAAGAAGTACTCAACAGAATAATCAACCACCAAACGAATTGCTAGTTGCAGTTTTACTTTCAACACTATGGAAGTTTTTTGGTGCCAATATTCAAAATGAGAATTCAATGTACAATTTAGAATTGCAATTTTTAAAATGAGAATTCCTTAGGCAATAACTGTGTGCAATCTTCATTTCTAATGTGCTTGTTAAAATTGCAATTGGCAAATTGTATTTTAAATAACAAATTGACAATCCATTTTGTGAATTAAATTCTCACTTTGACAGTTGTAATTGCCACTTTTCAACTTAAGTTTCAAATTAAACCACATTCGATTGCATTGCACATTTATATGGTGTTTTAGGGACAATATTCAATTTGAAATGTTACTGTTCAATTTAGATTTGCATTTTAAAAATGACTATGTAATTTGCAATTTTAATATGTATTTTTTTAAAAGCATTTGGCAATTATTACTTTAATTTAAAATTTGACAATCCATTTTGCAAATTGAAAATGCAATTTGACAAATGAATTCTCACTTTGACAATAGAAATTGCCACTTTTCAACTTACGTTTTAAATTAAACAACATTAGATTGCATTGCACATTTATATGGTGTTTTAGAGACAATATTTAATTTGAAATGTTAATGTTCAATTTAGATTTGCATTTTTAAAATGACTATGTAATTTGCAATTTTAATATGTATTTTTAAAAAAAGCATTTGGCAATTATAACTTTAATTTAAAATTCGACAATCCATTTTGCAAATTGACATTTCACTTTGACAAGTGGTTTTGTCAGTTTGCAAGACGAGTTTGTATTGCATTGCATGTTGTGAAACAGCACCACCTGTGGCTTGCAATTGCATGTCAACGTGCTTTGTCAGTGCCAATATTCAAAGTGGATATGCAAACTGTCAGCTGCCCATCAAGGCGGGACACAGACGTCCCTCGGCCAATCAGGAAGCTCCAACACAACAGACACACAGGCTCAAGGCTGTGCTTCCTACTTTAGCAAAGTTTTCTTGTGGGAGTCGGACCATCTCAAAATGAACAGTGGATAGTTACACCTTCTGTTTTGGTAAGTGTATACTCGTCTTTCTGCAGTGTGTAACAATTACATACACAACATTAAGCCTTAGCAGTAGCAGAGCAAAGTTGGTGCTAGCTAGCGAGGCTAACGTTGTTAGCATAGACTCCAGTAGTACAGAAAGCATGACACATACACATACTGAAAGTATTTTATCTGTTCACAGGTTAAGTACAAAAGTAAACACGATTTAGAGTAATGTACGATTATGCTAGTGAGACAGCTATGGCTGTTTTTATTCACTACACTGTTATTTCTGGTTGTCAGTGTATTTGGAGACTTGTTGCAAAGCTAATTGTTTTTAGCTAGCAGAGGCAGGTTTACCAGCAGGGAGTACTATTGCTAACTCTAAATATGTCAATATATTACTAAAATACAGATTTCTGACACTTTGTTTATGTACTGTATATCATATTTTATTATATTTTCTATTATTTGCACACATTTGTTATAGGGAACTAACAGTTCTGTACAATCATTAGTACAGAAAACATGGCACAGATGCAAACTGAAAGTATTTTGTGTGTCCACTGAAATAAAACCAACTAAAGCCACACTTGACTCATCATTTAAGTGTGCAACAGATGGATAAATAAATGATAAAACTAATGTATCTGCAACATAAACTCTATGTAGCATCACAGAGGCAGATAATCATATTATGGACAGCAAAGTAGATAGTACAGAATGTGCATTACTGCATAATCATGTCTGTTAACATTTGTATGTAACAACTGTGTTCTTTCTTTTATAGATCTGACAGATGTACAGTGTCATTGCACCGATAGCACAGCAGCACAGACCAACTCAACCAGTATCATGTTCAGTTGTACCACTACTATCTGTGTGGCGTATGCTCCTCATTGTATCTGTGCTGTAAGTAAGGATTGGGAAGGAGACAAAGCTTGTGTAAAAAAAGTACAATTTTCTCTGAACAGGTGATCTTTAACTTATCTCCTAAACTACAGTCTTCTCTCTACCGTCTTTTTGCAATGCAAATGCCATTGGCCTTAGAAATGTCACTGGTGTGTGCAGATGCTTATGTTTAAACCTGATATTTTTGTACACAGTCTAAAAAAACAGGTTTGCTTGTTTTCTTTTTGAGACCCATCCAAGCAGCCAACACAGCTTGCTCTTAGATCTTGCCTACTATTAAAAAAAACAATCCATGTCATGCATCTCTAGCACCAAGTTAGGCAGACTGACATAACATTATCTGTGTTATATACAGTAACTTTTTATAACACAGTACTACAACCCTGATTCTGTGAGCTGCAACAAAAAATGGACAGGACACAACAGAGACCCTTTAAGGCCACAGTGGAGCTTGTTAATTTTATTTTAAAACAGTGTATGTTTCTGTTATCTGTGTGTGCTGAGGTGCGTGTGGTGCGAGTGTTAGGAGGATGTTGTGGTAGTTAAACAAGATGCTGATGGGTTGGCATGGTTGGCGTGAGCAGATATCTGTAGGCCTGGTGTCTGCAGTAAGAGAGAGGTCATCTGTCTCCTCTGCTGATTTCATAGGCCTTACGCTGGATTTACACAGACTGCAAGGCGAGTGCGGGTCGGGACACGTGCGGGTTTCTTGCTAGTCCCTGTTACACCAGATGCTGTCAACTGCGGTCCGGTTTCGTCCAAAGCCACGTGGAGTCACGTAGATTCCCGCGAGAACGCTCGTATAATGAATGAAAGCCGCACCAGACCGCTGCGGTCTCCGACAAAAATAGACTTCATGCGGATTCTTTCCGCAGAGTCGCGCGACTCTCGCACTCGCAGTCGGACATGTCGGAGCACGGTGTAAATCAACACATTGGTTTTAAGCACTTTCTAAGTTCTGCGTGACTCGCGCGAGTCACGACTCGCATCCAAGTTGCACTTAGTGTAAATCCACTGTTAGTTGTCCAATCAGTCACCACCTCCTGCTTAGGGCACAAGAGTCTGTAGTGATTTTGTTTATTACTACAATATTTGGCATTGGCCTCACAACGGAAGCACCAAATATGTAGTAATTTGATAAATAGAATCATAATAGAGATTGATTATTCGGGGCACCACTCACCAAAGTGAGAAAAAGTTGATTCTAATACCAAATATTTTAATTAATTAACAATTTATTGATTAATTAATTAATTAGTCTAATCTGAAGGTTGTAAGATCTTTCACATTTCCATTGACCCCATTCTGAAAATTAATCATGCACTTTACCAAAACAAGTTGTGGTTTATGATGATTTATTGACCAGAAAATGACATACAGTGTTTAAATAAAGTATGCAAATGAGTTTCCTAAAATGCACAAGAGTCTAGACTGTTTATCTAAACCTATTTGCATTACTGTGTCTACCAGCCCATGTGACAGTTTATACGACCAGAGTCTGAAGATGGCGGCCGTCCTTCTCCTTTTGTCTCTGTAGAGGCCGCGCTGTGGGAAGAGGAGCTGAGCTGCGGTGCAGGGAAGACCGTGGTTGAAGTTGCAAAAATGTCCGTTTGCGTTGGTTCTGCCTTAAGCAATGTTCACATCCGAAAATGTGGAGAGAGATGAAGTTAGGGCGTGGGCCCAAAAGGTCTTTGTCTTTCCATCTCTGAGTTGAGACTGAAAATTCTGAAAGTTCTCAAAAAGAAGAGTTTTGGCTTAATGGATCATGGTGGCTCTTGTGTGTGGCTTACAAGAAGTCCCCAAAAGATCTGATCCAGAGGCGCCCAAAGTCTAGTGCTCCATTTCCTGCATCGAGACCAGGCCTCGGCCTATAGTCTCAGGATGCACATGTTCACCACTTCTCCATTGAGAGAACTTGTCCGAGCGGCTGCAGAAACTTGAAGAGCAGTGAGATTGTGTGTTGAGCTTCTCCTGAGCAGAAGTCCTCCCACTTTTGGGGGAAGATTGTCCAATCAGGCTGAAGCCTGTGTGTGCTTCTTTGGGGGATGGAGAAGGCATTTGTGTGAGATCAGGTCTGACCGTTTTGCCTCAGGTTTATTATCAAAGTCTGAGTAGATTGAGGCACTTTGCACAACATGTATAGTGTATATACACATTATTGACATTGTCACACTTTGTACAAGGCAATTCATCCTGTGAAACAGTTCTGAATTAGTAGTCTTTCTCCCAAAAACCATCTGTTTTATCAGTATTTGGTTTGGGTCTTGCTGGAATTTCCCCTTAGGTCGTAAAAGACTGGAGGACTGTGTTTTAGGGGGAGGGTTCCAGAGGATCTTTTCCTGTGTCCAAAGATTCAATCCAGCTTCCAAAAGTGGCAAAAAGGCTGAAACTTGCTTTAAACTTTCCAGGATCAGATGTGCAGTTAATGTTCCATTACAAGTCGTTAGTTGAGCTATGCAGGGTGTGTGCTCCATGTCCACAGGTGTAGACCAGGGCTTACGCTAGAGGAAAGTAACACACTGTAACACAGCTCAATCCTTACTTTTGCTCCTTTTCTCCTCTAAGGTCTTCAGGCTCTGTGGATCAGGACATCTCCTGATGAAACTGCTGTCAGGAGGAGAAGAAAAGAATCAAGAGCAGTGCAGTCTGTGAACATGTCTCCTTTTTCTTCAGCATTTACTAGTTTAATGACTGGTGTTTTCTTACTGTTGCAGCTGCATTATTTGATCTGACTTGTGACCATATTCATCTTTAGCACGTTCATCTGTTAAAAGGAAAAAAGGAACCAGAGTCATCACAGACTTAATGAACAAACCAACAGAAGGTACATCCTGTTAAGTCCAGAACAGGGCAGACAGGAGCAAGTTATTGAGGGCCAGGTGAGTGAGGAGCACTTTGGATTGGTCTAGATTGTAAAGACTTCATCATGGTTACAAAACAATCATCAGAATAAATGGTAAGTAATAAGATTAAACGACTTAATGACATGTATCATATACATGATGCAGTGTATTACATTGTTTGTGGTTGTGTTTTGTGATGTAAATAAATGTTTTATTGTGATAACCTGTGCATCTTGCAGTACTATTATACATATTGGTTGTTTGTTGTTGAATACCTGAATAGTTCAGTTACAAAAACCTGTTTAGCCTCTACAGGTACACCTGGCAGGCCGGCACGTTGAACTTGCAGATTTACAACAGTTGTCATACACCATTTTGAGTCCAATCCACTTCTGATGAAATCTGTGAATACCAATGAGCACATACTGTATGAATCAAATAGAGAACACATAGGCTTGCATGTGCATGGTGCAACCTGATGGAGACAACAAACATGTATTTAGAAAAAACAATGTGACAGAATCACGGCCAGAACTCAATGGTGGCACCAGAGAACTGCAGGACAGTTTAACTTATAGCTTGCATTGGTCCAAGAAAGAGCTCCAAACAGTATAATCCTGATGTGCATGATTCTTGTGTGCTGTAAAGTGTATACTCACACAAATGATGAAACTTTTCACTGGTGTGCGTATTTCAAGAACCTGGAAAAAAATGTGTACATTCAGCAGTTTTTCCTCTGAGAAAGAACAGAATTATAACATGAGAAACATTACAGCAGACTTGACCCATGTCTACAACTATGACGACATTTAGAAGTGTTTTCATACATAATGTGGCAGTTATGTGATTTATTGTTTGTGAAAGCTGAATTTATTGTGAAATAATGTGAACTCCTCACTGTAGAACTGTTGCATCTGAGAGACCAGTGTGACTCACTAAAGTCAACAAAAGTGCAATATAAAATACTATATACATAAACATAAAGTGTCAGAAATCTGTATTTTAGTAGTATATTGACATATTTAGAGTTAGCAATAGTACTCCCTGCTGGTAAACCTGCCTCTGCTAGCTAAAAACAATTAGCTTTGCAACAAGTCTCCAAATACACTGACAACCAGAAATAACAGTGTAGTGAATAAAAACAGCCTTAGCTGTCTCACTAGCATGATCGCACATTACTCTAAATTGTGTTTACTTTTGTACTTAACCTATGAACAGATAAAATACTTTCAGTATGTGTATGTGTCATGCTTTCTGTACTACTGGAGTCTATGCTAACAACGTTAGCCTCGCTAGCTAGCACCAACTTTGCTCTGCTACTGCTAAGGCTTAATGTTGTGTATGTAATTGTTACACACTGCAGAAAGACGAGTATACACTTACCAAAACAGAAGGTGTAACTATCCACTGTTCATTTTGAGATGGTCCGGTCGACTCCCACAAGAAAACTTTGCTAAAGTAGGAAGCACAGCCTTGAGCCTGTGTGTCTGTTGTGTTGGAGCTTCCTGATTGGCCGAGGGACGTCTGTGTCCCGCCTTGATGGGCAGCTGACAGTTTGCATATCCACTTTGAATATTGGCACTGACAAAGCACGTTGACATGCAATTGCAAGCCACAGGTGGTGCTGTTTCACAACATGCAATGCAATACAAACTCGTCTTGCAAACTGACAAAACCACTTGTCAAAGTGAAATGTCAATTTGCAAAATGGATTGTCGAATTTTAAATTAAAGTTATAATTGCCAAATGCTTTTTTTAAAAATACATATTAAAATTGCAAATTACATAGTCATTTTAAAAATGCAAATCTAAATTGAACATTGACATTTCAAATTAAATATTGTCTCTAAAACACCATATAAATGTGCAATGCAATCTAATGTTGTTTAATTTAAAACGTAAGTTGAAAAGTGGCAATTTCTATTGTCAAAGTGAGAATTCATTTGTCAAATTGCAATTTCAATTTGCAAAATGGATTGTCAAATTTTAAATTAAAGTAATAATTGCCAAATGCTTTTAAAAAAATGCATATTAAAATTGCAAATTACATAGTCATTTTTAAAATGCAAATCTAAATTGAACAGTAACATTTCAAATTGAATATTGTCCCTAAAACACCATATAAATGTGCAATGCAATCGAATGTGGTTTAATTTGAAACTTAAGTTGAAAAGTGGCAATTACAACTGTCAAAGTGAGAATTTAATTCACAAAATGGATTGTCAATTTGTTATTTAAAATACAATTTGCCAAATGCAATTTTAACAAGCACATTAGAAATGAAGATTGCACACAGTTATTGCCTAAGGAATTCTCATTTTAAAAATTGCAATTCTAAATTGTACATTGAATTCTCATTTTGAATATTGGCACCAAAAAACTTCCATACAACACAGTTCAGAACATTTGCATGTGAAGTGATGAAAGTGCCAGTCGTTTGGGAGGAGTGTGAAAACTACAATCCAACCTGGCAAAAGACTATTGATACTATTCATTGAAGTCAATTACATGAGTACTTACTTTAACATGCATGCATTACTTTGGTCAGTTGGAGAAGAATGCTGTGCTTAGGGAGAATCTGACTGTTTTCTGCCACTGACATGAAAGTCAAAAGGATTCCTAGTGAACTCTTATAATAACTTCTTGTATATAAAACATTTTCTGTTTAAAGGACAAGTATTGAAACTCGGTTGCAGTCCTGATACTGTTATTTTCCTGCTGAACCTCAGAAAACACACTTCTGAATGTTACAGATTTGTGATTTCTAAAATCTCTTACACGGTTTTAAACTCCATAAATCATTTTTGTTTTGAGCTTTTTTGCAGCATTAGCACGCCAGGAAAAAATGGTTTAATTATTTCCTCTAGATGGAGCTCTAACTCAATTCCTGGCGTTGGAAGCAGATGACATGTGTTGTGTGTTCTTTATTGCACATTTTAGTTTTTTTACGTACCAATACCTAGGATGCTAAAATAAAGGTTCTCTAAAGGTGTTTTTTGCTGTTTGAATTATGTATCCTGCACAATTTAAAGTCCATAAATCTTTATATGTTTTGAACATTTTCTTGCCATTAGGACTGCACAATATATTGCAATATCAACAACAAGGATTAGCTAATTGCAAAAGTTATGATTTTCCTCCCAGAGCAGGGCAATATGGCCTAAGATGTTTATTACGATATAAAAAGAACATTTGCGATAACAATATTAGTGACGAAATAGCTCGCGTTTTTGTGATTATGTAATTACGGGCTATTTTCCACTCTCTACATTTTATTTCTTTCATTATTCATGTTTTAACTTCTGCAGAGCCTCCACAGTCTGGGCTTATGTTGCTCTTCTTCAAGATTGTAGAGTAATTGGACAAAATTCTGTTCTAGCTTGTGAATTTTGACTATTTCCAGGTTCATCCTAAAAAATATACCCACTAAAGACAAAAATATATACATTTAGCATTTTCTAATAACTTCGAGAGAAAAAAAGTCATGGCACAATCTGGCAACATTAAGTTTTCACTAATATATGGCTCTATTAGCATAGTTGTAGCCTGATCCTGATCCTTTTCTGGCTCTGTGGTGGTCCCAGAGACCATATAAATAGACATTAGCTTAAATTATGAAATAATATACCAAGGTGACCAACCATGTTGAAAAATGATTTGATCTATAGATTTAGTCATAGTAGTAGCTCAGCTCATGCAGTTACAATTTATTAAAATAGCATGTTTGTTGTTTTCTTTTTCAGCAAATGTGGGTGTTTGACGAAGAAATCGGAATGAACCAGAGGGAGATCACGTACGTCCCCGGCTTGTACAAAATCTTCGATGAAATTCTGGGTGAGTGAGCGCACTGTCTTCATCTGCACAGTCCATCCACAGCTCCATTTGTCATCTGAGCTCATCCCGCCGTAACTCTAAGCCTCATTATTCTGTTAGCGAATGGAGCCTCAGTGCTAACGTGGCTCCGTCTTCACTCAAAACTATCTTTCTAAAGCCACATTCTCTTTGTTTAATGGTTCATAAACGCACAGTCAGCTTTCACTTGCGGTTAAAAGTGTAATTAGATGGACTTTGTTGGACAGTATAGCAGTAGTTTAATGAAATACGGAGGCGGCGGCAAAACTGGGAGTGTTTCAGTGTCGTTACTTTGAATGGTAACATTTTTCTTGTTTATCTTGGTAACAATGTATGCGTCGTGACAAAGCAGAATCTCAACGTCCTGCTTTGTACACACATTCACCTTAATCCTGTCTTGTTTTCCTAAAGCTTCTGTTATTGACAGTCTTTGTTTGGGACAGCTAGACTCTTTCCTTTAATAATTGGTTACATGGTTGCATCTTATACTAATCATAATCTTAAAGGTGGGGTAGCTGATTTTTACACTGCAAACACAATTTAGGTTTCTTAAATCCTTCGACACATGGTTAATATCGACATGTATTCATTTTGGTTACATTTATGGCTGATAAATGTCTTTTTACAAACAACAAAGTGAAACTGGAGAGGACCACCCCAGCTCAGCCAATCAGAGCGCAGCATTCAGCTCGCGATTAGAACTACAATTCTTTATTATTCAGTTCAGACAGTACTCAGAAGTCTAATTTTTTCACAAAGTGCTGTATTTACTCTATACTTTTTAGTGGAAAGCACAAAGTTTACTAATTTACAACTAAAAAAGTTAGCTAACACAGCTTTAAATATCTACATTTGACTATTGATCAATGGTCATGTCATCAGCTAGGAATCAGCTAGTTTAAAAAAAAAATATATATATATATACTGTATATATATATTTTTTAATCAGACCATTTGATGTATCAAAATTGTGCTTGAAAATGTAATAGAGTTCATGCAAAACAAGTTTATACAGAAAAAGAGGAAAGTGCACGTTAGATCAATAATTTAGTCCCAAATCTTCAGCTAGCTCACTCTGTTTGTTTCCATTAAAAAAATAAACAAATAAATATTTACTGTATTAAAAAAAAAATTGGATTGACTAAGACTATGTCGACTGATTAAACAGTCAAAGCACTGGTCTGGCCACCATTCTCCCCAAACCAACTCCACAAAGTACTGTGCAATCAAATGAGTTTATTTGCATGACTCACATGGAACAAAGGAACTTGGTTGTCTTCCTTTTAGAACAAAATCAAACTTACCAATTTTTCATTTGTTTTTTCATAGACTAGATTGACTAGATGATTTGTGCCCCTGATTGGATATTTCAGTTATGCAGACTGAAACTCCGGAGAAGTATATATTAGAGATATTAGGGCTGTGACAGTAAATCTTTTTGCGATATATTTGCTGTATTGTATTGAAGCACACAATATTTTAATGTGTGAATAAATTGTAGAATTAAAGAACATTTAAATGTGCATTTGTTACGTTTACATATGCCACGATCAAAACTGTGTCAGCTCCAAACTTTTCGTAATCACTCAATTGGATCAACACAAAATGTTGAATGTCTTTGTAGTTCTTAATAATATTGAATCATGAACCTGCCGTTTAGGATTGCACATTGACGTTATTTTTATTTCTTTATATGTTGCTTTGCTTGGTTTAATATCGAGTCACAATATCTCGTGTATTGCAATATAATGTGTATCGCAGCTTGTTTTATCGTATCGTGACAAAAGCTTCTCGTCCCAGCACTAAGAAATAATTTATCTGAAAATTCCAGGCATAAACCTTTTGTGTACCATGGACATTTTCAAATGAAGGCCCACTAATTGTCTCTATAAATACATTACTGCTTTGGCTAAAATATTTGATATGATATTAATAAAGTAAGTGAACGCCACAGTCTGATTTTTACTATACACTTTATTGGGTAACCACAGCCTTAATTCAGAATACCATTATAGTGTTTTGTTCGTATAGAAATGAAAGTAAACACCATCCACCACTGGAACCCAATGCCACTTTTTAAAAAATGTCTAGCTGTGCAGTGTGGATGAACAAAAAAATAGAACGATTGATGCTAAAAATAACCTTGGAAATGGGAACAGCAGTGGGACCACCTTCGACAGTGTATCAGATGTACAAAGAAGCTTCAGTTACACCCTTATTTTGTTGGAGTAGTCATAGTACACTTGTTTTTAGCACTTAATAGTAAATTGTGTCAAAATATAGGTCATTATTTTACATTTTGCTCTTTGTACACAGCTTTATTGCAGCTGTAAAGCCCTTTTCCAGTTGTTTTGACATTCCCTCGTTCTGTTTTGCAGTAAACGCGGCCGACAACAAACAGAGGGACAAGAACATGACGGCCATAAAGATCAACATAGACCCGTGAGTAAAGCTCTGACGGTGTCCCGGCTCCGTTCACCTCCAGACTGTTTGATGTCAGACAGAGAGAGGCGCGTCCTTCAGACTCTGCTCCCAGCTCACATGTCCGCTGCCGCTGCTGCTGCTGCTGCCGTAGAAATGAGGCAGTGAACACCTCTGAACAAATTGTAATGAAGGAATTAGAGTTAGGCTTGATTATTTTATTCTTTGGGCTCCTTAGCAGCACTTTCAAGTCATAAAAGATATTATTTATTATGACAGTTTTTCAGGTTTGAAAATATGTTCTATAATGAAAATGAAGAAAAGAACATGAAGTTTGACAATATTTTTTCATCAATGTAAAAACACTATCAAAATGGTCAATAAAGGTAAAGTTATATTCGATTCAGTTTTCAGTGTGTGTACGCAGCATTACAGGAAGCGCAAAACTGACAAATTCTCACATATTTCCTTATTTTTCCGTAAAGAAAGCAGTGGATGCTTCTAGTGCATGTTCAGTACATTTGTCTGTGGAAGTAGGACGTCTTTTAGACGCACACAAAACAAGGGATTAGGAAAAGCTAATGAATGCTAGCTGATTCATGCCCTCTTCCTCCTGCTATGTTTGCCGAATAAATACAATTTGCAAGTTTGCCTGACTTTACTCCTCATGATTTGTACCATTCTGTGGTAAACAGGGTTTTGTCTCACACTGGAGCAGATTTAAAAGCTACAAGAGGTTGGTTTTCAGTAACTTAGCTGTGAGGCTAGTGTTAGCCACGCATAATGCAGGCTGTTTCAGATATTCATTGCATTTTTTTTTTTTCAAATGTCATACTTTTTTTTTCTCATTAGCATTGACTTACCTTGTTTAAAGTGTTCACTGCAAATCCGTAGTTACTTAGAGGGACTTAGGTCTTTTGATTTAATGCTGCCATCCACTAGCGTCTTAAATCCTCATCAAAATGTAAACGAAAAAGCTCCAGGTTTAGGCTTAAAACCTCCTTGCCTGTTAGTGCATCGTGTTCCACGAGATACAGCCATTTTACAATTGAAATCAATTAAAATTACTTAGAAACAAGCAAGTTTTCGGCAAAGTTTCCATTGCTGTAATGCGCACAGACAGCGCTTTTGCCCTCCAGCATGGAGCAGTGGGCGTTCCCTCGAGGAGCGTGACGACACGTGCAAATGGTCAATGCACCCATATTGACTAATCATGATTTCAATTCTGATTCAAATAGTCGTGATTATAATTTTCATCATAATTCAGCAGCCCTACACTGATATAAAACAACCCTATATTAGCAACGTGCAGCTCAAAATTCATGATCCGGAAAGAAATGTTTAGTTTTTATCTTATGGTTTCGTTGTCCAACATTTAACAGCTAACAGTCTGTGTTTGTGTTCTGCTTCCTGACTGTGACAAAAATTATTTACTAGATTTCATAAACATTATCAGCAGATCATAATCACTTTGAAATCAATCTAGTTTTCTTTTCGCCCCAGTGAGTCCAATACCATTTCCATCTGGAACAACGGCAAAGGCATCCCCGTGGTCGAGCACAAAGACGAGAAGATGTACGTCCCAGCTCTCATCTTCGGCCATCTCCTCACCTCCAGTAACTATGACGACGAGGAGAAAAAAGTTACAGGTAACCTCAAAGATTTTTTTAATTTATCATACTAGCTGAATATGTACTGACATCTACAAAAGTTAGCACTAAATTGTGTAAAAACAAAAAATACATAGGCCTTTTGTGTTTTTTGTGTATTAGAAAAGAAACTATGATGAAAGTACATGAGTAATTCACATTTTAATCACTGTAAAACGCAAAAATAGTTTAGAAATAGAAACTGGTTCATTAGCTCTGCCTCTTCATTGTAAAGTTGAACTTCAATAAGCAGCAGATTTTAAATTACATTTTTTGTTGTTGAAAAGTGGCTACAATACTTGGAATCTGAATTTCATTATTAATTAAAAGTAATTACAGAGAAGTGGGTTGGGATAGGTGGTAGGTGAAACAAGGATTTTCTGAGCACTTGTGGTTTCAAAGTTGTTATCTGCACACCGTTTTCGAACATCAGAACGTTTGGACTGTCATCCAAAAGTCATTTTCAATCTGAATTTCAGATAGCAGATTGAAAATGACTTTCAGATGAGAGTTGAAATGTCTTGAAAACACTGTTCAGATGGCAACTTTGAAGCCTTTCTGCTATGGATCACTCCTGGACGAATGAAAGATTACACCGACTGCACGCCAAGATTACACAAACACGCATGAGTTAACACAAAAACATCTTTGAGAAAACTAATTCCAAGTGAACACTTGTAGTTAAAGTAAAATAACCTAATACATCAGACCTGGGCTCTTGACTTGTTTTAATCAGGCCTGCAATGTTTTTGAGAAACAAAAATGTATGCTGAAGTATAAGGGACAAATAAAAAAAAAGTTTGGGGCTGTGAAAAAAGCATTTCAAGATGAAACAAACAGTTTCATGAGAATAAAGTTGAAGCTTTAAAAATGTGTAATTGTACAAGGAAAAAAGTCAAAATTTAAGGAAAATAAACTCCTATAAATATGAGAAAAAAAAGTAGCATTTTTCTGACAATAAAGTTGAAGTTATAAAAACGTGAGTGAGTTTTATGAGAATAAAGTTGTAATTTTAATAATAGCGAACATCTATGGTTTGACCTAATCCAAGTGAAAACAGCCAAAATGATTACAATTTAAATGTTGCACTTCAAAAATAACCTTGACAAATTTTGACTTTTTATGGCTTCGACTTAATTCTCAGAAAGCTAACTTGTTATAATGAGAATTTGTTACACTGATGTTCGTTGTCTGGATTTGAATATGGCCCTTCAGTAAAAGAATTGCCCACCTTGATGTACTTAAATGTTTACTCACAAAAATGTCTTCATGCTTCAGATTAGCTGTGTACAATGTTTATTTCACATTTCTTCTCACACAGGTGGAAGAAACGGATACGGCGCCAAACTGTGCAACATCTTCAGCACCAAGTTCACCGTGGAAACCGCCTGCAAAGAGTACAGGCACAGCTTCAAACAGGTCAGGCCCCCCACACACTCACACAACCCTAACAGTGTTCCTATGTGAGTCCCTCTGCTGCCGTGACAATGCTCAGTGTGACGTGCTGTTTCCTAGGGCTATGACACATGCTCGTGTATAAGGTAGGCCGGGCTCTGCTCCAGGGTGGAACAAGCACAGGGATGCACTTAGCTGGGTGATATGTGTTCGGTTATTTTCACAAAGGTTTTTTAAATAACTTTTGGGGTTCAGTTAAAACACGGTAAATGCCAAGTCTGTTTTAGTTTTAATTGTTTTAGTGTCTTACAATTGTGTTTCAAATGTGTGATGTTTGATGATCTGTCTTGGTGTTTTTGAACGGCAAAGAAGGTACGTTTTTCTCACAAAGTTACATAAAGGAGTTTTTAAAGATTATTTTTTTGCGTTATTCTGGTGAGAATAATTCCATCCCTCAGAAATGTGCTAAAGCATGTCTATAAACTTATTTGTAAACTGTTTATCGGACAAATGCACAGTTGGTCCCAAAAGAACAGAAATCTCAGCTACAGTACATAATCTTATTAGAAATAGTATAATGTAACAAAAACTTTTTTGATTTCTATAATAAGCAACTTGTATTTTTTGTTGTATTTTTTTTTTCTATAAATGAGATTCGAAATGTCTTATTTTTGCAAATCTACAAAATAACATGAAAAGTTGTCCACCTGTAATTGTATGTTTTATTAAACGAACTATACCCTTATATCCTTAAAATTGTAAAAAAAAAAAACTTCCTACATTAGTTAACATGTTTTGCTCAATCACTGTGCCTCCAATTTGTTCATCAAGATGTGTTGTTTTCAGCCTTTATCACAGCTATTAGCAGCTAGACATGTCAGTATGCTAACAGCAGTTAGCCACAATGCTAACAACAACAGACAAACTTAATGGAGTTTGGTGAAGAAACAAGATATTATTAGATGTAGTCAGAACATTGTGGACTAGTTTCCACCTGAATCAATACATTAGCACGATATCTGTGCTAGAAGGAAAATGATTTTAGGGTATTTTATTGTAAAAAAAAATATATGTTAATACGTAGATATTTTTTTTTACTAAGCATCTTGTCATTATAATTATAGCAGTGAGTCTTCTTAACTATAGGGCAGGGGCCCATAGTTGCACAGTCTGCAAAATACAATACATTTAATATAAGATTCGGCCCCAGGTTACTTTGCACATGAATATTCAGGCCTTGAAATCAAAAAGGTTAAGAACTCTGATTTATAGTATTGGTGACTTATGATCCCTTTGCTGGAAAAATGCTAGGAAAAATTAATTTTCCAGGTGTTGAAATGATTCTGTTCTCACGCTCCTCTGTTGTGCTTGTTCCAGACGTGGCAGAACAATATGACCAAGACTTCCGATCCTAAGATCAAGTTCTTCGACGGCGAAGATTTCACCTGTGTGACCTTCCAGCCCGACCTGTCCAAGTTTAAGATGGAGAAGCTGGACAAGGACATTGTGGCCCTGCTCACGCGTAGAGCTTATGACATCGCCGGCTCCTGTAAAGGAGTCAAAGTCTCACTCAACGGCAAAAAACTACCTGTAAGTGGAAGTATTATGCACCAATCAATCAGGGTTTCTGCTGGGTCTTGAAAAGTAAAAAATAGGAAAAGTCTTATTTTAAAAAGCTTGAATTTAAGGCCTAATTTTATTAATGAAGAGATTTCTGAGTTTTCGCAGTCTAATTCACTCTGCTGTAGTTTTGTTGTAGTCTCAGCTGATTGGCTGAAAAGAATGATTTTTTTTTTTTTTTTTTTTTTTTTATAAACTTTATTTGAATGCCGTGCCCGTCGAAGGGCATTGGCAATAGATAAAAACATTTCAAATGTTCAGTACAAAAGTTCATATATGGGATTTGTTAGGTCACTCCACAGTGAGGAGCTCCACAGCCGTGGGACACAATTCAACAATTTGATTGCAAAAAGAATAGGTGAGCGATCAAAAGTGCGTGACGTTGGGTATATCAGTTCCGGCAATTCCAATCTTTGTCTCCGCAGGTTTATGCTGGATGTGTGAAGCTTAGGACAGAACTGGAAAAGAGCTCTTGGCACTAATAAATTAAGCAATTTATAGCCGTAACAAGCAAGAGAGAAGTTTCTACGATGTTTCAGTGGCACAAGTCTTAAATCTGCATAGTCTGAATCTTTTAAAGTTTTTGTATAATTGTATCCCAAAATGATGCGTATAGCCCGTCTCTGCAGCTTTTCCAGGACTGCAGTTTGAGAGATAGTCAGTGATGACCATGATGGAGAAGCATATTCAAAATGTGGACGTATATATGATTTGTAGATTTTAACTAACAACTCTTTGGAGTTGGATTGCAGCGACCAATCACAGAATAGGGCGAGCACAAATTTCTCTGAGTACTGTTAAGCCCAATATATTAAAAATAAATTTTTTACATTAAAAAAATTAACTCTTGATTGAACCATAAATTATTTTGTTCATCCCTCTGGTTTTACACCAGTTTTACTCTATTGACCTGTTACACTATTTTGCATCAAACATCCATTGAAATAAACTGTATATGTGTACTTTTTCTAAATCAGGTGACCAGTTTCCGCAGCTACGTGGAACTGTACGTGAAGGACAAAGTGGACGAGACAGGCGTGGCTTTGAAAGTGGTGAACGAAGCGGTGAATGAACGCTGGGACGTCTGCCTCACCATGAGCGAGAAGGGCTTCCAGCAGATCAGCTTCGTCAACAGCATCGCCACCACCAAGGTACCGAACCCAACTGACATCTGTCCCAGAAGTGTGGCTCATCCGGTTCTGCGCGTGTCATGTTAGAAGTTCTGAACCTGATTTAAATGTATTTTGATCATTGTAACGTTTTCATAGCTAATAAATAGCTATTTCTCTATTTTTATTCTTTTAGGGAGGCCGGCACATCGACTATGTAGTGGACCAGATCGTGGCCAAACTTATTGAGGTGGTGAAGAAGAAGAACAAGGCCGGAGTGTCTGTCAAACCGTTCCAGGTACTGCACACGTTATTTACTGTGTGTCTGTGGTGTCGTGCTCAGGCTGACAGTGAGTGTCCTGCAGGTGAAGAACCACATCTGGGTGTTTGTGAACTGTCTGATCGAGAACCCCACGTTTGACTCTCAGACCAAGGAGAACATGACCCTGCAGATGAAGAGCTTCGGATCCAAGTGCCTTCTCTCTGAAAAGTTTATTCGCGCTGTAAGGACTGTTTCCAGACTTTACAATCTAGTCCAAAAGCAGTCTTTAAAGTGGCATTGCTTTAACTTCAGTCCCTGTGTGTTTTCTCCAGGCGACAAACTGTGGAATAGTGGAGAGCATTCTGAACTGGGTGAAGTTCAAAGCTCAGACGCAGCTGAACAAGAAGTGTTCGTCGGTGAAACACAGCAAAATCAAGGGCATTCCCAAACTGGACGACGCCAACGACGCGGGTGTGTACTGTTTCACTTCAAATGGTTGATATTTAAAAAGAATTGTTTCAGAAATTATAGCTTACACTGAACAATGAACATTTGAAGATATTTGTGGTTAAAAAAAATAAACTTGGGATAATTTGTCCTGAAGCTGCAGTGAAGCTATATTGGTAGAGCATACTGCAGTCTAATTATTTTTCCCAACATATAATTTTTAGACTTTGAGTTCTTAATTTGGATTGATAAGGAACTCATTTCCGTGACTTCTCCATAACTATTTCCTATTTTTCCACGATCATGTTAAGCCTATTCATGCCTCTGTTTTATTCAGTGGATAACTTTAATAGTTACATTGAGAAGAAATCCAATAATATCCAATTGTAAACAAAAAAAAAATCTGAAAATTTTCTATTTGATTTTCAAATGTAGTTTTAATTGGTTTATTCAATATCTATTTTGTACCAATCACAAACAATAGGTTTCTAAGTAATCAGTTTTATAATAATGATTGAAATCAAATAGTAGTTCTTATAATGTTATTAGTCACATTTATTTAAACCCTTCCAAAAAAAAAAAAAAAATACTGTCAGTATTGGCTTATGTTTTTTAGAAAAAGACATTAAAAACCTTCAGTTAAAATCTGTGCAAACCCTGTTAATAATGCTATCTCCAGTATTTGATGAGGTGTAATAGTGCCTATTTAGTTTCCCCTCCCTGGTTCAGTTGTGTATGGTGGATTGATTTGCTTTTTACACAGATGGGAGCTAACCTCTGCTGACTCATAGAATGAATGTTTTTATTTCTCTCTGTACCAGGAGGAAAGCACTCATCCGAATGCACCCTAATCCTCACTGAGGGAGACTCAGCCAAGTCCCTGGCCGTGTCTGGGCTGGGAGTGATCGGACGAGATCGATACGGAGTGTTTCCTCTCAGAGGGAAGATTCTTAACGTCAGAGAGGCCACACACAAACAGGTGGGTTAGAGAGAGAGAGAGAGAGAGAGAGGAGCCAATTTATGTCATATACTGTATGATGTGACAGTTATTGGTACTGGGAGAGGATACAAGTCATGTTAGTTTTAAGAAGAAAAAAACATATCTGATTACTTATTGAAATGTTATAAAAATAGATATAAGGGATTGGACGATTCACTTAAGTGACGATTCGATTCAGTTTTTGATTTTGCAGCCATGATTTTCGATTTAGTTTGATTTTGTTAGTTTATCTATATAAACTTTTTTTTCATCTTAAAGTGAGGCTAAACACACGTTCAGAGACTAACTCCGCCCACAACTGCACCTCAAACAGGCTCGCAAAAGTGGGAGATGCCCGGAGGCCTTTTAAGAGACGCCCAGTGGGTGTGAACAGACTTTGATTGACAGCACCAAATATGAACAGTGAGCTTGGCAAATGATGTGACGGAGCAGTCCGGGTCCTGACCACTGACAGTCTATCTGAGGGAAGCTGTACTAGTCTTTGGTTACTTGCACGTCAAGATATTTTTAACTTTACAAAACAAATGTATTAAACCTTTGCTTTAGTCTACATAGGCACATGAGCTCATTATGTGGGTATTTTCGAAAAATGAATATGAAAAACACTTCACTGACACGGGAATCGAACCAGCGCATCGTTGTACAAGCAACTGCACTCCGCACCACTCGCTCAACAAGCTAAGCCAAATGACGGCTGATATCAATGCACAGCGAGTGATCGCTCTTCAACACTCCTCCGCAGCAGCGGTGTCAGGGGGAGGAGTTTATTTATTCCCTTTGGGCGGCTCGTCTGCGCGTCAAGTCACTGTGACGTCAGAGGGTACTGAAAATGCACTGACAGCGTTTGCCCTGCGTGGCAGTACAGCCGCGGTTTTTACACACATAACTGCAAAATGAGCGAGTTTGCACAAAAATGTCCAAAAAAGGCCTGGAAACAGTAGATAATTCAATTTTGACCCCTTATACACAGTTTAACAGTGAAAAAAAGTTGATTCTGAGTTTAGTTTCTCTTTAAGACACAAAATAAACCATACATGACATTTAAAACAAAGCCACTGTTGTTAGAGTTTAGAACTAGTGTTTGTTTCAACATTCAAACAGTAAACAGTAATATTTAGTGTCCATATTTAAAATTATGGTAATTAGAGCAATTATCAGGATTTCTGCAGTCTTAAAAAGTCTTGAATAGAATATTTTTATTTGAAGGCCTTAATAAGTCTTAAGTTTGTCGTTGCAGGTCTTAATTTTTTTAATGAAGCATAGTCTGTCAGTTTTCTCTCTCTATTTCACACTACTGCAGCTTTGTCGTTAAATTCTCAATAATGTAACACATCTGGTGTGCTTCTTCTACTGTTATTTGGTTGATAAAATTGATGGAATGCTTGCTGCAGCATAAATTACAATATTTTTTTGTTAATGCATTCAATTTTTCATAATTGTAGCAAAATATAAAATTGTATCTTAAGAAGGCCATAAGAGGATTGTGAAGTAATATAGGTCACGACTTATAGTACTTAGACTTATAGTACTAGTATAGAACAAATAGGTCTTAATTTGTTTGTTTTGTGGTCTTAAAAAGGTCTTCAAAAGTGTTCACTTTGACCTCTTGATTCCTGCATAAACTCTGAATTAAAGCAGACTTCTAAAACTATATGACCAAAGACGTCTCTCTCTAAGTACTTATCTCCAGAACCTCTTAATTTTGAGCTGCTAATCATTTCCTTCTCCAAAACAGATCATGGAAAACGCTGAAATCAACAACATCATCAAAATCGTAGGTCTGCAGTACAAGAAGAGCTACGACGACGCCGAGTCTCTACGCTCTCTGCGATACGGCAAGATCATGATCATGACCGATCAGGTGACTCATGGATTCTTAAACACCTTTTTTTTCCCCCCTTTTTGTTTGATATGACTTTCTGACAGTTTCCCTCTGCCTTTGATTTCCCCAGGACCAGGACGGCTCTCATATCAAAGGGCTGCTCATCAACTTCTTCCACCACAACTGGCCTCTCTGCTCAAACACACGTTCCTGGAGGAGTTCATCACGCCTATTGTCAAAGTAAGGACCGTTCTTGCAATAATTTAATATCGCTTCCCGACTCTAGACTAAGGTCAAATGTCTGTGTCGTGTAGGTGTCCAAGAATAAGCAGGAGTTGTCCTTCTACAGCATCCCAGAGTTCGACGAGTGGAAGAAACACACAGAGAACTTCAAAACCTGGCATATAAAGTACTACAAAGGTCTGAACACTAACATGATATGATTTGACTTACATAACAGATTTTTGCCTTTTTCTAATATTGACTTATTTAGAGTTTTGCAGCAGTTACGTTGCAAATTATGAAGAAAATGACAGTTGAAAAGTAAAATCCCTTCACATATGTCATCAAAAAGCGCCAAACTGACAAATTAAAAGTCTTACAAGTTATTATTATTTGCCAATTTAAATATTTTGTTCATTTATGTGGATTATTGCTTATATTTACAATGTGGTTGCCAGATAACAGTAGTGGAATTACCTTTACATATTTCATATTTCTTGAATAAAGGACAATTATAAACCTCATAAAACAGGCAAATTGGATGAAAACAAAGCAAATCATTTGGTGAAGTCTTAAACATTAAAATTTAGTTTAACTTGCCATGAGCACTTTAATATCAGTTTGATAATAATGCGAAATATTTTACAGGCTAGGTTACTATATAAACAAATACATCATCATGTTCAAAACAGTTTTTGCAATATAGTTAAAAAGATATTCGCGGCATTGATTAAAGGAGCTCAAACCAATTGTTATGCTGTTTAAACACAAACAAATAGTACAATTTATTTCTTTGTTTGGAGCCATGTTTTGCTAGCTTACGTAATGAATTCGGTGATTCATATTTGGCTCAGTGCAGTTGGCTTGCGTACGTTCAAAATAGCTACATCCTGTACACACAACCACTTCCTGTGCAATGCTTTTCAATGAGGTTTTCATTACATCAGTTTAAAACAAATAAATACTGTTTTGATCAGACAGTTCTGGTGAATGTTACAGAAAACATGTTAACGCTAACAGGAAGTGGTCGTATGTACAGAAGTGAGCATTTTTGAACAATCACAAGCCAACTGAAGTGCCGTGCACAGAGCCAATTGTTCACAACACAATGAGCTTAAAAGCACTTTTCACAACTTTCAAAATCAAGCCCAAGTTGAGCCATATAAGCAAGGATTAGCTCATGTCGAAAACATAAACAAATGTCATAGGTTTTAGAAAATGCTGCAATACAATACATTTGGACTGGTTCAAAGTTGCTTAAAGTTTAAAATTCTGTCAAATTGACTATTAAAATCTTGTTTTTCACTATAAAACGTACAGTTAAAGTTGCATTTTTTTGCCAAATGCATTTTATGTAATGATTAACATACTTACATAACATGCATTATCATTATCATAACTTGGCGTTAACTAGTCATAAAGTATACCTTACCTTGCCTTATAAATACCTAAAAAAAATCGTATTTATTCTAGAAATACATTTTTGCTATTTAATCATTAGCTGCTACCCTGACTATACTTGTATACTATAATATAAGCATATATCTTTCGTCACAATTGTATCTCAACCTGTTGATAAATGTACCTGCATCTCTGCTTTAGGTTTGGGTACAAGTACAAGCAAGGAGGCAAAGGAATATTTTGCTGACATGGAGAGACACCGCATCTCCTTCAAATACAACGGAGCTGAGGACGACGCTGCCATTACTCTGGTCAGTAATTGTTTGTTTTAAGTAATTATTTAGATTAAAAAGATGAACTGTTAATAAATCTTAACGTACGAACTGTGCTGCAGGCTTTCAGTAAGAAGAAGACAGACGACCGCAAAGAATGGCTGACCAACTTCATGGAAGACAGGAGACAGAGGAGAATGCATGGGCTGCCCGAGGTGAGAGTGTGCACAATCTTAGCATTTTTTTTACCAGCCGTGTAAATGCTGCTTCTGTCTTTTAAATTTAGGGACACTAATCCTCTTTTTATGAGGCAATAAAAGGCAGCATAAAGTGATGATGTTCCTTTTATGTTTAAGCTAAGATTATAAAATGAATACGTATTTGCTTTGTAGTAATATAATAATGTCTTTCCTTTATGCAGAAATTCTTGTATGGAACCCAAACCAAACACCTGTCATACAACGATTTCATCAACAAAGAGCTGATTCTGTTTTCAAACTCCGACAACGAAAGGTCCATCCCGTCCTTAGTTGATGGTGCGTATGAACCTTCATGTGTTTAAAATGTGTTTTAAATGACTCATCTCAGAATCCGGTAAGATGACCTCATGTGTTTTTGCAGGTTTGAAGCCCGGTCAGAGGAAGGTGCTGTTCACCTGTATGAAGAGAAACGACAAGCGGGAGGTCAAAGTTGCACAGCTGGCTGGTTCAGTGGCTGAGATGTCGGCCTATCATCACGGAGAGGTAGGGTTTTCTCTAAATGTGGGCTAACTGCAGCTAGATTGTGTTTCGTGTCATTTGAAAGCTTTTAGTGAACTCTTGACATGCAAAAAAGTGTTGAAAAATACAAGAAAATCTCATTAGATGTCAAAGTTGTGTGTACAAGTAAAATAATCAAAGGTGGGTAGAGAAATTTGTACTCAAGGAAGAGTAAAGTTACTTAAAACCTGACTTTCATAGAGAAAAAAAAAAAACTTGATTCAGTCCATCGTGTTCCTAGCTGTCCATTTGGCATTTGGATAATATAATGTACATACATTTTTGTGTGAAATTAAGTTTTAGGAACTCCTTTGTACAGACAGTAAAGTGAAACTGGAGTGAACCACCCAAAGTGCTGCTTTCAGCTCTTGCTAAAGGTGCACTGTGTAACTTTGTGGAGGTCACAAGTCCTTGCATGGAAACATGTGAGAGGAGGCCCTTCTAGGCCAGACAAATACATGCTTTCTTTCAAGTTTATATTTGGTTAAAAAGTTACACAGTGCACCTTTAAAAAATAAAATACTTTTTTATTCAATTCATAAAAGTAACATTACGGTAGTTTGTTTTTCCACACAGTGGTGTTTGTACAATATCTGTTTTGATGGAAATTACAACAAAAAAAGCCAAGTAGTGACCCATGAATTGACTCAATTAAGAGTACCTGTAGGGGTAATTTTCTGGACGTAATATCTGAATATTAATAAAAAAAAAATTAAAAAGACAAAGTTTCATAAAAGACAAATGTCTTCTCAAAGAAAAGACTCTCAAGTGTGTAAAATAAAATATCACTTTTTTTTAAATTAGTGACAGAAACAGACCTTTTCAAATGATTTCATATTGTCAGCAACCATCTTTTCAAATGTGCTCAGGATCGTAATAAATTATTTCAAATTAAATGTTTGAAGTACAACACTAGTTTATGACGACTCAAAATACACGTCTAAGCTAAGCTTCAGGAAAAAAAAAAGTTTCTCTGCTGCTTATTCATTGTAGCTTAAAGTGAGGCTAAACACACGTTCAGAGACTAACTCCGCCACAACTGCACCTCAAACAGGCTCGCAAAAGTGGGAGATGCCCGGAGGCCTTTTAAGAGACACCCAGTGGTGTGAACAGACTTTGATTGACAGCACCAAATATGAACAGTGAGCTTGGCAAATGATGTGACGGAGCAGTGCGGGTCCTGACTATATAGGTCAGTGGTCCTGACCACTGACCGTCTATCTGAGGAAGCTTACTAGTCTTTGCTTACTTGCACGTCAAGATATTTTTAACTTTACAAAACATATGTATTAAACCTTTGCTTTAGTCTACATAGGCACATGAGCTCATGATGTGGGCATTGTCTAAAAATGAATATGAAAAACACTTCACTGACACGGGATTCGAACCAGCGCATCGTTGTACAAGCAGCTGCACTTCGCACCACTCGCTGAACAAGCTGAGCCAAATGACGGCTGATGTCAATGCACAGCGAGTGATCGCTCTTCAACACTCCTCCGCAGCAGCGGTGTCAGGGGGAGGAGTTATTTATTCCTTTGGGCGGCTCGTCTGCGCGTCAAGTCACTGTGACGTCAGAGGGTACTGAAAATGCACTGACAGCGTTTGCCCTGCGTGGCAGTACAGCCGCGGTTTTTACACACATAACTCCAAAATGAGCGAGTTTGCACAAAAATCTCCAAAAAAGGCCTGGAAACAGTAGATAATTCATTTTACCCATATACACAGTTAACAGTGAAAAAAAGTTGATTCTGAGTTTAGTTTCTCTTTAACTCGGCTAATTCCATAGGGTATGAATGAATAAAAACAACTATAGCAGCATGTGAAAAAACCAACATGTTCAAATCATACATTTAGTATCTATGCTCTTCTTTGCATTCCTAAAACTCTCTCCATCATAACTGTTTATTTCTTGTGCCCTGCAGCAAGCTCTCATGATGACCATTGTGAACTTGGCCCAGAACTTTGTGGGCAGCAACAACATAAACATCCTGCAGCCTCTGGGTCAGTTCGGTACTCGCATCAACGGAGGCAAAGACGCTGCCAGCCCCCGTTACATCTTCACCATGCTCAGGTAAGTGCATTTCTTATTTCTTAATTTGTTACAGTATTTATTTTGCCCAAAAACAGGTGTATTCAACAGAACTGATTAGTCTCTTTAAAACGTGCAGCTTTTTGTATGTAAAAATAAAATACACTATTAATATTTTGGGTAAGGTAAAGACATAAAAGCAATTCCTATTATTCATTTTTCTATGCAGCCCTCTGGCCAAGCTGCTGTTCCCCGCCGTGGACTCCAATCTGCTCAAGTTCCTGTTTGACGACAACCAGAAGGTGGAGCCAGAGTGGTACATTCCCATCCTGCCCCTGGTGCTGGTGAACGGAGCCGAGGGCATTGGCACCGGCTGGGCCTGCAGGATCCCCAACTACGACCCCGAGAGATCGTCAACAACATCAACAGGATGCTCAACCACCAAGACCCCCTGCCCATGGTAAATGTGAACGCTGCTGTGGAGTTTACTGCAGCCGGACCAGCTTGGTTTTATTTGTGTAATGACATTGGCTGTGTGAGAGTCGTAGCTTATGTCGACACGATAGCGCAGCGGCAAGAAAGTCCCGGAATGCCCCTTCTCCTCTTCCCCGACTCTCCTGAAAAAGAGATTCTCAGTGGGACTTTAAAAAATTGAAAAAAAGAAAAAAATTGAGAAAAACTAAGAGAATTTTTAGAAAGGCATTTATTTACAGCTTCTAATTGACTATTACTATTCTGGATAAATATTCTATTTGGGCTTACAAATTAAATTCAAAAATACTAAAGGCAATTTTTGCAGTGTAGAGCTGGACAAACAATAAAAATTAAGTTGAGAGGTTGAGATGCAGTCATGCTGAATCATCAATTATTTCGTTTGGGAGTTTTGAATTGAAAGATTGATTACCAACTATTTTAGTTGTAAATTAGTAACTTTTGAGTAAAAAATATATGATAAATGCAGACTATTGTGTACTGTCTGAATTGAATAACAAATAATTTTAGTTCTCATCAGAAGCCGAATTCTGTACTCTGATTGGCTGAGCTTGAGTGGTTCTCTCCAGTTTCACTTTGTTTATAAGCCATAATTGCAATTGAAATGAAAACATGTCGTATTTATGAGAGGTTGACATTCAGTCATGATTAATCATCAATCATTTTGTTTGAGGGTTTTGAAGGGAAAGATTCAAAAACCCGCTCTAATCAGCGAGAGAACCACACAAACCTAAAATCGTGTTTGCAGTGTGAAAATCAACTACCCCCCACCTTTAATTAAACTTAGTTTTGAGCAGAAGTCAAATTCAAATTTTGAGACGGAATGGAGTTCAACAGTGACCGCCCCCCTCCTGGTTCAACGCACACGGGTTCCTATGTTACATGTCTTTTTAGAAAAACAATTACCGTAATTTCTGGACTATAAGCTGCTACTTTTTTCACAAGCCTTGAACTCTGCGGTTTATACAGCGATACAGTAAAATGATAGATTCTCATAGACTTTCCATTAACAAGTGCGGCCTATATTCTGTATGAATATACAGATATATTCAGGTGTGCTCAATAGTGCGGAAATTACGGAATATTATACGTTTGAAAACTTAAAATAAAGAAAAACCTCCTCGGGGCTAATCAGCTCTGTGGTAAGGCATGAGCATAAGACTTACATTTTTGTTTACAATTCATTACTCCAGCTTTATAAACTTAAGACATTTAGCCGAATTTTAAGTTATGTGTTAAAACTCTTAATATTTGAATTTTTCGAAAAGCCTTTGGCACTTTACAATGGGGAATTTACTTCTGGAACCAGGACAATCTACCACTGTTGAGCTCCTAATCAGTAAATTAAAATCATTTTTTTTAATCAATTGGAACATATTAATTGGGGGGGAGGGGTATGTTCATAAAAGCCTTTTTTTTTTTTTTTTTTTGAAAAAGCTAAAATCAGGATCGACCAATATGAGGACCATATTTCTTCCCAGATTGCCCAGCTCTGCTTTAGTGCTATCCCTGCAAAGCCTAAAATGAGGTTACACAACTCTTGCATGACTATTAAAATCTTTTTATGTGTTGTATTTGGTAGTTATTAAAAACATGAATATTTCTGTGACAAAAATCACAAATACTCTGTAATAAATCAATAATGAAAATCTTAAATATCCGTTCTCTTTCCGCAGCTCCCCAGTTACAAAGGATTCAAAGGCATTCTCCACGAGCTGGGTCCTAACCAGTACCTGGTGAGCGGCGAGGTGTCAGTCATCGACAAAAACACCATCGAGATCACCGAGCTGCCCATCCGCACGTGGACACAGGTCAGACACATTCTCCACACATTTCTACAAACCTCAAGTTGTCATTTTGTAATCATTCTTCTTTTCCTCCTGTAGACTTATAAGGAATCTGTGTTAGAGCCCATGTTACAAGGCACAGACAAAACGCCCGCTCTCATCAGCGACTACAAGGAGTACCACACGGACACCACCGTCAAGTTTGTGGTGCGCATGTCCGAGGAGAAACTGGCCCAAGCCGAAGCAGCCGGTCTGCACAAAGTCTTCAAGCTCCAGTCCTCTCTCACCTGCAACTCTATGGTACTGTGTTAGTTTGAATTCAGCTCATGGAGTCATAATTTAACATTAATTTTGTTAGTTTACGTTAGAATACACCAGAATACAAACAAAGTCTACGTTAAACTGATTTTTTTTTTTATTAATACCAGAATGGAATATGTCTAGTTAGTTTGTATGCATCAAATTTAGTTGTTTTTTCAGCCATGGATTTCTCAAATGTTATTATACTACAAAAATAACATCTCCACATACACAGAAAAGTACCCACAAGAAACATTGACTCCTAAATATTTTATTTGGCATTTATTGAACAATTGCATGTAATAATTATCTAGGTGTAGCTAAAATCCAGGAAGTAAGCTTGTTTTTCTTAGCATTAGACTTATTCTCTTAAGCTTACCGACCCAATTCATATCTAAAAGTTGAGAAAAGTGTTTAAAATAGTGATGGCAATTTTGAAAGACAAAACACCGGTCACGTGACTTAGACGTCTAATGAAACGCGGGTCACGTCTTGAAACCAAAGTTTGATTGACAGGGATTGACAGCGCACCTGTTTCAACCTACTCCCTCAAAGTTAAAAGATATTTTGGCGCGCTGCCCAATGTGGGTTTGTGACAGGTGAGAGATAGTAGTGAGGTTTTGACAGACTTTGGAGACTGAAATGTGATTAATGCATAGCTTACATGGCTTTATTTATTTTTGTTTACTCAAATCATTGCATACACTTACACAAACTTTATTAGAACAAGTTTTGGTAACACGTTAGAATAACTACTAATAATTAGGCTTAATAAATCATTAATTATACATTAATAAAGCATTAATTATTCATAAACAAATGGTGAATTAATGAATGAAAAGTTTATTAATGCTTAGTAAATACTTAATTACTCCGAATCCTGCCCCCTAACCCTAAATCCTAACCTTCGCTCCTTAGTTAAGTAGTTACTAAGCATTAATACATTTTTTCATTCATTCATTCACCATTTGTTAATGAATAATTAAGGCTTTATTTATGCTTTGTTCATGGTTTATTAAGGCCAATTAAGGTGTAGCTAATATAAAGTGGTACCCAAGTTTTATTAGAAACCCTGTCAGATCAGGATGTGTTTTGTTGAACCACTGTGGAGAAATACTTAGGCATCACCACCAGAGGCCACTGTAGAGTGGTGATTAGAACAGTGATTTGGAGCCTTCACAGGTTTCATTTTGCCCATCCCTAGTTTCAAACACATGTGGTTAACAATTCAGAAGCTCAGAATGCATCAGGAAAGTGAGTAAGACATGTGACTCATGTCAAAATTCAATATTTCTGCTTTCTTTTCAGGTGTAATGTAACAACCCTACCGGAAAGTGGTCTTAAACATAAAATAATAATAATAGAAAATAAGTGTGAGCAAAAATAGTCTTTTTTTTTTTTTAATTCAATCTACAGTTCAAAGATGCATGTACATTTTCTAATGTGTATAAGTTGGTCTTATTCACTTTATTTTGTCACTGTTTGATTTCATAAAACACATACACAGGAACAGTAACTTGTTGAGTCTTATATGTTTTAATGTTGATTAGCCTAATCATTTAGACCTGTGTTTTTCAATCTTACTTGAGTCACGGCACACTAAATATTGTGGGGCACACCTCATACAAACACACTATCAAATTACAACAAAATAAAGTTGCACAATTTATAGTCTTTTTTTTTAATCAAAGAAAATGCTCAGGTTGAATAAACGTACTGTATTCGTAACAGGCTCTGTATATTTGTCGATGCTGTAGGTGCTGTTCGACCACATGGGCTGTCTGAAGAGGTACGAGTCGGTCAATGACATCCTGAAGGAGTTCTTCGAGCTGCGGCTGCATTATTACAAACTGAGGAAGGACTGGCAGCTGGGCAGTCTGGGAGCAGAGGCGTCCAAACTGTCCAATCAGGCCCGCTTTGTCCTGGAGAAGATCGAAGGGAAGATCTCTATCGGTGAGACCGGCGTTTTTCCTAATGGAGCATGTTTTTTTTTTTTTTCATCTTTATGGTAATCACTTTTTTTCTTTTGACAGAAAACAAGACAAAGAGAGAGCTGATTCGTATGTTGGTGCAGAAAGGCTATGAGTCTGATCCTGTGGCTGCATGGGCAAAGGCACAGGAAAAGGTACTGCAAAGATCTTTAAATTATACAAAAGTGAATGTATCGTTTGCTGCAGTAACTGTAGAGGAGGCCTTCTAAAGCGTTTTAAGTCCAGTGAGCTTTTACCAGTGTTGAAGAATGATAGGATAGATGAGGTTTGTGCAACTGTTTTTCACCGAGGGCCATATTTGAATCCAGACAAGTGGCAGGTGGCCGGACCAAGGTCACGGGTGCAAGAAATTTTGATTATAACGAGCACATTTCTGTAAAATATAGGCTTTTTAATCTATTGTTGTCCATTTATTGAGATATGTATTAAGAACACAGGTGCAGGTATAAATAGATAGCTTCATTTTATTTAAAAAAATAGTCTAATGTAATGGCCAAAGTAAGACTTTGAGGAACACGAACAGATGATGCAAAAATTACCTTTTTGTTTCTCATCGGAAATATACTTCAAATTATATTTAGCTTGTTTGAATAATCTTGTTGTGTCAGTTCCTCCTCTCTCTCTCTCTCTTTCACTCTCTCTTCTCTCTCTCTCTTCTCTCTTACTCCACTCTTTCTCCTCTCTGTCTCTCTTCTCCTTTTCTCTTCTCTCTTTCACCTCTCTTTTTCTCTTTCTTTTCTCTTTCTCTTTCTCCCCTCTCTATCTCTTCTCTCTATTTCCTCTCTCTCTATCTTCTCTCTCTTTCTCTCTCCTTCTCTCTCTCCCCCGCTCTCTCTCTATTTCCTCCTCTCTCTCTTTCGCCCTATTCCCCCCTCTCTCTGCCCTGCTCTCTCTTCTCTCTCTCTCTCTGCCCCGTCTCTCTGTCTCTCGCCACTCTCTCCTCTCTCTCTCTCTGGCCCCCTTTGCCCTGCTCTCTCTCTTCTCTTTTCTCGCTCTCTCTCTCCTCCCCTCTCTCTCTCCTCTCTCCCTCACCCTTTCTCCTCTCTCTCTCCCTCACTCCTTCTCCTCTCTCTCTCTCTCTCTCTCTCTTCCCTCTCTCTCCCTCTCTCCCTCACTCTTTCTCCTCTCTCTCTCTCCCCTCTCTCTTCCTCTCTCTCTCCCTCGCTCTTTCTCCTCTCTCTCTCCCCTCTCTCTCTTTCTCTCTCTCTTTCTCCTCTCTCCCCCCTCTCTTTCTCTCTCTCTTTCTCCTCTCTCCCCCTCTCTCTTCCTCTCTCTCTTTCTCCTCTCTCTCCCCTCTCTCTTCCTCTCTCTCTTTCTCCCTCACTCTTTCTCCTATCTCTCTCGTCCTCGCTTTTTCTCCTCTCTCTCTCTCTCCCCTCTCTCTTTCTCTCTCTCTCTCTCTCTCTCTCTCTCTCTCTCTCTCTCTCTCCCTCTCTCTCTCCCTCTCCCTCGCCCTTTCTCCTCTCTCTCTACCTCTCTCTTGCCCCCTCTCCCAAATTTTTATATGTCAAACTTGGACTCTTTAGTTCACTTTTAACTCTTGAATTCAGTAGCAGACAAATTGTCTTTATTGCAGTTATCTACTAGCATAAGCTTGGTCCCTCTGCAGCTCTGACGCAATTTCTAATGCTGAAAATGCATTTTTCTTTGTTGTTCTAAAACAGTCAAGGCATAAGACATAAACTACACAAAAATGCGCAATATTTGTCCCTTATTGCCTTGACGTGAGAGCTTTTATAACCGAAAAATTGATCAACTTTCTGTGGATTCTTATAGACAGTGTGCACCCAGCGTAACTTCCTAAATTACTTTACTGTAACTTTCCTCTGTGACAGTTTCACGACGACGACGACAGCAGCAGCGACAGTGACGGCTCCATAGACTCGGGCTCCTCATCGGGACCAAACTTCAACTACATCCTCAACATGCCCCTGTGGTGTTTGTCCAAAGAGAAGGTGGACGAGCTGCTCAAACAGAGGGACCAAAAGGTACACACACAAACTGTCACACATTATGAGAACTAGAACAACTTCATCGAGACTAATCTGATGCCTTGTGCCGTGCAGAAAGGAGAGTTGCATGAATTACAGAGGAAGTCTCCGGAGGATTTGTGGAAGGAGGACTTGGCCGTGTTTATTGAGGAGCTCACGGTAAGTCAGAAGAGTACAGCCACAGTATTGGGCCAACAGTTATAGTTCTGTTTACGTGTAGTCTCATCATTTGAAGTGCTTATGACATGTTATCACCATATTTTCCGGACTATATATCGCTCTGGAGTATATGTCACAAAAGCCCCAAAATGCATATTTTAGAAGAAAAAAAAATATATTTAAGTCGCACTTTTTGGGGGATATTTATTTGACATATATAGACACCATAAACAGACGCAGGACACGTTTTTTTCATCGTGCTCCTGTCAAGAACCGCTGACATGAGGAAAAACTACAAGATGCAGATCAAAACGTGACTAAACTCTGCATTAATCAGCTCTTATATTATCACTAAGTCATCTGCAATAAGCATTGTGTCCTTTTCACATTCAACACTTCCAGTGTAGCTGTTTCCGCTGAATCCACTGCCTCATTTGCCCAAACTCCATTTCTATCTCTCCGTGCATAAAAACCAGTCCTTCATTCATCCCTCTGGAACGTTTTCCCCCGCACTGCATCTGCTGTAGCTCTGCGAGTGCTCCACTGATATTACGCGTGAAACAAAGAAATGCAGGTGCAGCTGCGAGTTTTCGTTGTGCAGTCACCAGACAAACATCAGGGTTTGTCTTTCAAGCGATCATGATCAAGAGAATGACTCCTCTTGAAATCAGACCGAATCAACGCTCTCTGTTCCGTTACTTTTGTTGAATAAAGCTCCATGCGCTAACGTGAGCGTCAGTGCGACTTCTGGAAAATAAGATACGTTTTGAGGAAAATGACCAGTAGGAAATGTTTGTCAGTCAACTAATGGCATTTGCATTTTATTATTATTTTTTTTAACAAAAACTAAATCTCCCATCAATAAGCGACTCTCCATCCAAAATGATGTTTTTTTCTGACAACACAAACAAAAACCTTTCAAAATCCTGATGTTATTAAGTATTATATGTTGTTGTCTGATGCTCACAGACCACATCTCTGTCTTCAGAAGCACTTGTTATACCAGCCTACTGCTTCAGTCAGTATTTGACTCTGTTCTCTCTACTAGCTCTCCGTCCTCTTTTGTGTATATGCTTTTTCAGCCTTCACTCTCTTGTCCTGAGAGAGAATCGGCTGGGCGGAGAGTTGAGCCGTGCATCCAGCCTGAGACTTACTACCCAGCTGTTGCTCTGTTATTATAGTTTAAGCATGCTCTGGAATGTCAGCTTTTATCTCACTACAATAAATGAATATTAGTTGCACGTTCTTGTGTGGCGTAGTCCTTGAAAATGAATTGCCACTTTGTAATATTGTATGATACAGTGGTTCCCAACCTTTTTTTCCTAGTGGTGACCTAAACATTCTTCTGTTGTCTGAGAAACTACGGTCTTTGGAGAAAAAAAATACCTGCTTTGTACAAAAAAAACAAACAAACTTTTGAACCTCTTTTCAAATCTTTGAGCCACAACATTTGTGTACATATCTATGAGTCAGATATGAGTTTTATACTTTATATTGATCTTTCCTGATCCCCGTTTGTCAAATAGAAGTCATGAAATTACCTTTACTTAAATCTATTTACTAAAAATTAATTTTGAAGCAGCACTGTGGCTGAGAACACATGTTTTTTCCTTTTTTGTAGCAAAAACAGTCAGGTTCTCTATCACCATTTTCAGTGTAGGCTGAGAAGGCTCTATCTTATCTCTTGCTACAGTCTTTATTTATCTCAGACTTCTGGAGCCCTGGAGAAGGGCTATTTTTTATGTTTTAGTGGTCAGGGAAACCAAAGCACTGACTGTGCAATGCATGTTCTCTACACACGGGAGAACATGCAAACTCAGAGAAATGCCCTGTCGCTCCAGAACCTTCTTGCCATAAGGCGAGAGCACTAACCACATTTGCACTGCCCCTGTCTTTAAACAATAAACTCTAGTCAACCACAGCTTTTATTAAAATTTAGAAAAAACTTGGAAAATGTAATTTTGCGATTTCTTTTCCAATTTTAAGCTCTGCTATTATTTTCTGTGCTTTTGATATTTCAACAGTGACTGTTAAAATATCCATGTTGTTTTTAACACAAACCTTTTTGTGCGTCATCAGAACGTTGAAAACATGGAGCGTGAGGAGCAGAGCGCAGGCCGAGCCATCAAACTGGTGAAAGGCAAAGTGGGCAAACCCAAAGTGAAGAAGATGAACCTGGAGGAGACCCTGCCCTCCCCGTTCGGCCGCAGAGTGGACCCGCCCACACAGCCGATCAAGTCTGAGGCCGCCAAGAAGGGTCTGGGCAGGAAGAAGAAGGTACCTGCTGGAACATGTTATTCTCATGGCTCCATCAAAAACAATCAGTATAATCATTTTTTAAGGATATTTGCTGTTTCATTGTGTAAGATGTTGTAGCAAATATTTTCATGATCATTCCAAATATAAAGATCATTCCTTACATTTCTCATTTCACCTCTTGTTGACCTACTTTCTAAATAATAATAGGTTGATAACTACATATATATTTTAAACCTACTTCCTCTGACTTAAAGTGATGATATTTTTGCTCCTGTCAGGGTGATGCTGACGCGTCTGTGAAGTTAGAGATGGATGAAGACGGACTGGGTGCAGAGGGAGGAGGAGACGGTCCTACTACTACTACTCCTGCTCCCAAGACAAAGACTCCACGGGTCAAGAAGGAGAAGAAGGAACCTGGTCAGTACAGTTCGCATTACGAGTACTCCGCTCGGCACAACTTGACCCTGGTGTGAAGCTTTTCCACATTTTTTGTTTCAGCTTCAATAGAACAAAAATTAGCACACTTAAAAGGCTTATAGGAGATTGTTTTTGCATTTATTTAAAAAGAAAGTATGACATATAAAGATCAATAACTCCACAATTGATTTAAAGCAACTTAGAAAAAAAATCTTCCTGGTCTAAACTGCAAGAACTATTTTGACCAGGAAGCCAATAGACCAGTTTCAGGACCCTGGAAGGAACAATTTAAGCTAATAATTTTATGAAAATAAAGTCGAAGCTTGAAAAAGACTTTACTTGAAAAAAGTCATTAATACGTGAAAAAATTCATATTTTCTCTGAGAATAAAGTTGAAGTCATAAAAGGAAGCTATTTTATATATTATACTTGAGGTTTTATGAGATGAAATTTGTAATTCCTCAAGAAAAAAAAAAACTATCAGGATATGAGTCAAATTTGCATTAAAACACACATTAGATTTTTATATTCATAACAATGTTCCGTGATCCAATCCAATCCACTTTATTTACGTATATAGCACATTTTACAAACCAACAGTTTCCAAAGTGCTGAACAAACACAGAATGACAACCAAATTACAATTTTAAACTTGTAAAACTTCAGGTTTAATAGTGAAAAATAGCTTTTTATGTCTTTGACTTTATTCTCAGAACATTGTGAATATAACTTCAAAATGTTGCAAGTTTATTGTCGAAGCCCAAGTTTTTGTCTCTTAAACTTTGTCATGCATTTCTGTTTCTCAATAACGTGCCAGGGGTCTGAGTGAAACAGGTCGCAGGCCGCATTTGGCCCTCAGGCCACAGTTTGCCCAGGTCTGATATAGTATTATAAGATTACTCAACATGCATGAAACAGTCCAAATACAACGGTGAGTGAACTAATGATGAGAGAACACTGTTATAACAAGGTTTCAACTCAGAAAAGTAGATTTTACATTAAGGATCCTTATTTAACAGCGTAACACAGGCAGAGATGACAGACACGTAGCAGTGCTCAGATCCCGTTTCTCTGATCCATTATTGAACGGGCCTGTCAGCCTTCTAATGCAGCCCGCTAACCTCAACCTTGTGCTGCAGGAACGCCCCGTGTGAGGAAGCCGCCGGCACCCAAAGGCACGTCCAACAAGAAGGTGAAGAAGAGGAACCCCTGGTCTGACGCCGAGTCCCAGTCCGACTCGGACCTGGAGTCTGACAAGGAGCCGCTGGTCATCCCCCGAGAGACCAAGTCCCAGAGGCTATCAGGTAGCAACGGTCGCTTCCAGTTTCTGAAAGTGACTTGTATTTGAGTGCTGCGCAAAGCTAACGTTCTTTGCCAAATGCTCTGAATGCTGTGTCACTCTAACATTGTTTTTGAGCTGCATAGAATTGTGTGTGTGTGTGTGTGTAAGACAGAAAGCTTCTGCCAGCGCAAGGGGCGGAGCTTCCACAGCTTTTCTCTGTCTCTCCCTTTTACTCTCTCTGCTTGTCTCTCCACTGAGCCAAGTTATTTAAACCTTGTAACCTGTTAGAAAAAGTAGTATTTAGTTACATTTCAAACATTTTTTTGTCTAAAACTGTTAATTCACTTATGTTTTGACTAAAATAGACAAGGTTATGACAAGATTTTATTATCTTTGCAGACTTACAAAACAGCAAAGTCACATAGAAGGTGAAAATGTGACTCAGACTGGCTCATTTTTTAATATAATGTGAATATAAATTCACTTAAAGTTAAAGGATTAGCACAGCGATCGAGTGTGAAGTTTGTTGGGGAAGTCGATGGCTGTAGCACTTGCCATGGAGAAGAATATAATCCAATTAGTGCATGAATCCAATAAATCGCGATTCTAATCCACAGCCTCAGTAGCGCTGAACGGCCGCAGTTGGCGTGACATAAATGTGGTTATTGTGTTTAAGCTTAACTCAGATTGTCAGGTGTGTGACAGGCAGCAGCTAATCTCCCTCCTCTCAAAATCACTACCTGTTTTATCGCTACCTTTTCATTCTTTTTTTTTTATTATTAGTCACATACTGATGCAACCACCTTTCATCTGTGATCATCTTTCTTTTCCTCCCCGCAGCGTCCAAGCCCAAGTACACGTTTGACTTCTCTGAGGAGGAGGGAGACGAGGAGGAAGAGGAGAACGGAGAAGACAACATGGCCACGTCTCCGGCTCGATCCTACAAGGACGATTTCGCCTCCTCGGAGCCCAAAGACTCGTACAACGACCACAACGATGACTTCGATGATGAAGATTCCTTCTCCACACCGGTCTTTAAGTCAACGTAAGAAATAGAATGATTTTTTTTTTTTTTGGTTAATTTCAAAAAAGCACAGAAACATGTAGACTTTTATTGAAGATTGCAGAACTTTCTGTTAGTGAGGGTTACGACTCATAGATGTATTCTTAGAGAAAAAAATTCCTCATAAAGCGTCAATGCGTTGTTGATTTCAAACCACTGTTGCTCGGCTCACACAGCTCAAGTGACGAATTCAAGAAATTGCATGAGAAAAAAAAAACTCTTTTCCGGCGTAAATGGGCCAGTGAGCACAAGACTATCAGTACCCAATCACAGTCACTTGCCAAAATTGAGTCAGTCATGCGAGTTGTTAGCTTGACTATATTTTCATCATTTAAACTGCCAGAAACTGCAAAAAATGTCTCTGTCAGTTGTAACTTTAGATCGCCAAAGACATGGGATAAAACTAAGAAAGTTTAATAAAGTTTATTTTTGATAAAGTAATGCAAAATCTTGTATTTTTTACACTCATAAGAAAAACATACAATTTAACACGAATGTCAGTTACCTCGAAGCTTCACTGCTCTGAGCTGTTTGAAGACGTTATTTAACAGTTAAATAATGTGTTTCCACAAACGTTAAGCTCATATTTAACTTAATAAAAGCACATTTAAAAAGTAAATGACAAACATAGCATATTCTGTGTTGTTTGTCTTCGTAGCTGTTGCCGTACTCAAACACTAAAATTTCTTTGCTTGGGCATGTGCACATCAACTTTTGACTCAAATTCGGCCCTGACACCGATTGGGGAATGACAAAACAACAGGCTGCCACCTTAAACACTTCTAGTTCATATTACACACTGCCTTGTGGAAATGTTATTGCTGTGCGTAGAACAAGGATTTTCAAACACGACTTAACAAGTATCTAATAAGAAAACATTTCTGATTAGCTTTTATATACATTACAGGGTAAAATGTTACTTAGTTCTTTTGTAAAGATTTTTTTCTAAAGTTGTCAATACTAAAGTTACTCAAAAATGAGAAAAATAAAAAGTCATGTTTAGTTTTGATTTGTCATTGCTAGTCCCACAAGAGAGCGATGAGTACCAGTGCAAGTTGCTTAGTTCTGCTTTAATTGGTTAAAAAAATAAAGGTCCAAACTCTGCACTGGCACAATACAGTAAAAATTTCTACGAATATATAGGTAGGACGTTTGATTATGCTTAGTAATTGGGAAAAACTGTAAAAACCTTGTTTGAAACACTTTTGTTAGCGCTGGGATGATAAAATAAATACATATACCATATTTATCTTTTGAAATTACCATAATAAATATATTGAATATTGTTATATATTAATAATGATTCTATGGTATGTTTCATAGGCCCGCACCAGCGCCTAAAAAGAAGGAATCCAGCAGCATCTTCTCCTCCTCCAAGGCAGCCTTTTCTGACAAGAGCAACGACAGCAGTGAGTACACAAACCTCATGCTCTTTCTTTGTCTTGTGTACATTTTTGTAGCTAACATTTGCTCTTGTGCGTTTACAGATGGCTCTCAATCAGACAGCGACGATGGCGACAGAGGAATCTTCTCTACTTACTCTAGTTACGTACTTGACAAGTCACCAGCAAAAAAAGGTAACGCGCAATCCATGTAGTGCTAAAAAAATAGAACAAAACACTTGAATAATCTTGCTTTTTTTGTGTGTGTCCTAAAGCAACCAAGAAGCAGTCAGACACTCCTGCGAAGCCCAAGAAAACACCAGCACCTAAAGCGAAGAAGCCAGACAAGTCTATCTGGGACTCAGACTCAGACACAGGCGCCAAGAAGCCCAGCTCAACACCCAAAGGTACAAAACGCCTGAAACGCAGAGAAATGCTCAGCCTGATTGTCATTCGAATAAGTATTTGAATGTTTTGTGAATCCAAAGTATTATGGTTATGATGAAGATTAATTATGATTATTTGAATGCAATTTTTGTCACTTTCCATCAAAAAACGATAACCACTAATGCCCAAGACAGAATTTTAAATACACAATAACACTCTAATAGCAAATGACAAATAACGTCTTGTTGTTGTTGTGTAGCTTCAGGAGGCAAAGGCCGAGGGAAGAAGAGGAAGGGCTCGGGCTCTGAGGATGACGAGTACAGTCCCATGAAGAAGGCCACCAAACCAGCAGCACGGGTCAGTATCACACACAAACACACTTACTAAAACTGTCTATTCTGTTCTGACAAATGTCTCAACACGTGGTTGTTTTGTGCTTGTCCAGAAAGGCAAAAAGGACCCAAAGTAACCGTGGTAAGACTTTGGAGTGGTGCTTGTACTTGTGTCCTGTAGAGATTCTCACAGTTTCCTCAGTCCTTCCTGTTTGTGGGTCGTAGCTAAACCAGATCTGATTAGTTTAACCTTTCCCAAATTTTCCAAGTAATTGTGACCTGTCATGTAACATTAAAATTTTGACCAACCAACCCACTAATGGTGAAAAACGCAGTCTGTCTTTAAAATGCTGCTGTTGCTCCGATCGTTTCTTACAAAAACTGTGTGGTGTTTTTTTCCTTGTGTTGCCGTGGATTTAACCTCGCAGCTAGCGTTGATTCTTATGTGCTTCTGCCTGATTTAAGCTCCTGCCAGTGACTCTTAATGCAGCGCAATGACCACAGTTCACATGATGTCACAACGTTTAAAGTGTTAAACAGATACGATTGATCAAAATGGCTGCTAAAAGTGCAAGAATCTAGTTGTCGTGGTTTTGTTTTTATAGCACGTTTTATGAACTTCAAAGTGCTGCACATTCACTTTTTAAATGGTTCATTTTGAGAGCAGTTTAAAATCACTTTTGTGGTTTACACGCAAATGAACGAAAAAGTCGCATTTAATAAGCGCATATTAAAAAATACATATATTAATTAAAAAATAAAATAAAATAAATGGCATAAAAATTTAAACCAGATAATAGGACATAGCTAGATTTATCTTTATTTTTTAGGTATATAATACGTATAAAATTTAAAGATGAGATTTGGTTGAAGGTGAATGTAAAATTCTTTAGATTTTTAGCCATAATGTTCTCTCAGTTTTGTAGTATTGTAAAATATTGCACTATAACTTAGGCTCGAGTGCAAAATAACCTATCCCTGACCAAGTGGTTTATATTTAAAAGTTAAATCTGCCTGTCATTCCCGAGTAGGTGTAAGTGCTAAATTTCAATAGTTAATTGTCAAACACTAAGTTAAAAGTCAAACACTAACGTTAATAAACGTTGATTTGTTTTGTCCTTTGTTTGATTTCAACACCTACGAAGACAAACGACATAGAATATGCTATATTTATCATTCAATTTTTAAATGTGCTTATATTAAGTTAAATATTAGCCTAATAATTGTGAAAAAACAATATTTAACTGTTAATAAATGTCACAAACATTAGTATTAAATTTAATATTTTCTATAAGTGTACAAAGTACAAGATTTCACGTGACTAAATCGACTAAATTTCGGCAAATGCTTCTGATTGGGAAAAGTGCCGCTTGTTACAGGTAAATCTTACAATGAAGAGGCGGGGCTTGTCACTATAAAGAGGCGGGGTTTGTCCGTTCGGAACAGGAAGTCAATTGACCTGTTTTTATTTCTTAGTCTTTTAGATTCATGTTTTACAATTAATACAGATCTACACTAACAGAAAAAAAAACATCCTCTTTAAGCAGTAAGTTGACAGTGGTGCCAAAAGTGAGGCCCGGGGGCCAAATTTGGTCTGCAAAGAGGTGCTGAGATTTGTTTACAATGTCAATGATTACATTTTAAGTTGAAAAGATTGTTAAAGTCTGCTTTATTCTGCTAAAACACACTAAGAATACAATTTCATCATTCTCTTATTCCAAATAAACCGTTTAGATGCAACATTAAATTAGTTTTGGCCCTCGACATGCTACAAAATTATTTATATTGGCCCTTCGAGAAAAAATAATATTACTTTTAGCCAGCTGAGGAAAAAAGTTTGGGCACCCCTGCATTATTTTTGAGTTCAAAAATGTGATGGTTAGTTTGTGTAGGTATAAGATTCTTGTGGATTTTGATGCTTTTAACCTCCATTTTTAACCAAACTTTACAACCATTTTGGATGTTGTGACACCATTTGAAACCCAACAATCAAACCTTGCCTTCCGTCTGAAATTTTGCCAATAATTAAACAAAATGCCTTCCCTTTTTGCTGCTTCTTGCTTTCCCAGAACATTCCCCAATCCTCCTAAACTCATCCCGGCTTGCTCTCTCTTGTTCCTTTTCCCGTAGAAACCCCAGAAACCTCCGTCCGACGATGATGACGATGACGACGACGATTTGGACAGAAACAACCTGAGTCTGCTCAACTTGTCTCGAGGATCGGCCCGCGCCAAAAAAGAGGTCAAATATTTCGACTCGGACAACGAAGTGGAGGACGACGACGATATGTTCGACTAAAAAAAAACACTCCCATTTCTCCACAGACTTTTGTACATTGATATTTTTTTTCCATTCCTGGTGTTGAATTTTACTGTGTAGTGATTTTATTATTATTATTATATTATTCGACATTTACAGCTTTGTTTTTTAACGCTCATTGAAATGTTCTGTATTTGTCTGAAGCAGCTTTTAGAAGTTTTAGCTCGCGGGCTTTGGCATATTTACTTGTTAAACTATGTAACTTTTTGAACACAGAAGTTGAACTAAGCGATAGTCTGTTGTCCGTCTTCAAATGTACTTTGTATAGTTTCATGAACTGGAAGAACAAATAGAAGTTGTGTAGTAAAATAAACACCCGACTATTTATACATTCTTTTTTCGGAGTGGATTTTCTGCGCGTCATTCATCTGTATCATGCAGATGAATGAGAGAAAATACTTAATTTTGGAGGGAAATTCAAAGGGTTCTTGCATAAAAGAACCATTCGTCTTAGCATGAGCGAGGATCTATCCCAGAGGTGCTGAAACTTTTGTCCTTGATGGGCCAAAATTGCAGATTGTTGCCTGTGGAGTCTTGTACATTGTACACATTGCACCGTTCCATAGGTTTAAAGAGAAGCTAAACCCTAAAATAAGGTTTTTTGGCTCTTAAACTATGTATATGGTGTTTAAATAGCATTGTCTACTGTTCTGAGTCATTTTTTGGCATTTTTAGTGCAAACTGATCAAATTAGCAGGTTTCAGGTCAAAATAGTCACAAACTGGCTGTTTCTCTCATGTCAGCTCCAGGTTCTTTGTGACCTCAGCGTGTACTGTCCATTCAAAATCAAGAAACTAATTGCAGACACCTGCTGTCAATCCAATCACACTGCTGCTCTCCTCTCTGACCCCTCCCAATACATTTCAATGAGTTTGCTGTGTTTGTGGGTGGAGTTTAGGGGGTGAGCTTACCTTTAAGTCTGCCTGTTCTCTTGAAAAAAGGATTGTGTTCTTTGGGTTGATGTCAGCTGCCTGCTTTTTCAAAACATGTTGAAAAAACAGTCGAGTTGATGCTAAATTTTCTGCCATACCTCCTGAAAGTTGTTTAAAAAACACACTTAAGATCAAATAATAATCTTTAAAAAGTAACTGCTCTTTTTACAGTACTGGAAATAAGCTTCATGTTAATGAGTATATAAAAAAGACACACACACAACCAAGGCAACAGAGTTTAAGAAAAAGGCCATGAAGGTCTTGAAGTGGCTTAGTCTCCTGACTGAGACTTGTCTCTTTTAAACTTGGGCCTTGACTCCAAAGACTAAGGACTTACTTGAGGCTAATGTGATTATTAAAAATGACCTATCAGTGCAGTGGTTTGCAACCTGGAAGAATATTTCAGGACTTACCTGACTGAAATATTTAGAGAAAACCAAGACCTAATTCTTGGCTTATAAAAGGATCCAGACCAGTGTTCCACCAATCTTCAAATTTTCATACAAGTGTACTACATTTAGAGTTAATTTGATTACCATGCTTTGCAGTTGATTTTTTTTGTTAAGCTTAGTTTCTTAGCTAACCCTGACTTTCACAGAGCAAAAATGATTTCTTCCTCACAAAGTCATATGGTTAATATCTGCATGTATTCTGTTTGGTTTCATTTATCATATAATTTTTAGTGGAAAACACAAAGTTTACTAATTTACAAGTAAAAAGTTAGCTACCCTAACTTTAACGGACAAATATGATGCATTTTTTGTGTTGTTCCCATCCTTCAAACATGCTTCTGAGCACCTCCACTTACTGACTCAAAAAGGAAATGACATAGAGTAAGCAATCAAATTGAGAAATGCTCAAAAGTGTGGATTGACTTAAGGACTTGAATATGTCAGAGGTCCGTCTATGACATTAGTAGTGATTTTGATGAGGAAGCAATTTTAGAACAAGATTAAAAACTTAAAAAAAGCTGATTTTGCAATGTGTCTTTTAAAACTACGGTTTCAGTATATTTTTACTAAATCCTGTTTAGGTCAATGCACTACTAAAATCTCATGATTCTTGAAAAGCTGTTTAATTCGGTGGTCCTGACACCCTGTTTTAAAAGGTTTGAGAACCACTGATCTAAAACAATATTTTATTATAAAATGTACTACCCATTATCTGGAGAAATCATTTTAAAAGAGGTTGTAGCTAAAAAGGTGAGAACCACTGGACTGGTACCTTCAACATTGCAACTCTTGCTATTCTGGCTATTGTCGTTAAATGATTTAAATAATTAATTTCTGTAATAAATGAAAAGACTGAATAAACTCCCAGACTTTTTAAAATAAATATATTTTATTACTTTGCCAGGACAGGTCATGGTAAAGTTTACAACATAAAAAGCATTATGTTAATATACAAACAGAGATGGTTTTATTACGAGGCTGTGACCTACGGTGGCCAGCAGGGGCCACACTTTCCTTGTGCCTTGTCATATGTCAGTGTGAGAAGAACACATGAGCACGAGCACACTGTATCAGAGGAGTTTGAGAGGCTGGAGAACATCAGCAGGACGGAGCAGAACAAAGCCACTTCTCACCGAGGCGTTTGGACGTTCAAACTGGAGTCATTCTTACAGGGTATTTACACATTTACATATTATTGCTTATAGTTCTCGGTAAGTTTTCAAAATTTGATGTCTTTAACTGAGAAACAATTTTTAGTTCTTAGATTACATAGCCAAAAAAAAAAAAAAGGCAAAAGTTAGATGCCAAGTAAGAGAGAATGACTGAAGGCGCCATTTAACAATAGACTTTGATATAAACTGGCTAAAAAAATGTTTTAATGAGTAGCAAATGAAAGTTATTAAAAGGCTAATTTTAAAAAAATCATTCGTTTTCAGTAGGGCTATATATTTTTGTTCTGTACCTAGTAGTTTTTTTTTTTTTTATAAATTAAAATCAGTTTTGCCCTATTGAACTATTGTCATTGTGTCTATTGCGGTGAAAATTAGTTTCCAGGTTCTTCTATGCGTTTATTAATAAAGTTTTTCCATTAAATGTGCTCATTTGTCTTTTTAGCCTACGCTATTTCCTGTTAGCATACAGTCACAGCACAACTTGCACTAGCTTCTGAAGTGAAAAAAGCGTTTCAAAAATCATCGTGATGAATAATTAGGAGGCTCAAAATGCTGTAGGTAAGTGACCAAAATACATAATTTCTATAAAAACGTTTTTTTTTTAAATTGTTTTGTTTTGATTTTTAAACTTGACAAAATCTGGTGCCTTGGATTTGGTTACAATTGTAGCAACATTAATGCTAATTCAAAGGTGTTATATCGTATTTTTGCTTCCTTAAACAGAAATATTTGTTTTTTAAACCTTTTACTTCAGTCCACGTTTTGCTCACATACCTAATAAATTCTGAGCCTCTGAAGTGTTCACCACAATGTGTTTTCAGCATTTATCAAAACTTTTAGAAGTGAAACGTGTCGGCATGCTAACGGTGGCTAGCTTCAATGCAAATGACAGTTAGCCACAATGCTAGCAACAATAAACAGCACATTTCTATATTGACCCTATTTTGTCCCGCCCACTTGGCTTGGAAATGCACTTCCTGTTTAGCTCTGTTAAGGTAGCTAACGTGTTTTTTTGTCTGTCTTGTGGGGCAATTTTAATTAAATATAATGACAGTTAAAATAAACCCATCGACTGAAATCTACAGGCTAAATGCAGCCAAACAGGAAGTGCACTTCCTAGAAAAGTAGGCGGGACAAAATAGGGTCAATACTGGACGTGAAAGAGACACTGCAAACTGAATTTTACCTTAATAGACACATTAACAATACAGCCTATATAGTTGAAGTACAAAATAGAAACTGGGACATAATAAGATTGAAAAAAAATGTGTGTCTTTTTTTTTTGTCTTTTGAAAATTTTCAAGCATGATTCTCTCGCTTTGGCAAAATAAATTACTATATTTTAACCTCTTTTTACCTTATTTATGTTTGTGTATTTGCACTTTGACAAAACATACATTTCCAAATAATAATGATGAGAGTCTTGTCCAATTTATTCATCTCAGTAAAAAAAAAGCAATATATAAACAACCAAATAACAAGTTTGAACATTAAGACCTCTTCATCACCAACAGCTGCCAGTTGATTGGAGCTGATTGATTCCTGACAGCTGATTGGCTAAAAAAAAAAAAGAAGTGGCTTTGTTTCTTACTCGACACATAAAGAAATTGCACAATGAAGTTTTTTTTAATAAGTGCTGAGGTGACTTGTATGCTGCTATAATGCTGCTTTTAAAGCCTTAACGCGTAACATTTCAGCCAACCGAAACAAAGCTGATGAACTACTGCTGTTTTATTGCTTTTCTGACTGCATGCTCGCCTCTCCACAGAGCCGGTTCACCAAAAGGCCTGGCTGTGGGCATGCGCGTCTTAAAGCTCTACTGTGGAACATTCCAAGCGACAGCATCTCCTTGGCGACGAAAGCTGGTAGTTTTTACAACCAGGATGAAGTGCAGGTAATGATGTCAATGTATGTTACTTACAGAAATGAAACAGAATCGAAAGAATTGCTTAAATTTAGTGCAATTTTGGACTGAAATGTTACACAGTATGGCTTTAAGTACGTATCCAGAATAGCCTCAAACCATTTTTTTTTTAAGTCAGTCCACCAATCGCAAATCACACTTCTGTAACCTCTTTCGCAGTGAGCTAGATGGTGTTATATAACATTCAACGGAAACAAAAATAACCCAGCAAAGTTTGAGCTACAAGTTAAGTAAAGAGTCTCGAACGTTGCGCGATCCAAACGGGAATGGAGCAGGCGGACATTCTTCGGCTGCGTGTGGAGATTTCTTCCAGCTTTAAAAAAAAAACAACAACAATAAAATATAACGAGAAAGTCTTGAATTCGCCGCCCTTTACGTATCTCACCGGGAGACGTCGGCAGAGAGGAGTGCAGATTCTGTACAATGAGAACGCTGCGTTTTCCTGTTGCGTGGAAAGATTATTTACATTCAAAGCAAAAAAAGAAGAAAGAAAACGGCTCCGGTTTCCCTTATGATATGTTTATCTGAGCACAAATGGAATGCTTTTGTTTATTAGTAGAATTCATAATGTGGTGAACCAACACCGACTTTCAGATTCATGATATAAATACAGTCGTCATACATTCTCTGGCCACATTATAAAAAAGGGATTTTCTCATTTATATGCAATTTTAGTTAGGTTCTGAAAAATTAAAGCTAAGATGCCAGATTTTTTTTTTTTTTGTGTATGTGTGTGTAAATGAGTATACTTGGTCTTTTCACTAATATATAAATTGTAATTGTACCACTTAGTAACAAAATCAAACCACAGTGTGTTGTTTGAATTGAACAATAGTTTTTTGTTTCTCATAGATATCTGAAAGCAGCACTCTGATTGGCTGTACTTGGGTGGTCCTCTGCAATTTCACTTTGTTCTTTGTAAAAAGGTGTTTTTAAGCCACAATTGCATTTAAAAAAATGCATGTGAATATGAAACTATATGCTAATTTGTTAAATCTAGGAAACAGATAGTTTTGCAGTGTGAAAATCAGGGACCTCAGCTTTAAGAACCATGGTTTAATGATGCATTTACTGTGTCTTTAGTCTGGCCAGAGAATGTATAAATGAATATAATGAAGAAACTGAACATGCTGGGTACCTCAGTAGGGTGAACCAATATTTCTTCTCAAACGTGATCCCTAGACTATATGTTCATTTTAATGGATTCCAACACTAAAACTTTGCTTCATACCAAAATCATAACATTTTTAAGTTTTAAAAAAAGAACGCATATGCGTGCTATAAGTAGAGAGAGTCATTGGATTTCTGTCAACTGAGCTAATGTTTGAATATTGAAAACAAGTACAAGCCACCATCGCACTGATTGGTCAGAACTGATGACTCCGTCATGTTTGTGGTGCTAGCCTGTATTCAGGAATTAAGGCCAGAGAAATATAAAATCTTTTTTGGCATCAATGCTCTGATGAGCACAAGCCATTAGATTTGTTCAACTCGTGGAAAGTCTGCGCAAATCTGATCAATTCCGATCAACATTGATGGAATGTGTTGCACGCTGGTAAGATTTTTTGTCTGACCTCGTCTGATGTTTCATGTGAAAATCCTGTGAGAGGCAAATGGGATCAGCTCGCTGGTGCAGTTTATGCGAGTATGTGTGTTATGTGTGTGGAACAAAAAAAATGTCAATAAAAATAATAAGAAGAATGCTACAGTCTATCATTTTCTTTCTTCCTTCTTTACAGTACCCGATATAACTTCCTCCCATGCTCATGGTCATTATATTCTTCAACATACTCCAAAGAAAGTATGTTAACTAATTCAGTATCACCCATGAGCGCGTTGATCAGTTGTTGATCAACATTAATCGGTTTTGCGCACTTTCCTCAAGTCAAATAAGCCTATTGAAAAAAAACTAGGCCGTCATCTTAAATTGATTTTCCAGTTCAGCTAATTATACTTTCATGAGCATTACACTTTTGTAGTACAGTGTATGTTTTAGCTAATGCTAATATCTAAAGTAGATTACACTGAAAAACAAAAAAACAACAACCCTGAAATACTGGATATTGGAACAACCTTACTGTAGGTACCAGTTTCATTCATTTAGCATACTTAATAACCTAAACATATCATACAGCTAGCAAAACCAACATGGAATGATAGTCGCAATCACACATTTCCAGCACACAAAAGTTTCCACATTAACAGAAATTAATAAAGCCACACATTTGCACATAGCAGGTAGTTATATATTTCACACAGTGTGTTTTGTTCCTATTGGACTCTTGTTTAGCCTAAGTGCTTGAGTTATTTGGTCCTGTAAAACCCATAAAAGTGCCACTGACTGCAATTGCAAACTGTTTTCCAAATGTGTGGCTTTTATGCTTGATTTGTTTCATAGAGATTGAAGTAAAGTTTTGTTTGAAAATCCCTTTAAACATTTTTTTCATGAATCAATATCGCTTTGTAGCATGCTGGCAATGTGTAGTTGCACTTTACATCGTAACAACCGGCACCTAATATCCAAAGGCAACAACTACGTAGCCACAAAAGACGGTCTACGTAGGATCCAACGTTTAAATAAAAATCTCCTTCTGCAGCAGTATCATCAAGCTAGCTAGACAAACATTCAATTCTCCACTGTGTGCTTGTGACATTAGCGTACAATCGTCGTGACCCACGCCGTGCGGTCGTCTGTCCGGTCTCGTCTGTGATATTGAGATTGCATTGCCCGAGTGTAGTAGCCAGTTCAAAACAAGACACTTCTGTAAAGGAAAGGTACACAGCTGGAGAGGCCCGACTTAAGGCAGTAACAGAGCCCAAATGCTTGAGGAGTAGATGCAGTTAGCAGTGGATTCTGGACACACACTTCAGACCGACTTTAAAGAGCGTACATTATGCAAAATTGACTTTTAGGAATTCTGTAGGTTCATGTTTCATTTCCCCAGGTTTTTCTTTTCTATTTTCACAGTTATCTCAAAAGTTGTGCCAAATTAATAAATATTTAATGATTATGTAACAAGGAGTAACACGTTCAAAGTTTTTTTAAATAACTTTGAGCGCAGTGATTATATTGTCAAAGTATCAATTCAGGAGAAAATGTATTAATTGTGTTCTGTCTACGTTTTGTTCTCTAAAACTCACCTGTTTGGTTTTAGACTATGCTAGCTCTCGTTAGCATAGCTCAACTAATTCTTTGGAGCTTGTGATTAGCGCTGTCAAACTAATTATGAAACATTTTGAGGCCTGGATACCATTAGATAAGTGCAAAGCAAAACATATGAACTGCAGTAAAATATCTACGTAAATCTAAGCTTGGTTGCTAACATGCTAAAGTTAGCTTAACAATGAAGAGGCGGGGCTTATCCTTTTTGCTGTTGCTAGGCTATTTTTTTCTGGTTTGTGTAATAATCTTTGGATGGTTCAAGCTTGTTCCATTCATTCCTTTTTGGGAATTTCCTGAGATGCGCTAAAATTAATCAATCTTTTAAAATCACAAATCAGATAGCGGATTTCAACAAAATAATTAATTAGAGAGAGGCTATGTGTTTAGAAAAAGTGAGCATTTTTGGCGCAATGCTAAATGCTAGCAAAAAAAAAACCTAACTTAAATATACCAATAACAAATTGATTAAAGAATACATTAAACGAGAGGCCGAATGTTTAAGTGGAAAGCTAGTTCAGTTTGTAGAGATGTTTCAACATTAATAATACATTAAACATAGGTTAGCATTAGCTAAAACAACATGTTTTATAAGCACAAGTGAAATATTTACCTTGTATGTGAAAGTCTTAAGATGCTGCAAATGGTTATCTGGCTGTTACTTGTTGTCTGCTTTGTTTAGGGCGTTTCAACTAATTCTCCATAGGGAATGAATGGGACAAGAACGAACTATCCACAAGTAATTTTCATACCTGAACTAGCCAAGCCGCATCGTGAAAAGGGCCTATTGACTTTTTATACCTCTAAACCGTTTTCAGCATTTCATAGTTTATTACTAAATGCATGGGTCACCTTAAACAAGTTGTCAGCCTTATTCGCCTGTCCATTGTTTAATCTATGAATATCCTATTGTAATTGTAATAATGGTAGAATACACAAGTCCAAGAAGTCAGTCAGAACAGAAAGTGAGCTTTTTATAGCCTGCATCAAATGTCATGATTATACTAAACCTACAGTGTAGTGTTGAAAAAGCCCCAAACTGCATAATATAGGTTCTTTGAGATAGAAGGCTGGGATTGCAATGAGAATGCAGCGTGATGGAATGTCTGGAAACTATAGCCGATGTTTTGAAAATGTCTTCCGATGGAGTCATACCGGTTGATTGTCTGATTGCGTGTTTATTGCTCACAAAGATAGGCCAGCATTGTTCATGTTTTAAAGCAAGTAATGGGAGTTCGTTGAATGAGTTGTCAAAGTACAAAATCTCCATTTTTTTCTTTAGCACTCGAGGGGATTTGAATACCATGAATTGAATCATGAATCATAGTATTGCTTAACAAAAGAATGGCAAGGAGAGTAGTAGATCTAAAAAATTTTTAGTTTTTTTGTTTTGTTTTGTTTTGCTGTTACTGCAGCTGATTATGGAACACAATATCAGGATAACCCCAGGCTCACACTGCACCCGGTCCAGCTCCAGTCATGTCTTAATACAGTCCTCATGCAGAGAACAGCTCACATTCAGTCTACTTCTTCTCCGGTGCTGCTGCTTCAGGTCCTTTGCGATTTCTCAGGGGAACTGATTATTTGTGAAGGAAAAAGACTGCGGCAAGCTCCCATCTAGCCAAAATTCGGAGCGCTGATTCTGCACAGCCGGAGGTACCATACTGCACTGTTGGCCCAATGAGTGTCTATTTGAGGCGCACCGATGCAAGAAAACTTTCACACAAACACGATCCAAACGTGTTGTTGGTAGCCATTCTCCTCCATATTTACGTCCTGTTTGAACCCATGTTAATAACAACAATATACTAAATAATGTTTTTCCGTAAGCACTTGGCAGTACCTGCTTGTCAAAGCCTGATCCTGTCAGATTTCAGAAGCTAAGCAAGAAAGGGCCTGGTTTGTATTTGGATAGGAGACCGTTGGAACAAAAGGTGCCACAGTGGAACAACAGAAGTAGATTGTCGTTGTGTCCTTAACCCACAGGCACTTAACCCACATTGCCTCAGTGTCTGCGTACAGTGGCTGAGTGGATCCCTGACTGTAAAGCGCTTTGAGTGCCTTGTAAGTTGGAAAAGCGCTATATAAATAGAGACCATTTACCATTCATTTTTGGTATTCCACACAGTTTTTCAGCACACTGATTTGCTGGTTCGCCAGTAGCCATGGGCCAATCAAACAGTTGCATATGCAACAATTGGCAACACAAACTCTACAAGCAAGTCTTCAAAAACCCATCTCTGTGATCCCGACGACCAAAAGTTGCCAAACCAGTTCAGATGAGCGACCCTTGGCTTGGTGTGAAAGACCCTTAAAAGCTTCGGTGGCAGCACAGGAGTTGTAATGTACGCAGTGTGAGCCCATTGGTAAGTCTTTGCTAATGAAACTTTTACAATTTGGGATTTCAAATTGATGGCCTGAAAATAGTAAGGGCAAGTTATTGTGTTATTCAAGTGAATTTGCTTTAAATTTCTCAAGAATAAGACATTGTAAAATTTGCATATTTGACCAACAAACTGAGTTTGAAAATCATTTCACTACACTAGAATCTTGAAGTTTGAACACAGCAGAAGTAGCTTTTGGAGACATTTCTATAGATTTCAACAACAATGTAACACCATACTACACCTTTTTATGTTCGTAATTCAAACCAATGCTCGATATCAACAACAAATTGGCCCACACAACCCAACATTGGCGTCTCAGACTTGTCCACTGACCAGGAGAGGATAATAAAGTGCAAAGTGGTCAGGGAGAGTTCAAAGTTCAAAATTCATTGCAATCCCAGCCGTTAGCTTAAACAAATCTGGTATGATGTGCATGAACAGCGTTAGCTCATCGATGCTAACTCGATTGAGGCTTTTGGGTCTTAATGTGTCAGTTGGCGCTGTAGTGTCATTTTTGAGCCGGTCTGAAGAGTGTGTCAAAGGCTTCTGCTGGGCTTCTCTGAGGAAACGGTTTGCGCAAGCTGCCAGTATGATGAAAACGACAGAAATATGGGGTTAAAACTGTGGCGAAAATGTTGTGTTCAAGATTAGCGTGCTTGCGGTTTGTACAGATGGACAAGCTGGTCACATGTCAACAACAAGTAAGTAACATTGATTTGTTAGCATAAAAGTAGCTAACAGTCTTTTACAGCAGGCTACTGTCTGACAACAAGACAAGCTAAAATGCTAATGGAATGAACCTGTACGAAGGTCTTCTTGAGCCTTATAGCCATTCATTGTGTTTTGAAATATTGTTGTCATTTTGGTTAATTTGTGAGATTATTATTGGATAATAGGTTGTGTTCACATGACATCACCACATTCAAGTAAAATTTGCAGTTCAGTTGTCAGTTGAAATAATTTACAGCAATTATATAAGTAATGCAAGTTTTGTCACTATTTAATTTTTTTATTGGTTTGTGTAAATATGACCACATTTCTCCCATCCTTCAATCCTTATTTTGGCTCCCTGGACATCATGATCACATTTTTATTGTGGTGGATTATATGTGCTTCTGAACTGTGGTTGTATATGCGGTGGATATTTTGGACGATTGTATGTGATACATTTCCTTTTGATTACCTTATTTACCTTACCTTATCTTACCTTACTTGTGCATTATTGCATTTATTTTAAAATTCTTTTATTTACTTTTAAATGCCTCCATAATCTAGCCCCTCAGTACCTGGCGGACCTGCTTATCCTGTACTGTCCTGTCCGCTCCATCAGGTCAAAGAAGCAGGCTCTTCTTGTTGTGCTTAAGACTGTCCTGTTCACACGGCATAATATTTACCTAGAGACCTCATGTAAATTGTAATAATTACGGACGCCATCTGAGTTTCTACTCCCGTGTGAATTGTGCATATCTATAAAAATGTCTGTAAAGTTTCCCCTGAATTTGACCTTCTGTAATTTGCCAAACTCATACGTCCTTCTGTAATTCCAATGCCATCAAAATGCATATGTCTGTGTTTCTTTTACCTTCAGATTTGAACAAAATTATTATTACCATTTGCCACAGATCATTCTCAAATGAAATTGTCGTTTTTTTTCTACAACAAAAAAAGTAAAAAATTAAACTACGATAAAAATCCGTGACTTGTAGCAATGGAAGGTCGAAAAGTTGGATGTTTGGGACTTTATCACCGTAAATGAATAAAAAAAGAGAGTCTTCGGCTGTTTCATAAGAAATTTGATGGTGTGGCACAAACAAGAAAATTATAGATATCAAATATTCCCATGTGAAAACCTGTTAAAAAAAAACTCAAACGTCGTGGGGTAAGTTTACAGACATCCCGAGGTAAATATTATGCCGTGAGAAGCAGCTTTCCATTTATATGAAACATTATTGGTCTATAGAATGTTGTGTTGTCACGTGAACGCAACCTATTGTGACTAGGGCTATGCTTGACATGTAAACAGCATGTGCTAAATTTCTGTTAGAATAACTACACATGCAAATTACACATAAATAACCCAATCTACTTTTAGACACAGCACAAATCTATACACGGTTTGACATTTTTGCTACGCTTTAACCCCCAGAGAAGCATTTTGTACGAATCTCCACTCATTCATGACATGTTATAAAAGAGAAACAGCTTAAATATTCAAACAAATATAAAATATTAGACTTCCATAATGTCTATATGCAGTAACATTCTAGATAACTTTATGATGAACTTACAATTAGTCCTGCTTTTTTAACCCCGACGCCGCGCCTGCAGGAGAATATTTAAGACGATGAGAAAGCACCACAAATCCATCATAGAAACGTATGTAAGCCATGTCCGACGATGGTATGTACAGTGGAACAATACGAGATGATGAAAAGAGTCGAAAGCACTAAATCCGGGTCCCGTCATGCAGGGAACATTTTTACAGGGGGACACCTGAGGAGAACCGTCTCACTTCCTGTCCCGAGACGCCCCGCCAAAACAAGAGCTCCAGTCCAATGTATGCACAAGTCCTTTGAGGCCTCCATGTTTGCTTTTTAAGAGGGAGGGAAGGTAGCTTTAAAAGGTTTGGAAAGAAAGGGAACTGCACCAAAGTGATACAAGTTAAAGTGACTGGAATTTGAATCGTTTATCTCAATTGGAATAGTTTAAGCAGGGTTTGGTTGTTTTTATTTGTACGTCGAGAAATTTGACTCAAAAATACATATATCTGGGCAAGACAGGCAAAGTTCTTAAAGGTCCTGTACCTGCTTTTTGCTTCCTTAAAAATATTGTTAATTTTAAACTTCCTACATGAGACTACACGTTTCGCTCACTTACCTCAGTCTCCGAACTGTTCACCACGATGTGTTTGAAGGTTTTGCCAACAGCTGTTAGGAGTGAGATATCGGTATGCTAACGGCAGCTAGCTACAATGCTAACAACAACAACAACAGACAAACTTAGCGGAGATGGGTGAACAAACGGGACAGTATTAGATGTAGATAGGACATTGCAAACTTATTTCCACCTGAATAGATTTATTAACAACATATCTGTGCTGGAGGAAAAAGTATTTTATTGCAAAAACTCGAGTATAGCATCTTTAAGTGTACATAATTGTTTGGGGTTCTTTTTTCAATCAAAACATTTTTATTACCACGAATGCTTTGAAAATCTGAATGTCGAGTATATTGTTTACTAATAAAATGCTACAAAATGCGTTGCTAAAAAAATCTTTGTAATAATTTTGTGATCGTTTTTTTACATTTAACTTTGTATTTGTCTGATAAACAAACTAAATATGAATGTTTTTTTTAATTGACATTATATTTACTAGTGTTTATGGTTGCAATAGTGGCTAAAAATGTATACATTTTTTGTATTTGGGGAAACAATTTTCTTGACTATCTTCTCTAAAACTCATATGAAACAAATGTATCTATATTTTATTGGCCTAATGGACAGTAACATTATTTAATCTAACTTCAGACAGTTAAATTGACTATACTTGAATTTTACAATAACTACTAGGATTAATGTATCGATTGAGGTGAAATTTAGTCTGCAATGTCCAGTCTTCGTCTAATAATGTCCCGTTTGTTCATCAAATTCCACTAAGTTCATCTGTTGTTGTTAGCATACCGACACTTCAATTCAAAGACTCAGAATGTATTAGGTAATTGAGTAAATTGTGTAGACTGATGTAGGAAGCTTAAAATGAATTATTTGTTAATATTGTATTCACTTTTTGTCTGGAAGCCTGCCATTGCTGTATTTTCACTTTGATTGTATTAAAAAAGTCACAATGTACAAAATATTTTCTTGTCCTTTTTGTCATTTTAACCCAAGATAAACATTTCAAATTGGAGTTACACTTATACCTATAGTATTTCTTTTGTGCAGTGGGGAGGCTTGTAGTTCATATTCCCGGGAGTGAGTGGGCGGGGTCACAGGTCAGAAGGGGCAGGGTCAGAAGGAGTAGGTGTGTCTGGGTCAGGGGGAGATTGCGGGGGCTCGTCCGGAGTGGTGCGATCCTCCGTGCTCTGGGTGGGACTACCCTTACTGCTGCTGGGACTGCTGAGGCCTGCTGCTGTGCCCTCCGCTGAAGTACTACTGCTGCTGCTGCTGCTGCTGCTGCTGCTGCTGCTGTTGCTGCTACTACTGCTGCTGCTCCCGCCTGTCGCCCCGTCCTGGCCCTCCGAGTTCTCCAACATCTCCTGGATCAGCGGCGGCATGGAGCCAGGGATCTCCATCTTTAGAGAGATTACACGCTCCGCACCTGCAAGACAAAACGATATTGAAAAGTTGGCTTCGCTGCCTGAGGGTCTTCGTCTTAAACTTAAAAATGACGCTAAACACGCGTTCAGAAATTTACTCCGCCCACAACTGCACTCCAAATAGACTCGCAAAAGTGGGAGATGCCTGGAGGCCTTTTAGGTGATGCCCAGTGGTGCAAACAGAATACAAAATATGGACAGCGAGCTTGGCGAGTGATGTGAGTTTTGTGCCGGAGTGGTCCTGACATGCGGTGAGGTTTGCAGCTGCTGAGGCTGTGCAGCACAGGTTGCAGACATATTTATGAAACCTTTCTTTTACAGAAGCATGTATTTTCTAAAATTGAAAATGAGAACGACACATGATTTGAGCTTGCAACCTTTTACACATCACAGCACCTGCTTATCCATTTAAGCCAAATGACTAATGATGTCATGGTGCAGCAAGTGACCGCTTTCCAACTCTCCAAAGCAGCGGCGTCAGAAGGAGGAGTTTTTAAATCCCACCTGGGCGGCTCAACTGTGATGATGTAGACGTGTATTGAAAATGCACTGACAGCGTTTGACCATCGTCGGTTTATATTGGGGGGAGAAGAATGGGCACAATGGGCCTTATTCACAACATGTTATTACAAACATATTTGTTTTTAAGGGCTTTGTACAAACATTTTTGCCATTCACAAATTTGTTCTTATCAGAAAATGTTTGTCTGAAACAACAAATCCTAGAAACACTTGTAAGAACAAAAAATCAGCTGTTTCAGAATTTTATTTCTTTTATAAAATTAAAAAAAAAATCTCTAATTCCAACATGATTGTAGGTTATGTAATTATGTAATTTACAAATTATTGTATATAAAATAATTTTAGAAACAAAAAAGTCAGTTATGCTACAATAGACCTTCAACAGAGCCTCTGTGTTCCAACACCCATAGGACCAGGACCAGAGCACACTGGGTACCCCATCACAGTGCACACTTGCATGAACGTTGTACCCCAACACGAGACGCGCTATAAACAGCAAAACATGTGTGTTTGGACATTTTTAAAAGACGCTGTAGTTTTTATTCAGTGATAGTTGAGAAGCAAAGTTGTACTTCGTCATTTCTTCGTTTGTTTCTCACTTAGCTCCGAATGAAGACCTGTGGCCGGCCCATATTTGCCATAAGCAGCTTCCTTAATGGATTATAATTTTTTAATGTAAATAACCATTTGCAGCTGGAGTTTGGTGAATTTGGCGTAAAGGCTGTAAAAAAGGAAATTGGTTCCTTATGAACACGTCGTGAATCTGAGGTAGAGTTTTCCTGAAAGTTATGCACAATTTTTAAGAACACTTTCATGAATGAGGCCCAATAAGAATTGGTTTGTCCCTACACCTGATCAAATACTGTATATAATTATTGTTTTCTTGTTCTTGTTTGTAGTATAAATTATGATCACTTTTTTGTGTTACTGGATTGAATGACAGAACTGTTAACTGCTGTGTGTACCTTTAGCGCTGATGCTGCGCAGGTCGGTGATCTTCATGAGCGTCTTGGGGAACATGTGAGGTTTACTGGGTCTGCGCTTCCTCACGTAGATCTTTAGCGCTCCAGCAACGGCTCCTGTAGCTCGTCCACTTTGAGGGTTCCTCCAGGTCCTGTCGATCTGAAAGTCACACAGACATGTGCAGGTGAGAGACGGTGCATGCAAAAGAAGACTAGTTTTGATGAGCCTTGGATTGGAGCAGTTTGGGTCACTATGTTAATGTGAGCAGCTGACGTCACTCCTGGCAAACGTATTCAGAATTTTTTACATTTAAATCTCATTTAGCGGTTTTTCTTTTTGTTTTTCTTTATGAGTAATCAATTAAACATGCAGACATCTGAGTTTGTGTCTTGTGAATGCAGTTGCGTCAGATATTTGGTCGCGTCATTAAGACACTTGCTAGTTTTGCTTTTAGCTGACTAATCAACGGTAGCACATGTTTTAAGTCGACAAAAAATATCTAAAGTCAACCCAGTCAAGCCCAATTGTTCTGATCATTAAACTTCAACTAATACAGATAAAACATGATTGATTTGAAATATTGTCTGAATATGTTAAGCGAGATACTAATTTGTGTAAATTTCCCATTTTGATTTTAATTGGCTGTGTGCACGGAACTTCAGTTGGCATGCGTAAGTTCAAAAATGCTAACTTCTGTACATACGACCACTTCCTGTTAGCGTTAGCATTTAGACACAATCACGTCTCTTTTTAAACACACAAGTGTCTCTGGTGAAATATTCCTCTAATGTCAAGTCTTTAACATGTTTTCTGTAACATTCACCACAACTGTCTGATCTAAAGAGGATTTATTTGTTTTAAACTGATGTAATGAAAAACTCATTGAAAAGCATTACACAGGAAGTGGTTGTGTGTACAGGATGTACTATTTTGAACGTACGCAAGCCACCTGCACTGAGCCAATTAGTAGTACATGTAAATGATAGCTTTACATGAATCAAGAAGTTTGTGAAGAAATGTTTGAAAAAAAAAAAAAAACACATTAGGGAGTCAAAGGCATTTTACATTTTCTCACAATGAACATATTTTAATACCAAAAGAGCGTGTTGTGTATTTTTGTTTCAAAAAGGGAAAATCTGTTAATTGAACAAAACCAATTTATTTCATGGTTGCTAAGGAACTCCCTAGCATGATGTCATGAATGGAATGAATTTTGTAAAATGTTTAATGAAAACTTTATTTTAGTGAAATGAGTAGTTGGTATCACTTTATATTAATTATACCTTATTTAGCCTTACTAAAGCCTTATTAAAACATAAATAAAGAGTTAACAATTAATAGACAAATCATCAATTAATGAATGGCAGTGTTTATTAAGGCTTAGTAACTGCTCAATAAAGGAGCTAAGATTAGGATTTTGGGTTGAGGGTAGGGCTTGTAGTAATTTAGTCGTTACTAAGCCTTAATAGCCTATTTTGTTCATTAACTTCTCATTTGTTCATTAAGAATTAATCCATTATTCATGCTTTATTAAGAGTGCATTAAGGCTAATCAAGATAAAGTTAATATAAAGAGTTACCGAGTAGTTTAACCTTTCATAGGCACTTTACCAGGTAAATGTAAAAAGAAAATGCCTCCACACGACTTTACGTCTTAGCTTTTTGTAACATATTGATGTAAAAAAGACGTGAGAATGTTGTTATTGTAAGGTTTTTTTACATTTCTCTACGGCGACTGTGTTGAAATTACTTTAAGAGTTGGGCTCAAAATAGTCATGTAGGTTTGAAAAAGAAATCATTAGATCTGTTCATACTTGTAAGCTGCTTTTGTGTTTTAAAATGAACAATTTTAGATTACATATGTCATAGTTTATTACCAAATGAAAAAACACATTAGGTCTCTTAAAAGCTTGCTGGCCTATTTAAAAAAACACAATACAATCAAATACTGTAATAACAACACATTATGACTTGTCTGTACTAGTTTGGGCCACCGGGGGGCAGTGTTGTCTCTGAGATCAGACCTCTCCTCACGAAGCCTGACAGCTCTTCAACATTATGCAACAGTGAGTAAGATTTGGCTGGGTTCCTGCTGCAGAAAAAGAACAGCGCCGAGAGAAGGAGAGAAAGTCCTCCAGTCAGAAAAAGTGGCTTTGAAATGAGGCTGCTGCAATCTCAACACTCTTACCTGCTGCTCTTCGGAAATAACACGACTCGAAGCTGCGTTAGGTTACTTTTATAGTCTGCAGTGTCTTGTCAGTTATAGTGTTGGGTTTACTTACATTTAAAAGTAACTCGTTATCATGTTATTGCCTTGGAAAATACACATTTAAGACTTTTGTTTTAAGCTGTCTTGCAATAATAGTCCAAATACTTCTGAGTTCGTCATAGGATCTTTTCACAACTTTCAGTGTGAGTAAGCTAACTTTTGTCTTTTCTCTAATCATTTTAGTTTGATCCTAAGAGCAGAGTTAACCTATTTGAACTAATTTAGCTAAAGGGAGGGGGTAAAAAAGTAATCAGTACAGTCTTTTGAAATCTTGCCTTGTACGGTAACTCCCAACTGTAGCTTGCCACAGACAGAAACGACTTGGTGATTTCTGACACAAACTCAGTCTACACCAAGGATATTCAACTATCCGAGGACCATGTTAGACACAAAATGGTGTCACATAAAGTTCCTCCAACATTCCATCTGTTTAAACATAGTTAATGGATGGCTGTTGACGTAGTTAACTATTGATACTTTGTGTTTTTTTGGGGGGGAAAACAATATATTGCCAACATTATTCCACAACACGACCACAACATTACTGAACTAGAATTAAGCTAGGACACATACAACCAGCTCTGAACAAAAACTAAACCATAATCTTTTGTCTAAACCAAAACTAAACCAGGTCTCAGCTAGTACTAACATAGAAGTAAAGAATAACAAATATGTTTTCCATTGTTTGACAAATGCGTTTAATGTTTGAAGGACCTAATTGGGCCTTAAGTTGAATAGCCCTGGTCTACACCAAACACATGCAGAACAAGCTGAAGATGGATGAACACAAGTTGCACTAGGACCATGTGAAATCACAAGTTTGTCTTGTTTTAGGACAAACAGCCTGACACCATCTGACACCACAGACTGTGAATGAGGCTGATGAGGTAGAGCCCAAAGGACACTTTCAAAATGTTTTGCATTACTGTTAACTAAGTTTTTTTTTTCACAAACCGTATTATATATTCTAAAGAAGGGGTTCTTAACCTTTTGACCTCGAGGCCCGAACATTCATGTGCAAAGTAACCTGGGCCCCAATCTCATATTATCTATTTCACTGCCAGCCCTCTTCTCACTTTGCCCCTCCTTCCCTGCCAGGCCTTTTTGCTAATTTTAAACAATAATCACAGCTCCAAAAAGATACTTTGTGCAACTGGAATCATGACATGTTGTACATCAAATGAGACCTACAAAGAATTGTTATTCTGCATTAGTCCATTCTCTTTTGATAGGCATTTGAAATTCAAATGTGTCAGAGTAAGTCAAACTACTGTATTTCTTCATGCTTGGAGGGATAAATATAATCTATGCTCCAGGAAAGAGGCTGAATCTTTATAATCTGCATCAGAAAGTAAAAAAGTGCTGCTGCCTTCTTGTCTGTAACACAGCTTTTGTTGGTTAAAGATGAAAAAGATACTCATCCTCACTATTTTAATCATGCAAACCTCATATTTTTTATCCTAAAGACATTATTTCATTGTAGTGGCTCATATTATTGCACCAAAATAACAGACGAAAACAATACTGACATGAAGTAGGGCTGTACTCGGTGTATCAGTATCGGGATATATTGTGACAAGCTTGTATCGATGAGAGTATCGATACAGAGAAGTGTATCGAGATACGCATCGGAATACCTATCGTAATGCTTAAACTCTACATTTTGCACTCTGAACCTGGACTACTGCTTAAGGATGACACTGTTGAGCAGAAAATGACTTATTCATTGGACACTTGTTTGTAACATTAAAAGCAGTATGAAAATACAATGTTTCTGCATTTTGTTATTCTAGATCACATGTGTCAAACTCAAGGCCCTACACATCATTTTATGTGCCCTCGAGGTCTATAATGCTTACTTTAATTTATATTAGTTCCAAGAGCAATCTGGATGTCTTAACCTAATTAAATGATTTGTCTCAAAATTAAAGAGTAAGTCATTTTTCAGACTAATGCAATGTGTTTCAGTTATTTTTACGTCAATAAATATACTTAATCAAATACAAAAGCTATTATTTGCATGTCAAAGATTAGCAAGGTTAATTTTAGTTATAACCGGCCCTTCGTGGACAATCCTGATGCCAATGTGGCCCTTTGTCAAAATAAGTTCGACACCCCTGTTCTAGATAATCAAAGTTACTTTCTTAACAATGATTTTAAGAAGTCCTGCCTTCTAAACATGTTAAAAGCATTTTTACAGGTATACAATACTTTTCTATATTTTATTTCTTCATTTTCACATTTTATATCTTGTTACTTTTTGTATTGTGGGATACATGGGATATACATGTATAGGGATACGTATTGTATTGTGACCCCTGTATCGGGATACGTATTGTATCAGGCTCTTGGCAAAACCCAGCCCTAACATGAAGTTTGATTTAAAAAAAGTCTCTCGTCAAACGTTGAAATTTAATGAAAATATGGAATTTTAAAAAGCCTATAAAAAGGGAATGGATTAATGTAGAATTCATTCATTCATTCATTTTCTACCGCTTAATCCCGTTAGGGGTCACGGGTGACTGGAGCCTATCCCAGTGACTTTGGGCCTTAGGCAGGGAACACCCTGGACAGTGGCCAACTTGCCGCAGGTTAGACAGACAACCATTCACTCTCTCATTCACTCACTAAGGGAAATTTACAGTGATGCCCAATTGACCTAAACATGCATGTTTTTGGCGTGGGAGGAAACCGGAGTACCCGGAGAAAACCCACGGTGACACGGGAGAACATGCAAACTCCACCCAGAGAGATCGTGAGATGTTGATATGGTCCGACCCGGGAGTCGAACTCACGACCTCCTTATTGGGAAGCCAGAGCTCTAACCACTTGGCTACCGTGCACCCCTAATGTAGAATAACCATTCTTATTTTAAATTAAAGTAGACACTTGTAGGTCTCATTTGATGTACGACATGTCATGATTCCAATTGCACAACGTTTGTGAAGCTGTCAATATTGCTTAAAATTAGCAAAAAGGCCCGGCAGAGAAGGAGGCAGTGAAAGAGTTAAATCGGCAGAAAACATTTTAAAAGAGGTAAAAAGTTAAGCTTCCCACACTGAAAAAAACAACTATTAAGATTTAATAAAAAAAATTCTCGCGACAATTTGCAATATTTTTTATTCCTTAGGTTTTAATACCAGAGTTCACATAATTTTTGCTAATGTTCATAGCGTAAGATTTATTCTGATTAATTTAGTAAATTTAGTATTGTTTTACACCAAAAAATTAAGTAAAATTTAAAGTTAAAAAACAAGTAAGGTTTTGAATTTTTACATACCACTTAGGTATTTATATGGTTTAAAATTTAAATATTTTTTTTAACATATTTTTTATGTCGGTATGTACTATATATGTTTAAAAGTTACTTAATTTTTTATAGTAATATTTTTTATTTTTACTTTCTACATGTTTTCTCACAAAAATGACAAAATTAAATGTTAAAAATCATTTATTAAAGAATTTTCAAAGAATAATACAACTCACAGTAAATGTTTTTTTTTTTTCTGAATTTATATTTGTTGGAGTTCCTTCACAGCTGCAGGACACTTGGAGACAGCTGGAGTTCACCTGAACACACAGAACAACAGACATACAGTCATTTCACAGTTAAAAAGGGGGATTCAAACAAACTGCCTGGTCAAACTGTTTCCATAATATTTTAATGGTTCTACATAGAAATTGAAAGATGAAACATTTACACTAAGTGTCATCAAAGAAAACTAAAGAGGTACTTGTACTGTAGGTACAATTAGAACAAGCTCAAGAAGCACAAGAACACTGAAGTCATGTGTTTACCTGTTGCTGTTCTCTTGGTATTTTCTCTTTGTCCAAACAGCAACAGTCCTGACTCCAACCTGCTCCTGTGGAAGAAGACACAGTTCATCTTTATGTTCTTTTAAAGCTCTCAAAGATAATAGTCAGTTCATTTACTCGGTTTAGTTAGTCAGTTTTACTATGGCCTCTCCCACCATCAGCTGAGCTTTTAGCTTCAAATATTTATTTACCTTATTGAATGTTGGCAGATGTAACATCGGTCAAATGTCTCCATGATCTCACGTCTGAAAACACAAGAACAGCACAGTAACAGTTAGTATTTTAACAAGAATAAACCAGGACAATTGGCCTTATAGAAATGCTTACTTACCCAATGTTAGAAGAACTTGTGGGCAAAATTACTTGCTTGAAGATCTTTCTGTCATTTCATCTGCAAGAGACAAGTGTAACACAATGTTTACATGAGTAAAAACACGGTTTTCATGTACTAAGTGATTAGCACTGCTGTGTTTGTGTTTGAGTGAAGCTGATTTCTGTCCTAAGACAACAAAAAGTACTTTTCAAATGTTCCACAGTGAGTACAGATGTCCTGCTCTCACTGTGGTCTGTATGTAATCCACTTAATCCACATGTGTGCATGTTAGCACTGCTAGATTGTGCAGCTAATTAGCATAATAACAACATTGCACAATGTGTCAAAGCTACATTTTTCTGTGACTCTGACTTTTAAGTCTGCTGACTTGAAATAACACTTGGACAAAGTGCACAGCCTAATGTTGCTCTGAGCAACTGTATGTGGCTAAAATAAAGACATTTCATTGTAAAACCTAAAAAAACAAATCACGTTTGTAAAAGCTAATGCTAACAGTGCACATTTTATGCTAACAGAGCACATTTCTACAAAAGTACTGGACAAATGTAACTCACTGTAAACCAGATAAGACTTGAGACTCACCTGAGAGACGTAGATGTGTAAAAATCCTTGTTTTCCTCTCACAAGTGTGTGGAGATGATCCTGGACATGTCTGTGCAGCAGCTCCTGCTAACTGTCCTGTTCTCTACTGAGCATGTGCAGGATTTAAACCATTTAGTGATTTTTACATTTAACATTTACTCACACTTTTTACATTTAACTAGGACAGCTAAAGAAAATAATCTATTAAATGTTACATTGCTCCTACATTTAGCCATTCAAACGCTTAAGTGATTTCTGGAGTAATATTTACTCACACTTTTTACCATTTGCTCTAGAAGGTAAAGGGAATATTATAATAAATGTTAATATATCAGAAATTTAAAACTTTAAAGAATAAAAACATTTAAATGTAATACTTTTAAATACAATTTGTATTTATTTGGCAGGAGTCTATTTTAGTGACTAAAAACTATTTACTTATATATTTTAAATATTACTACCCTCAAAAATCCGTTTTTTCAGTGCATGCCTTAACATAGGATCAGCAACAAATGAATGTGTGTCCGTCCTGGTCACATCTATATACTGTCCGTTCATTGGTGTAGATCTCCCCTTCACTGTGGTTCTCATCCAGGTTTCTCTTTTTCTCGTGGAGTTTAATAAAAAGGGAAGAAAGGTCTAAGGACAGCTCTGGGACAATTATCTGTTCGCCTGTTTGCTGTTGAATAATCTACTTCTACAAGCCTGACCAGTGACTGCTTCTGTTTGGCAATGACTGACGACTCTTTCATTGTTTTGGACTGTTGTTGGCCTCAGTCTGCATCTCTCTTCTGTCTCGGCTCTCTTCCTCTACTGTTGCGGTGAGTGTGCAGACCTGCTGTTGACCTGTGCTGGACTCCCACAGACACAAACCACACTACAGCCACTCAATATTTAACAGTGAGATCGATGAGCTGAGCAGAGGACTCACAGGTATTCATACTCGCTCCGAGAGAGGGAAAAGAATGTGAAACAGGCGGCTACAAGTTAGATTTAAAAATGTATTCCCAAACTTAGCGCGAAATTGTTGAATACATTTGTGAATACTGATACTATAGAGTTGTGCTTCTCAATCTTTTTTTCTCGTGTTTGTCTGCAGTTCGAGTGAAGTGTTTAGACAGTACGGTCAACTTCAATCTACTGTCCACAAAGGAAATTACGCAGGACAAATAATCAAACCAATCTTGCCTAATATGCTAATGCTGCAGAAATAGATTTTGGAGAAATATCTGAGATTACAGATTTGAGAAAACCAGTTCTTCCCAAAGTAGGAGTCACAAAGCAAAATCTGGGGTTACAAGATGATTTCAATATGTGATTTTTCAATTATGATTAGCTACGACAACGAGGTTGTTGTACTTCCGGTTCACGGACTTTTAATCGTCGTTTTCATTTGAAAACAATCCGTAAATAATGGTAATAATCATTTTGTTCAAATAAAAGGTAAAATAAGCTGCAGAGTTATTATTAATTCATTATAAACTGTCCACGAATTGAAAACACAGATATACGCATTTGTACGAATTTAGAATTACATGAGAACGTCTGAGTTTGGTGAATTACAGGAGGTAAATTTCGGGAGAAACTTTACAAGCCTTTTACACACATGGACGATTCGCTCGAGAGCAGAAACTCAGATGACGTCCGGAATTATTACAATTTACATGAGGTACCGAGGTAATTATTAGGCCGTGCGAACAGACTAGTCTACTCTACTCTATAGTCTAAAAAGTTCAGGAAACCAAGGCTTTAGACCAGGGGTTTCCAACCTTTTTCGCCAGGAGAGGCTACTTTTGCAAAAGAAAGCTGGCGGTGAGCTACTATTGTTAACGATGAAAAAAATTGAAGTTAATTGTGGGCATAGTTTAAGAGGTCAATATGAAACTATTTAGAAGTGGACACAATTAGACATCTGAAGACACATTTACAGTAGAAATAGGCAGGTAATAAAGAAAAATTTTAGGAATAAAGCATCATGTGTATGGTTCTAAAATCCTTTGGCGAGCTACTTGGAAGGTGGTGGAGAACTACTGGTAGCTCTCGAGCTACAGGTTGGAGATCACTGCTTTAGACAATGCATGATTATTTCTCAATTTGGAATTTGTGTACTAAAGTTTTTACACTCAACACATTTATAAAGGCCTTTTGTTTTTAGTCCATTTTTTATGAGCTGAGCCTTAAGATACAAGAAAAAAAACTTCTAAAGCTTGTTTACAAACTTGTCTAAATGTGGGTTAGTTCGCATTTTTCCTTTGCTGAAATAATCCATCTTTTGTCTCATAGAATAGAGGAGAAACTCTTTGGATTCTTAGACACTTCACCCACATTGTCTAGTGTGAATCTGGTGTGTGCGTGTGAATAGTTGGTGGTGCTGGTCGGAGGGCTGATGGTGCAAACTGGCAGCCTCGCTCTGTCAGTCTGCCCCAGGGCAGCTGTGGCTACAATAGTAGCTTACCACTACCCAGTGTGGAGGAATAATAATGCATAATGTGAAGCGTCTTTGGGTGTCTCAAAAAGCGCTATACTGTATAAATCCAATGCATAATATTATAAAATCAAGATGCAGATTAGACACCATGATGTGTCTAAGTAGGAGCAACGACTAGTGACTATGACCATCATCACAGAGGGTTAAACACAAACACACGAGCAGTGAAGAACTGCTATGACCGGCGGCAGCTTCACATGTTGGTCTGCTCTAAGCAATCCAGAGTCTCCCATAGATATGATTAGCTGTTAAGTATAAGAAAATTATGTCAGTTTTGGCATTTAGCTTTGAAATCAGAGAAAAAGCCACCAGCAATTTACACAAATTGAGTAAAAGATGCCATTTATTGACTTAGCTTCACGTCAAAAGAAAAAGCTGACTCTGGGCTGGAAATGTAGCAGCTTTTCTTATCAGCAGATCCGACTAATAATTTCATAAGATGTAAAATAGGCAAACGACACAGCGGGAGTTTTTAATTCAATGTGCATTAGAAGTTCTCATGTCATATCTTTCATACATGTCGAGAAAACTTGCTGTGATAAAAGTTGAACAATGTGGTCTGCAAAATCTGCAAATCGTCAAACCGTGATTTCCCATTTCTCAATTCAATGCATCTGTTTGTTAAAATACCACAGTTATTTCCAACCTACTTCTCTTAGCCTTGGAGCTGCCAAGTTTGTTTCTTTATAACAAATTTGGGCGTCTGTTTTTAATAGTTTATGAGTTTTGAAGGTCATATGTTGAGGTCTTGTGTTGCAGCTTCAAGGTGAATTTGAGCAAATGTTCAAGTTTGATTTACAAAAAATATATCTACAGTATTTATGGATGAAACTTAAGCAGTCATTAGTGTTAGAAATGCCAAAAGTGTATAACACACATGTTCTAATTAATCGATTATTGAATAACCCCAATGCAAGAAAAATCAGTAACAAACCTAGCCCCACAAAGACACCAGTTGGACTTCCACACTATAGAACACTTTCTGAACCAGTACTAGCCTTTTCCCCCGTTTCTCAATGTAATTTCCAAGCTGTCACTCTTGGACCTGGTTCTCTGTACACATTCAGCGTCACAGTTCCGCCCTCTAACCGTAGCGGTGCCTGCTTCTCTCTCCGCTTCTGCTGTCAGCTCGATTGGCTTCACCTGCTCCCCTGTGTTTGGCCTGGAGGGGACACTTTCTGCTACCTTTACATTTCCTTTATGTAGCGCAGAGAGAGTGACGGCCGAGGACTGGCTGTTTTCTCACACTGCTGCGTTTATTCTGAGGGTTGTAAGTAACAGCAGGTTGGACACATTTGAATTGGGTTTTAATGTTCGTTTGAACTGTTAGGATACATTCGACTGTTTGGAGTTAGTTGTAACACTGGTCTTTGTATGTGTTTGCTGCCTAGGTTTTGATACGTTCTTGTTCAAACTGATGCAAGAGCCGAAGACAATAATCTATCAGCTCCATCCGCCATCTTGAATGTTGTTGTTTTTTTTTTTTGTTAGGAAAAAAAATGTTTGAAATGTGGAGGAGTGGGGTAAGTTAGGGTAAGTTAGTTAGCCATTTGAGATTGGATCTTCATAGTTTTGCTAATGTGACGAAAGTGATCTGGNGCTGAACTCCAACCTCAGACACGCACCTCATTAACACCCAAGTACAGAGCTGGCTTCTTCAATACTGTGTTTAGAAGCCGGCTACACAGTCCTGTCAGGCCCACTATGCACCAGCGTTATTTTAATTAGACGAGGGAGTAATTATGGAAGCATCTCAAACTCTCAGCTACACAACAACACCTCAGAGTACGGTGGAGGACCTCTGGAGAGTGGGAGAGGTGAGGGGAAGTCAACAAGCTCTTCAAAGTCTGTTGTGATGGACTTTTAGAACCTCATTCAGTCTTGAAGAATCACTGTTTTGAGACAAAAGACGCTACAAAAGAAACTCATTATTCGATTTGGAAAGCGGTCCGATTTGGCATGTCTTATTAAACTACTTTAGCTCTTTAAAATGTCCTTATTCTGTGGTTCGTTTGCTGTGATCTCAATAAGTATCAACTTAAAAGCAAATATATTAAAGTTGAACTATTTTATAATGGTAATTCATTATAAAATAGTTCAATTGATCTACTTAACTCAGTGGTGCCCAAATCGTCGATCGTGATCGACTAGTCGATCTTTGAGGCAGTGGAAGTCGATCCCAAAGCCCTGTCTGGTAAAACTTTAACCGCGAGATATAGGCACAACTACAAGCGCGAACTACACAACCATTAAAGCGCAAAAATCCTTTTTTCCCGATTTTGCTAATAAATAAAATTATGTAAATCCAAAGGTAGATCTTCGGGCTGTGCTCAGACTAAAAGTAGCTCACAAGCTGAAAAGGGTTGGGCACCCCTGTCTTAGCTCATCATCAAAGACATAACCAAGCAGCGTTAATATGGTGGCCACTTTGCTTCAATAGCTTTTTAGTCGTTAGCCATGGCCTTTTGTTTCCTCCATGATTCTTTGCCAATGGAGTGGCCACTGCGGTTGATTTGCAACAGCTACAAGTTAGCAATACCATATCCAGATTTAATAATAGACGCCAGACATACCCAGCTCTGCTCCATTGGCAAACTTTATGAACAGTTTACATACATTATGCAAAACTGACATGTAACCATGCAAGTAAATACAAAAAAAATGAATGAGCATAGATCAAGTAAGCACGGCAAAAAAACTATTTCATTCATGTCTAGTGCATTTTAGCATAAAATGCAAAAGAACAAATTATTTTTCCAAAAACCATCACAAACAAAATTTTACTGAAAGCTAATCAATTGCAAATAAGTTGTATTTGAACTTTTGTTTTTAACAATTAGGTGAAATGCAGACTAAAGACACTTACTTTCCAAAACACGATTAGTTTTAGTAACAATGGCCCAAGCAATAATGACAAAAAGACAAGATTTGTGTCCTTGGTCACAACACTTATGTTTTTGTTTGTATGAGTTTGGATTCATCACATTGTGAGGACCAAAAGTTGTATACACACTCACTTATGGGAACATGAAGCAGGTCCTCATGATGTAAATCCTTCATATGAGATCAGCAAAATGGTTTTAAGTTCAAATAAGGGTTGTGTTAGTTCGGTTAAGTTTTAGCAAGATTAAGGTTAGATTAAGGGTCCATGAAATGATTATGTCAATGCAATGTCCCCATGAATATGAACATGAACTGGTGTATGAATGGGGAAGTGCTTGAATAGAGACCATTTACAATACTATAGTATTAGCTGATTACACTGAGGAGTATTGGCCACATACAATTTTTAAAATGAGTTTACAATACACTGTAGAACACGACAAGGATGCTGACATTTTAATTATTTTAAATGCTTTTAGAGTGAGACTTTGTACGTGTGTTGCTATATTGATTGTGTGAATTCAGTAAAAGCAGAAATAGGCTGGATCAAAGTACCAATCTTTTATAGTAGAAATAAAAGTAATGCTTAGTAGTGCATCAACAAGCTCTTGAAAGTCCAGCAGCACCAGTAGAGACCTCACTACAGAAGCAGAGTGGGAGTTGAAAGAGGAAGAAGAATGCATTTCAAAAGTACAGAACAGAGGCGAGTGCAAGAGGAGACAGCCCGGAATGCAGCAAAGCCTCATGGGAACTGCCGGACGACCAGAAATAACTGTGTGTACCTGCTCACACCTCCAAAGCCCTCTAGCCCCAGAAGAAGAGAGGAGACACGGAAAGTTTTCAGTTTCAAAGAACCCAAGTGCTGACTAACAGAAAGACCAGAAGAAGTGTGCTTAGCTTTGTAGTGTGCACCTGTAAAAGAGAGCTGCCACTGTACCGCCTTTGATTTTACTTCAGCAATGTGAAGTGAGCAAAGAGAAATAATGTACGTGTGTACCTTTCACATCATCTTTTCAAAACTCTTCAATGGGAAAGTACTTTGTGGAAAAAGGAAAAGAACATTTTTGTAGGCTGTATATTTTTCAGTTTTCTCTTTTGTTCATTCAAATATATCAAATAAATGTATTTTTGTATAGCTCAAAATCACAACAGTCATGTCTGAGGACTTCCCAAGATATATATTACAATGTTAAAGACACAGCTCTACACGAGGGCTGCAAATAATCATTGTAGCTATGAACAAGAATGCAACTATTTTATATTTATCCACTAATCAAACTATTTATAATAAAAATAATGCACATGATTAATAAGTGTTTTTCATGACACCTAAACACACTTCACATTATGTACTATTCGTTCACTATTCATTCAATAGTGGTAAGCTAAAGCCAGAGCTGCAGGCTGACAGAAGCGAAGCTGCCATTTTGCACCACCAGCTCCTCCAATGACCACCAATCATTCACATACACCAGATCCACACTGGTCACAAAATTAAAAATATGCTTAATCAATTTAAAGTTGTATGTTTGGCAATTTTATTCTTTTATTAGGTCTTAATTTCCCAAAAACGTTCAATATATATAAAACATGTGTCTGAAGGATCTTTCCCTGATATTAAAGGAGACCTATTGTGTTTTTTCCAACAATGGGCTCTGTGCACGTTCAAAATAGCTAATCTTCTGTATGTACGACCACTTCCTGTTAGCGTTAGCATTTAGACACAACCAAGTCTCTTTTTAACCACACAAGTGTCCTCTAGTGAAATATTCCTCTAATATGTAAAGTCTTTAACATGCTTTCTGTAACATTCACCACAACTGTCTGATCTAAAGAGATTTATTTGTTTTTTCTATGAGGTTTTCACTACATCAGTTTAAAACGAATAATATTCTTTAGATCAGACAGTTGTGGTGAATGTTACAGAAAACAAGTAAAGACTTTACATATCAGAGGAATATTTCACCGGAGAACACTTGTGTGTTTAAAAAAAAACTTGGTTGTGTCTTTGCTAACCGCTAACAGGAAGTGGCCGTACATACAGAAGTTAGCATTTTTTAACGTATAACAGACAACTGAAATTCCATGCACAGAGCCCATTTAGTAAGTAACTAGGACATTTGCAGATCAGTAATTTACCTTTCGTCATTGTAAAACACAAAAATGATCTAAAACGGCTTAAAATTAGAAACAGCTCCATTGACTTCCCGTTCAAAACTGCAGAACTGATAAGCCCCGCCTCTTTGCTTTAAAATTTTACTGTAAGTAGCAAAAGATTTTAAATAACACATTTTTATTGTTGGAAAGTGGCTATGGGACAGTTTTAGTATTAATCATTTGATATAACAAGTAAATACAGGCAACTGGGAGGGAATGGTGGTAGGTGAGAATGAGGACTTCTGAGCACTTGAGCTCCAGCTTGAGCTCAGAAAACTTCTCTGAGGGCTTGATTTTTCACATGGATACAAAACACAAACAACATAATATAATGAAATAAATGCACAGGTTAAAACACATTCTCCAAAACAGGTAAAGCTAAAAAGTTAAGCTCATTTTTGAATAAGCTGCTTTAGAGTGGGTGGAAAGTATTAGCAGGATAAAGTCTTTTTTCTAGACAACATAATCCCAATTTGAAAGTTTTCATGTCTTCCTGTCTTTGTGCCCTTGGGTCTGACACTGTGGACCTGCCGTGGGAGGCTTCAGAATAACTGTGTCAATGTCAGCTGGCCGAAGCAGTGACAGAAGGAGAGCTGTCTCAGAAGGTGCACAGATAAATATAGGCAGAGCAGGCGAGGGTAAGGAGTACGTATAGTCAATATAGATTTTTGGTGGCGAAAAGAACGAGAAATAGAGGTGAAAGTGTCCAAGTCTGTACATAAGAAACTGGGCTAAAGTCGGAAGTTTGACTTCTAAAATATCCAACATATCCATACATATACTTTAATTTTAGAACACTTTCACTTATTTTGCCTGGGATAAAGAGCTCACTATTCTGCAATCCTTCCCTCAGAGTGGGTCTGGTCTTCACTCCCTCTTACCGTGCAATCAAATTAGTGTTTTTGAAAGACATATGAAACAAAGAAGCTCTATATTGTGAAAAAACAAACAAACAAACAAACAAAAAAGCTATTTAGGTTAAAAAGAAGAAAACGCAATGTTAATATAAGGTTGTTGATAATGTTACCATGACAATAAAAGAGAGTTTTGAAAAAGAGCTCATAACGTCAAGATTAGGATGTTCGAATTCCAAAGTTATGCTTTTATATTTAGTGCAGGGGTAGCTGGTCAGAGGACGAAATATGAGTCTACCAGTGAGAAAATTAATTTGTATTTAATTTTAATTTACAACACAAACCTATTGATCCATAAGCCCTTTTTTTTTTTTTCTTTTTTACAAAATATTTCTATTTGTCAGTTGGTATCACTTTATATTAATTATACCTTATTTAGCCTTACTAAAGCCTTATTAAAACATAAATAAAGAGTTAACAATTAATAGACAAATCATCAATTAATGAATGGCAGTGTTTATTAAGGCTTAGTAACTGCTCAATAAAGGAGCTAAGATTAGGATTTTGGGTTGAGGGTAGGGCTTGTAGTAATTTAGTCGTTACTAAGCCTTAATAGCCTATTTTGTTCATTAACTTCTCATTTGTTCATTAAGAATTAATCCATTATTCATGCTTTATTAAGAGTGCATTAAGGCTAATCAAGATAAAGTTAATATAAAGAGTTACCGAGTAGTTTAACCTTTCATAGGCACTTTACCAGGTAAATGTAAAAAGAAAATGCCTCCACACGACTTTACGTCTTAGCTTTTTGTAACATATTGATGTAAAAAAGACGTGAGAATGTTGTTATTGTAAGGTTTTTTTACATTTCTCTACGGCGACTGTGTTGAAATTACTTTAAGAGTTGGGCTCAAAATAGTCATGTAGGTTTGAAAAAGAAATCATTAGATCTGTTCATACTTGTAAGCTGCTTTTGTGTTTTAAAATGAACAATTTTAGATTTACATATGTCATAGTTTATTACCAAATGAAAAAACACATTAGGTCTCTTAAAAGCTTGCTGGCCTATTTAAAAAAACACAATACAATCAAATACTGTAATAACAACACATTATGACTTGTCTGTACTAGTTTGGGCCACCGGGGGCAGTGTTGTCTCTGAGATCAGACCTCTCCTCACGAAGCCTGACAGCTCTTCAACATTATGCAACAGTGAGTAAGATTTGGCTGGGTTCCTGCTGCAGAAAAAGAACAGCGCCGAGAGAAGGAGAGAGAAAGTCCTCCAGTCAGAAAAAGTGGCTTTGAAATGAGGCTGCTGCAATCTCAACACTCTTACCTGCTGCTCTTCGGAAATAACACGACTCGAAGCTGCGTTAGGTTACTTTTATAGTCTGCAGTGTCTTGTCAGTTATAGTGTTGGGTTTACTTACATTTAAAAGTAACTCGTTATCATGTTATTGCCTTGGAAAATACACATTTAAGACTTTTGTTTTAAGCTGTCTTGCAATAATAGTCCAAATACTTCTGAGTTCGTCATAGGATCTTTTCACAACTTTCAGTGTGAGTAAGCTAACTTTTGTCTTTTCTCTAATCATTTTAGTTTGATCCTAAGAGCAGAGTTAACCTATTTGAACTAATTTAGCTAAAGGGAGGGGGTAAAAAAGTAATCAGTACAGTCTTTTGAAATCTTGCCTTGTACGGTAACTCCCAACTGTAGCTTGCCACAGACAGAAACGACTTGGTGATTTCTGACACAAACTCAGTCTACACCAAGGATATTCAACTATCCGAGGACCATGTTAGACACAAAATGGTGTCACATAAAGTTCCTCCAACATTCCATCTGTTTAAACATAGTTAATGGATGGCTGTTGACGTAGTTAACTATTGATACTTTGTGTTTTTTTGGGGGAAAACAATATATTGCCAACATTATTCCACAACACGACCACAACATTACTGAACTAGAATTAAGCTAGGACACATACAACCAGCTCTGAACAAAAACTAAACCATAATCTTTTGTCTAAACCAAAACTAAACCAGGTCTCAGCTAGTACTAACATAGAAGTAAAGAATAACAAAATGTTTTCCATTGTTTGACAAATGCGTTTAATGTTTGAAGGACCTAATTGGGCCTTAAGTTGAATAGCCCTGGTCTACACCAAACACATGCAGAACAAGCTGAAGATGGATGAACACAAGTTGCACTAGACCATGTGAATCAAGTTTGTCTTGTTTTAGGACAAACAGCCTGACACCATCTGACACCACAGACTGTGAATGAGGCTGATGAGGTAGAGCCCAAAGGACACTTTCAAAATGTTTTGCATTACTGTTAACTAAGTTTTTTTTTCACAAACCGTATTATATATTCTAAAGAAGGGTTCTTAACCTTTTTGACCTCGAGGCCGAACATTCATGTGCAAAGTAACCTGGGCCCCAATCTCATATTATCTATTTCACTGCCAGCCCTCTTCTCACTTGCCCCTCCTTCCCTGCCAGGCCTTTTTGCTAATTTTAAACAATAATCACAGCTCCAAAAAGATACTTTGTGCAACTGGAATCATGACATGTTGTACATCAAATGAGACCTACAAAGAATTGTTATTCTGCATTAGTCCATTCTCTTTTGATAGGCATTTGAAATTCAAATGTGTCAGAGTAAGTCAAACTACTGTATTTCTTCATGCTTGGAGGGATAAATATAATCTATGCTCCAGGAAGAGGCTGAATCTTTATAATCTGCATCAGAAAGTAAAAAAGTGCTGCTGCCTTCTTGTCTGTAACACAGCTTTTGTTGGTTAAAGATGAAAAAGATACTCATCCTCACTATTTTAATCATGCAAACCTCATATTTTTATCCTAAAGACATTATTTCATTGTAGTGGCTCATATTATTGCACCAAAATAACAGACGAAAACAATACTGACATGAAGTAGGGCTGTACTCGGTGTATCAGTATCGGGATATATTGTGACAAGCTTGTATCGATGAGAGTATCGATACAGAGAAGTGTATCGAGATACGCATCGGAATACCTATCGTAATGCTTAAACTCTACATTTTGCACTTCTGAACCTGGACTACTGCTTTAAGGATGACACTGTTGAGCAGAAAATGACTTATTCATTGGACACTTGTTTGTAACATTAAAAGCAGTATGAAAATACAATGTTTCTGCATTTTTTATTCTAGATCACATGTGTCAAACTCAAGGCCCTACACATCATTTTATGTGGCCCTCGAGGTCTTATAATGCTTACTTTAATTTTATATTAGTTCCAAGAGCAATCTGGATGTCTTAACCTAATTAAATGATTTGTCTCAAAATTAAAGAGTAAGTCATTTTTCAGACTAATGCAATGTGTTTTCAGTTATTTTTACGTCAATAAATATACTTAATCAAATACAAAAAGCTATTATTTGCATGTCAAAGATTAGCAAGGTTAATTTTAGTTATAACCGGCCCTTCGTGGACAATCCTGATGCCAATGTGGCCCTTTGTCAAAATAAGTTCGACACCCCTGTTCTAGATAATCAAAGTTACTTTCTTAACAATGATTTTAAGAAGTCCTGCCTTCTAAACATGTTAAAAGCATTTTTTACAGGTATACAATACTTTTCTATATTTTATTTCTTCATTTTCACATTTTATATCTTGTTACTTTTTGTATTGTGGGATACATGGGATATACATGTATAGGGATACGTATTGTATTGTGACCCCTGTATCGGGATACGTATTGTATCAGGCTCTTGGCAAAACCCAGCCCTAACATGAAGTTTGATTTAAAAAAAGTCTCTCGTCAAACGTTGAAATTTAATGAAAATATGGAATTTTAAAAAGCCTATAAAAAGGGAATGGATTAATGTAGAATTCATTCATTCATTCATTTTCTACCGCTTAATCCCGTTAGGGGTCACGGGTGACTGGAGCCTATCCCAGTGACTTTGGGCCTTAGGCAGGGAACACCCTGGACAGTGGCCAACTTGCCGCAGGGTTAGACAGACAACCATTCACTCTCTCATTCACTCACTAAGGGAAATTTACAGTGATGCCCAATTGACCTAAACATGCATGTTTTTGGCGGTGGGAGGAAACCGGAGTACCCGGAGAAAACCCACGGTGACACGGGGAGAACATGCAAACTCCACCCAGAGAGATCGTGAGATGTTGATATGGTCCGACCCGGGAGTCGAACTCACGACCTCCTTATTGGGAAGCCAGAGCTCTAACCACTTGGCTACCGTGCACCCTAATGTAGAATAACCATTCTTATTTTAAATTAAAGTAGACACTTGTAGGTCTCATTTGATGTACGACATGTCATGATTCCAATTGCACAACGTTTGTGAAGCTGTCAATATGCTTAAAATTAGCAAAAAGGCCCGGCAGAGAAGGAGGCAGTGAAAGAGTTAAATCGGCAGAAAACATTTTAAAAGAGGTAAAAAGTTAAGCTTCCCACACTGAAAAAAACAACTATTAAGATTTAATAAAAAAAATTCTCGCGACAATTTGCAATATTTTTATTCCTTAGGTTTTAATACCAGAGTTCACATAATTTTTGCTAATGTTCATAGCGTAAGATTTATTCTGATTAATTTAGTAAATTTTAGTATTGTTTTACACCAAAAAATTAAGTAAAATTTAAAGTTAAAAAACAAGTAAGGTTTTGAATTTTTACATACCACTTAGGTATTTATATGGTTTAAAATTTAAATATTTTTTTAACATATTTTTTATGTCGGTATGTACTATATATGTTTAAAAGTTACTTAATTTTTTATAGTAATATTTTTTTATTTTTACTTTTCTACATGTTTTCTCCACAAAAATGACAAAATTAAATGTTAAAAATCATTTTATTAAAGAATTTTCAAAGAATAATACAACTCACAGTAAATGTTTTTTTTTTTTCTGAATTTATATTTGTTGGAGTTCCTTCACAGCTGCAGGACACTTGGAGACAGCTGGAGTTCACCTGAACACACAGAACACAGACATACAGTCATTTCACAGTTAAAAAGGGGGATTCAAACAAACTGCCTGGTCAAACTGTTTCCATAATATTTTAATGGGTTCTACATAGAAATTGAAAGATGAAACATTTTACACTAAGTGTCATCAAAGAAACTAAAGAGGTACTTGTACTGTAGGTACAATTAGAACAAGCTCAAGAAGCACAAGAACACTGAAGTCATGTGTTTACCTGTTGCTGTTCTCTTGGTATTTTCTCTTTGTCCAAACAGCAACAGTCCTGACTCCAACCTGCTCCTGTGGAGAAGACACAGTTCATCTTTATGTTCTTTTAAAGCTCTCAAAGATAATAGTCAGTTCATTTACTCGGTTATAGTTTAGTCAGTTTTACTATGGCCTCTCCCACCATCAGCTGAGCTTTTAGCTTCAAATATTTATTTACCTTATTGAATGTTGGCAGATGTAACATCGGTCAAATGTCTCCATGATCTCACGTCTGAAAAACACAAGAACAGCACAGTAACAGTTAGTATTTTAACAAGAATAAACCAGGACAATTGGCCTTATAGAAATGCTTACTTACCCAATGTTAGAAGAACTTGTGGGCAAAATTACTTGCTTGAAGATCTTTCTGTCATTTCATCTGCAAGAGACAAGTGTAACACAATGTTTACATGAGTAAAACACGGTTTTCATGTACTAAGTGATTAGCACTGCTGTGTTTGTGTTTGAGTGAAGCTGATTTCTGTCCTAAGACAACAAAAGTACTTTTCAAATGTTCCACAGTGAGTACAGATGTCCTGCTCTCACTGTGGTCTGTATGTAATCCACTTAATCCACATGTGTGCATGTTAGCACTGCTAGATTGTGCAGCTATTAGCATAATAACAACATTGCACAATGTGTCAAAGCTACATTTTTCTGTGACTCTGACTTTTAAGTCTGCTGACTTGAAATAACACTTGGACAAAGTGCACAGCCTAATGTTGCTCTGAGCAACTGTATGTGGCTAAAATAAAGACATTTCATTGTAAAACCTAAAAAAACAAATCACGTTTGTAAAAGCTAATGCTAACAGTGCACATTTTATGCTAACAGAGCACATTTCTACAAAAGTACTGGACAAATGTAACTCACTGTAAACCAGATAAGACTTGAGACTCACCTGAGAAGACGTAGATGTGTAAAAATCCTTGTTTTCCTCTCACAAGTGTGTGGAGATGATCCTGGACATGTCTGTGCAGCAGCTCCTGCTAACTGTCCTGTTCTCTACTGAGCATGTGCAGGATTTAAACCATTTAGTGATTTTTACATTTAACATTTACTCACACTTTTTACATTTAACTAGGACAGCTAAAGAAAATAATCTATTAAATGTTACATTGCTCCTACATTTAGCCATTCAAACGCTTAAGTGATTTCTGGAGTAATATTTACTCACACTTTTTACCATTTGCTCTAGAAGGTAAAGGGAATATTATAATAAATGTTAATATATTCAGAAATTTAAAACTTTAAAGAATAAAAACATTTAAATGTAATACTTTTAAATACAATTTGTATTTATTTGGCAGGAGTCTATTTTAGTGACTAAAAACTATTTACTTATATATTTTAAATATTACTACCCTCAAAAATCCGTTTTTTCAGTGCATGCCTTAACATAGGATCAGCAACAAATGAATGTGTGTCCGTCCTGGTCACATCTATATACTGTCCGTTCATTGGTGTAGATCTCCCCTTCACTGTGGTTCTCATCCAGGTTTCTCTTTTTCTCGTGGAGTTTAATAAAAAGGGAAGAAAGGTCTAAGGACAGCTCTGGGACAATTATCTGTTCGCCTGTTTGCTGTTGAATAATCTACTTCTACAAGCCTGACAGTGACTGCTTCTGTTTGGCAATGACTGACGACTCTTTCATTGTTTTGGACTGTTGTTGGCCTCAGTCTGCATCTCTCTTCTGTCTCGGCTCTCTTCCTCTACTGTTGCGGTGAGTGTGCAGACCTGCTGTTGACCTGTGCTGGACTCCCACAGACACAAACCACACTACAGCCACTCAATATTTAACAGTGAGATCGATGAGCTGAGCAGAGAGACTCACAGGTATTCATACTCGCTCCGAGAGAGGGAAAAGAATGTGAAACAGGCCGGCTACAAGTTAGATTTAAAAATGTATTCCCAAACTTAGCGCGAAATTGTTGAATACATTTGTGAATACTGATACTATAGAGTTGTGCTTCTCAATCTTTTTTTCTCGTGTTTGTCTTGCAGTTCGAGTGAAGTGTTTAGACAGTACGGTCAACTTCAATCTACTGTCCACAAAGGAAATTACGCAGGACAAATAATCAAACCAATCTTGCCTAATATGCTAATGCTGCAGAAATAGATTTTGGAGAAATATCTGAGATTACAGATTTGAGAAAACCAGTTCTTCCCAAGTAGGAGTCACAAAGCAAAATCTGGGGGTTACAAGATGATTTCAATATGTGATTTTTCAATTATGATTAGCTACGACAACGAGGTTGTTGTACTTCCGGTTCACGGACTTTTAATCGTCGTTTTCATTTGAAAACAATCCGTAAATAATGGTAATAATCATTTTGTTCAAATAAAAGGTAAAATAAGCTGCAGAGTTATTATTAATTCATTTATAAACTGTCCACGAATTGAAAACACAGATATACGCATTTGTACGAATTTAGAATTACATGAGAACGTCTGAGTTTGGTGAATTACAGGAGGTAAATTTCGGGAGAAACTTTACAAGCCTTTTTACACACATGGACGATTCGCTCGAGAGCAGAAACTCAGATGACGTCCGGAATTATTACAATTTACATGAGGTACCGAGGTAATTATTAGGCCGTGCGAACAGGACTAGTCTACTCTACTCTATAGTCTAAAAAGTTCAGGAAACCAAGGCTTTAGACCAGGGGTTTCCAACCTTTTTCGCCAGGAGAGCTACTTTTGCAAAAGAAAGCTGGCGGTGAGCTACTATTGTTAACGATGAAAAAAAATTGAAGTTAATTGTGGCATAGTTAAGAGGTCAATATGAAACTATTTAGAAGTGGACACAATTAGACATCTGAAGACACATTTACAGTAGAAATAGGCAGGTAATAAAGAAAAATTTTAGGAATAAAGCATCATGTGTATGGTTCTAAATCCTTTGGCGAGCTACTTGGAAGGTGGTGGAGAACTACTGGTAGCTCTCGAGCTACAGGTTGGAGATCACTGCTTTAGACAATGCATGATTATTTCTCAATTTGGAATTTGTGTACTAAAGTTTTTACACTCAACACATTTATAAAGGCCTTTTGTTTTTAGTCCATTTTTTATGAGCTGAGCCTTAAGATACAAGAAAAAAAACTTCTAAAGCTTGTTTACAAACTTGTCTAAATGTGGGTTAGTTCGCATTTTTCCTTTGCTGAAATAATCCATCTTTTGTCTCATAGAATAGAGGAGAAACTCTTTGGATTCTTAGACACTTCACCCACATTGTCTAGTGTGAATCTGGTGTGTGCGTGTGAATAGTTGGTGGTGCTGGTCGGAGGGGCTGATGGTGCAAACTGGCAGCCTCGCTTCTGTCAGTCTGCCCCAGGGCAGCTGTGGCTACAATAGTAGCTTACCACTACCCAGTGTGGAGTGAATAAATAATGCATAATGTGAAGCGTCTTTGGGTGTCTCAAAAAGCGCTATACTGTATAAATCCAATGCATAATTATTAATAAATCAAGATGCAGATTAGACACCATGAATGTGTCTAAGTAGGGAGCAAACGACTAGTGACTAGTGACCATCATCACAGAGGGTGTAAACACAAACACACGAGCAGTGAAGAACTGCTATGACCGGCGGCAGCTTCACATGTTGGTCTGCTCTAAGCAATCCAGAGTCTCCCATAGATATGATTAGCTGTTAAGTATAAGAAAATTATGTCAGTTTTGGCATTTAGCTTTGAAATCAGAGAAAAAGCCACCAGCAATTTACACAAATTGAGTAAAAGATGCCATTTATTGACTTAGCTTCACGTCAAAAGAAAAAGCTGACTCTGGGCTGGAAATGTAGCAGCTTTTCTTATCAGCAGATCCGACTAATAATTTCATAAGATGTAAAATAGGCAAACGACACAGCGGGAGTTTTTAATTCAATGTGCATTAGAAGTTCTCATGTCATATCTTTCATACATGTCGAGAAAACTTGCTGTGATAAAAGTTGAACAATGTGGTCTGCAAAATCTGCAAATCGTCAAACCGTGATTTCCCATTTCTCAATTCAATGCATCTGTTTGTTAAAATACCCACAGTTATTTCCAACCTACTTCTCTTAGCCTTGGAGCTGCCAAGTTTGTTTCTTTATAACAAATTTGGGCGTCTGTTTTTAATAGTTTTATGAGTTTTGAAGGTCATATGTTGAGGTCTTTTGTGTTGCAGCTTCAAGGTGAATTTGAGCAAATGTTCAAGTTTGATTTACAAAAAATATATCTACAGTATTTATGGATGAAACTTAAGCAGTCATTAGTGTTAGAAATGCCAAAAGTGTATAATCACACAATGTTCTAATTAATCGATTATTTGAATAACCCCAATGCAAGAAAAAATCAGTAACAAACCTAGCCCCACAAAGACACCAGTTGGACTTCCACACTATAGAACACTTTCTGAACCCAGTACTAGCCTTTTCCCCCGTTTCGCTCAATGTAATTTCCAAGCTGTCACTCTTGGACCTGGTTCTCTGTACACATTCAGCGTCCACAGTTCCGCCCTCTAACCGTAGCGGTGCCTGCTTCTCCTCCGCTTCTGCTGTCAGCTCGATTGGCTTCACCTGCTCCCCTGTGTTTGGCCTGGAGGGGACACTTTCTGCTACCTTTACATTTCCTTTATGTAGCGCAGAGAGAGTGACGGCCGAGGACTGGCTGTTTTCTCACACTGCTGCGTTTATTCTGAGGGTTGTAAGTAACAGCAGGTTGGACACATTTGAATTGGGTTTTAATGTTCGTTTGAACTGTTAGGATACATTCGACTGTTTGGAGTTAGTTGTAACACTGGTCTTTGTATGTGTTTGCTGCCTAGGTTTTGATACGTTCTTGTTCAAACTGATGCAAGAGCCGAAGACAATAATCTATCAGCTCCATCCGCCATCTTGAATGTTGTTGTTTTTTTTTTTTTTGTTAGGAAAAAAAAATGTTTGAAATGTGGAGGAGTGGGGTAAGTTAGGGTAAGTTAGTTAGCCATTTGAGATTGGATCTTCATAGTTTTGACTAAGTGACGAAGTGATTGGCTCTGGCTTTGGTTCCAGACCCTTCTGCATTCAAACAGAAAGTAGGTAGGGCTGGCTAGTCAGGCAATCATTTTGACGGATTAAGAATTGAGATATACAATTCTACGTATAAGCTGATTTCGACACTTCTTCAGGCGGAATTTCCCACGGGAAACACTTCGGGTCCAGACCAGACTTGAGCTGTCGATCCTTTTTCAAAATTAGGACTCAGCAAAGGACACAATTTGATTTCAATCCCATTCCTGTGCATTGCTGTTCCACGAGGAACATCGCAATCTGTAACATTCAACAAAAAATAAGTGGGCAGACTGTGTTGAGCGATTGTTTGGAACCTTGTCCGTCACAGTGATGGATCGAAACAGTTTCAGTTTGATCTAGGGATGGAAAAACAATCGAAAACTTCAAAAATGTATCGAAGTTTGCAGCAATCGAATCGAAAGGCCAGAATCGATCAGTTTTGTTCATGCAGCAACTGACTTACACACACTCTGTAGTTGTATAATACACACAATAATACAATAAAAGCCACGATGCTTAAAGAAACAAAGTGTGAACTTGTGCTAGACCTGACTGAATGTGCATTATTATGTTGATAATAATGATAAAAATACAAGTTCTGACTCACAAACAGCAGCTATGTTTTAAACATAATTTATTGTGGTTTATTTTTTGTCTAAAGGGAAAAAAAGGTAGATAAACTAAAATAGACAAACTCTATTTTACAAACAAACAAAATCGAAAACTGAATAGAATCTTGACTTAAGTGAATCGTCCCATCCTTAGATTGAACTGAAGACTAAAACTGAACTAGGCATTCAGTATTAAGGTCATGCAGCATGAGGAACTTTGAAACAGGCAACCAGACCGTGCCAGGCTTTACTGACCTGTGACGACTCGTAACATGAAATGTCCAACACAGCAAACTTCTATCACAAACACAGTAAGTCAGGGTAGTATTTGCTTCTCCGTGGCCTTACAGTGAGTGTAATGAACAACTACTACTTAACACGCACACATACATCTTACTTTTGTTTCATCTTAAAAACAAGAGAACACATAAAGGCAAAACATGATCCTTGCCTATGAGACTGAGCTCTTCTTCACAGTCTGTACTTGAACTGAGCATATCTGTGGTGTCTGTCATTCCTGCAACATCACTCAACTGTGAGACATTTGTTCCAAATGTCCTTATGTCTGTGACTTGTGCTTTTTTCGAAGCATCTAAAAATGTATGGCTTTGTCATGAGCATAGGCAACACAGTCTCACTAGAGGGCGTTCTTTTACCAAGACACAAAACAGCGTATTCTGAGCATGAGTTCACAGCAGTTTTTAGTACTTATGTTACGCCGTGCATTTAGCACGATATGAAAAAGCGTAAAAATGACACGAGATTTCACAGTAGGGCTGGGCGATATGCAAAAAAATTTACATCACGATTTTTGTAGATCGTTTATTCTCCTATTGTCTTTGAGGTAAACACAATTTACTTTCAACAGCTAAATCCAGCTGTCAAAATCAGATCAGTGTTGCCAGATTTTCAGAGACAAACAAGCGACCTCAGTCCTTCAATAAAGAGTTAATACAATTATCAATTAATTAGAACATTGTGTGTGCTGCAAAACAAGTGTTTGTGCTTTTCTTACAATAGTAGCAACTTTTAGACATGAACACATGCTAAAAACGAATGTTTCTGTCATATAAAGTGATATATTTCCATGAATCAAACCTGAAAAATTGTTAAAATTCACTCCTTTTACGAACTAAAAACGCAGTCCAAAAGAAACTTCAAAAAAGTTGCATAAAGATTTGGATTTGGCAACTCCAAGACTAAGAGTAATAGTTTGGAAAAAGTTGGTCTACATTTGAACAGACAGATGCAGCAAATAGAGAAAAGGGAAATCACGATGTGACGATTTCACCAAAAAAAAAACAGATTGTCACAAAGATAAGCTCACGAATCGATTTTTATCACAATATTGCCCAACCCTATTTCACAACTTTAAAAAAAAAACAAGTTTTGGTTGCAGCCACGTGGGGACGTTTTCTTCAAGTGAAACGGGTAAGTTCAGGCATAAAGTTACTAAAATGGGTAAGATTAGGTCTGGGGTTGGGGCAGGTCAAGATCAGAATCAGGATTTCATTAATATTCATAAATAAGAACACGTCTTAACAACCACCATTGAAATGAATGGGGACTGTGACGCGTACTATAATTACGCAAAACAGCTGTGAACTCGTGCTAATCATACCTAATTTACATATTGTGTAATGTCGTGGTAAATGTACGCTTTCTTGTGAGATCGGGCTCGCATAGGAACCAACATTGGCGAAAAAGAATAATTTATGTAGAACCAACTTTCATAAAAACTACACTGTCAAAAATGTTTACAAAATCTTCTATCATAACTTCCATTAAGCTAATCCTAAAAATCCTGACCAACGACTGTGATTGGTTGATCAGTGGTTGACCTGCATGATCGCCCAAGCTGAGGTCAGAGATCATGGCTAATGCTGATTCCCGTATTCCGCTCGATGAACTCATGCACATTTAGCCTCTTTGATAGACTCAGCGGGTTTATAGCTCATCACCATTCATCGCTTAATGGAGAAGTCAGAGTCATTACTGTTCACAAGTGTTAGTCAAGCCCGGGCCATTACAAGAAGACACCAAATCTGAGGGAAATGAAATGCATAAAGTAACAAGATCAACAAAGAAAAGGAGAATTTTGAAGTACTGCACTGCGAAAACACATATCTTATTCTAGTTTACTTCTCTTACTTCAATTAAAAAGCTGACTGAGAAGATGGGTGTTTGGGGAAAGTTTGGAGAGAGTGCTGTAAAGTTTGGATGTAGAAACTTTATTATCGTAAATGGATGAAAAGAGAGAGACATAAGAAATCTGATGGTGTAGATGTGATTCAGATTGACAGATACAACAATGTGACAAGGAGCCACATTTACACTACCACAGCTCTGGTCATTCATGAGAAAACAAACCCAAAACACAAGAAATGCTCAAGTCATGAATAAATCAAAAGGTTGCTGTCTTAGATCAAGGCGTATCTGTCGCCATTTATGGAATAAAGTTTGTAAAGAAACAGATAATTACAGACCTTGATTATTCCAATGTAAATGTCTCTAAAAAAACTCAGAAGTCGTGGAGTAATTTAAAGTTTACAGACTACCTGATATAAATATTATCACTTGTGAATAGCGCTTCGGGAAAAAAAAAAAAAAATAATAATAAAAAAGTAAAAATAAAAGTAACAATTACGAGTAAATGCATCATGTTTTTCTATTTGAAATAATGCATTGCAAAACATAAAACTCCAAAAGCCATGGACAAGAGACGGAGGATTTTGAGCTCGCCCTAAAGCAGGGGTGTCAAACTCAGACCCGGGGGCCAAATTTGGCACTCAAGAAGATATCATGTGGCCCCTGAGCATGATTTCAGATTATTATTGATAGTGTCCCCTTATATTGCTGAGATGTGACTATTAAATGTAATATGCACTGGAGTGCAGCAAAAAGCAAACAATCTGTCCAAAGTTTTCTTGCAATGAAATTATGTGCAATATAATGTAATGCAACATAATGTAATGTTAAACAATATCATTCTGAATATACAGTAAATGTGTTGTATTAGCTTTATACAGCCCTATTGCCATATTTGAATTTAACACAGAGGGACCTAAATTTTAAAATGTGGCCCTCGACCAAATCTGACTCTGATCGATTTGGCCCCAGCACTATTTGAGTTTGACACCCGTGCCCTAAAAGCAATTCTCTTAAAAACAAAAACAAACAAACAAACAAATACTTTCAGGCAGCTTCTGAACTGGGTTTTTATAAAAAAAAGTTGTCAAAGTACGCACAAACTGCACATAACGAGACTCACTCATGAGCCCAGGCAGAGGTGTTGTGGGTCGGAAACTGTTGCTTTAAAGTCCGGCAACAGGGAGCGGTGGTCGTGCTCACTTATGCGCACCTCTGCTCGGGCTCACAAGCACAGCGAGTCTCAGTATGTGTACTTCGCTTTGTTTGCGTAGTTCACTCACGCTCCTGTTACAGCCGTCACTGCGTTTACAACAGCGCACACTTGATGCAGACAAAGGATTTAAACTGTACGCTTCCTCTTATGTCTACACCAAGGTATGTAGCTTCAGACTAGCTAGCATACATACTGGTAGCCCCTTCATAGGAGATGGACTTTTTGTGAACAAGTGACAAACGATTTATCAAACCTTACTAACATGTAGACTAGGATTAACAACTGTATGAACTTGTCACAAACCAATCGCAGAGCGGCCCCACACACACCCCATCAGGACTTACCTCCGGAGATGAGACAGATGGCGCTGAGCAGGCCCGTCTCCGTGTCGTCCATTTCGATGGGCAGCAGCTGGTTGGCGAAGGTGAAGACCAGGTCCGTGAGCGGGCCGAAGCCGGCGTTGTGCATCTGTGTGCGGTTCAGGGTCAGCCCGTCCGAGAAGGTCATAGTGTCCTGGTCCGGGGTGTAGCGTGTGCAGATACGCAGGATCTGGAAGCACACGACAGTCAAACACAATGCGCCAACGCTACACCATTTTTGATGAAATTCTTGTCAAAGCGCCTACTTAGGTGAAAGTTGGTTTGCAGCTTCAAGCTAATGTCTAATATTAGAGCTGTAAATTACTCGAAACTCGGAGTTGTAATATCTACTTGAGTCGCCTATAATGACAATAATAGTTTTGATAAATGTCAATATGAACAATGTAAATGTCTTTCATAATGCTGTTCCTTGGACCAAAACACAATGGAGTGTCATTACGTTATGTACCGAGGTAAATAATAGTTTAGGTTGAACGTTTTTTTTTTTATTATACTTAAATATTATTATTGTTAGTTAGCTTGGAAACACAAAGCAAGACGCTATTCTTTCTGATTGGCTGTGCAAAACAGTGGTAAACAAAACCAAAAATGGCAAAGCATTGTTGTAGTAGCATACATTTAAAAGAAATTATGACATCCATTCACGGAAACCTGGAACACTTCAATTAGTGATTGGCAACGCGAGCTAAGCTGAAACTCTGCCCAACTGTCTCTATGTTAAAATATTTGTAAAGTAAGCTTTTGAAAAATATATAGATATTACTGACTCTGTGCACAGAAGTCAGCTGACTTATTCATTTCAAAAAGGCTAGTTCATTTCTATGAGGTTTCACTGCCTTAGTCTAAAATGAAAAAAACACTTTTACATCGGGCAGTGAACAGTGAGTTGTTGGTGGTTTTCTCTGCAAACATGTTAAATACTTTACAAATGAGGAGAATATTTCACCAAAGGACCAAAGTGTGTTTATAAAAAGATGTGTTTGTCTGTCAATGCTAATGCTAAAGCCTGACAATAAAAAAAAAACAGCTCCTATGAACAGGGTCAATTGTGTGAAAAACTGTTAAACTATCTCAGTGACGTCATCAACTTGACTGAAACTGACCAAGCCAGTGTTGCCAGATATACGATAGTACGATTACTTTAACCCCTGTAAAATGTACAATCAATAATTCTAAGTCAAAATAAACCTGTATAAATGTACGAGACTTTTGGAGTATTTTCACCTAAATGACCGAAAAACTAATCCAGGATCAGTAAACACTTAGCACCAATAGTTCTGCCCTAATGTGATGAGACCAAACGTAAAAACATGCCACATGAGCAATAATGAAGACATGGTTTGAAGGAAAGCGTGAGTGAATCAGTGCTTTATTTTACTTTAATAAAGTATGATTGAGTTCTATTGATTCATTTAAATCAAATGGATTTGGGCTGTGAAGAGGAGAAAGCTCGCTCTGCAATACACTAAACATAAAAGCAATGTTTTATTCAAACTGAGTAGAATATAATAATTATTTTGAGACTCCTTTACAATAATTCAACACTGGCTCGAGTAGATTTTGCAGCTTGAGTAAATAATGTAACTACCTACACCAGGAAGTATGCGTGTTGTTGTTCTGGAACAGCTAAAGTCACACTGGTCTCAAACAGGTGTGCTGTCAAAAGTTCATATTGAAACAGTTCTGTTTATAAATCCAACATGTTGCCTTTAACTCTTAGTGCCAAACCTAACATAATCATGCTGAGCAGGTAAAGCACCGGTGAGAAAGAACCTCTGGAGAAGAGTTCCCCAGAGCAGCACTATGATCACTGATCCTGACAGCTTTCCTCAGAGGCATTCAAGGAGAGGTCGAACTCAATCAGCAGAGAATAAAATATACCTTAGCTTCATTCTAGTGTCTCTTCTCACACACTGTACGCAGCCGCAGTTTTTGGGCTTCAGCTACAATCTGAATATTGCATTTGTGTTGTGTTTTTGTATAGCAAACGTGACAAGCCTGTGAAAGAGTTACATGTTCAACTACAGCTCAATGTTAGACTGACAACCCACACAATCAGACATTCTCACTCAGACACCACATTCATTCAAACAACTACAGTCTTTGGGTTAGTGGACCACTTCTCTGACCCAGTGGTTCACAAACTTTTGTCACACCAGCCCAGAATATATTGAGTCCAAAAAATGTATCAAACATGGTCAAAAGAAGAACAGCATTAAGAAAGTAAACTGACCTATAACAATTATAGCCCATTTAGAATGCTCCAACCTACAAATGTCTTCATACTTTAAGAACACAAATACTCACAGCTGCTATAGTGTATGTGCCTCTATTACTTCTCACTACTTTGTTTGGTGACACTTTCACCCTTCAAAAGTACATTTGGAATGCGTGCTCTAAACAATGACCTGCCGCAGCAGTGGGAGGATCACCTTTAGCGCTGGCAATAAGCTAACGGCTAATGAACGCTGAGACTTTGAAGTGATGTGAGCGGGCGGCTCTGACAGTGAGTGGCAGGCTGTCTGCTACATGAAACAGAATAAAACATGTGCAGGGTGCACCGGCTGGACACCCCAAAACACACACACATACACAGTCTCATCACAACACACACATCAGCAGCATTCACAGCGTTTGATGTGCTGCCTCGGCCCGCCTCGTGCACCAAGAAGTAACAACAGCACCACCTCCTTCACAGCACCAGACTCGACATGAATGTAGAGTTTAAGACCGCTGTGATGGGACAAATCAGGAAGAGATGCTGCAAGAATGGAGGAAATGTTAAATCAGCTTTGAACACACCTGAGATAAATATGCATGTGCAAATGAGAGAGGAGGTTTATTCAGCCTCGTGCATGTAGACTTTTGCAATGACAGATTATAGTTTGTACGTTTAAAGTTTTCAAAACTGAACCGAGATATTTTTTGTTATTATTACAACTATACAGATTATTAAGAACCTTTCAATGTTTAATTTTTCATCCAAATATTTTTTGCATATAGGCCATCATTCTTTCAAAACTCAAACTGTCAACACATTGGCTATGCTCTTGTACAAAGTGACCTATTATTCAGGACAACAGCCTGAAAAAGGGGTCTGTCAGTACAGTGGCAGACTGGCTAGCATTTTGCCTCACAGCAGAAAAGAAGAACATGAGTTCTAGTTCCTGATGGCCTTTTTGTGAGGAGTTTTCTCCCTGTGTTTGAGTGGGTTTTCTCAGAGCAATCCTTGTTTCTCCCATCAACCAAAACATGCAGGTTAGCTAATACAACAACAGTATTCCAAATCAAGCCTTGCAAGAACTGGAGATGGGTCAAGGTTACCGTAGGGAAATGTGTCCTCTGCATTTGACCATCCTTCAACGCCTCTGGAGCTTGTCCTCAGGATCAGTAAGCTCCACAGTGCGGCGCTCGGGAACTCATCTCCAGATGTTCTTACTAGGTTTGGTCAAGACCGGAGCAGGAGGATATTACCTTAAAGTACGTGTTTTGATTGGTGGGAAACTAGAGCGCTCAGAGGAAAGCCACCCAGACACGGGGAGAAGCACGCAAACTCCATACAGAAATGCCAGGGCCAAGTGGCAGTAGAACTTGCAACTTTTTTTCTGTGAGGCGAAAGTGCTAGCCACTCTGCCACTGTGCCCTGGGAGGTGTCCTGAAGTGATCACTGCTCCTGACAATCTGCCCCAGAGGCATTGATAGATGGAAAATGGAGAGAACTTTTTAAGTTCTTTAACATCATCTACATAACAGTCTGTTTATCACATTTGACATTATAAAACAATGTGAATAAAATGACTTCTGTTTTTCCAAAAGGCCAAAACATTTTAAAACTAATGCCAGTAAGTTACTTTAGGTCTTCACCTCATTTAAACTTATTTTATAAATGATTGATAGAAAATGGAACCGTAACTCTTTTAAGGACACAGGATTGTGAGTCTTGAAGGAGAAAACATCATTCATACACTTGAACTGGAGCACTTTTACTTTAGTTTATCAACTTCTTTATATAAGCCATCATTTCTCATTAAGACTTTTTTAGGAGTTCTTCCACTTCTGAAGACTTTAGTTCGGGGTAAACACACTTTCCCGCCTGATGACTAATGTACAAAAACTAGGTCACTGTACTTTATGGAAGTGGGAGGATTACTCATGATCCCCAAAGCTGAATTTAGCCTAACAGAGAGAAAAGCAACTAAATGAACAGTGCCACTGCGGCGAATAAGGACGGAGATTACACCTCAATAATTTACTCTATCCTAAATTTAACGTGTAATAACAGGGGCATCTGGGGTTTTCATTTGCCAAGATCTACTTTTAGGTTTTATAACTCTGTTCCCACAAGAAAACACTAACTTTAAGAGAAGAAAAATGTAAGTTATAAATACACAGTGAGAAAAGTTAAGTTCCAACTTCGCAGCAGGGAAGAACACAGAGCATTATTCTGACTTTTTAAGCTGTTAAAGAAGAGTAACTTTGTAGGTGAAGAGGATAAGGTAAGATGCTTGCTTGTTTCCATAGAGATGCCATTACTTTGACTAATGCAATAAACCACAACTATGTAACATTTTCAACGTTAACATTCTTAAAGTCTTTTTACTGCCTTTTCAATGAAAAACAAACAAGGATAAACAGGGTCTTGTTCAAGAGTGAGGGAAAGATGGAAAGATTCCAACCAAGATCCGGTGATAAAAAATGGCCGTCCATGGCTGCACATTGTTGCAGACGCAGTCCTACGCTCACAGAGTTTGTTTGGGAGAAGTAAGAAGTGAATTGACTCTGTGCATTGAAGCTGTTTACTTTCAAATTGTCAGATTTTAGCATTAGCATTGACAGACAAACACATCTTTTTATAAACACACTTTGGTCCTTTGGTGAAATTTTCTCTTCTTTTGAAAAGCATTTAACATGTTTTCAGAGAAAATCACAAACTGCTCACTGTTCACTGCCTGATCTTTAGTAATTTTCATTTTAGGCTGAAGTAGTGAAAACCACATAAGAATGAACTAAACAGGAAATGAACCTGCCGGCAAAATGTTAGCATTTTTGAAAAAAAAAAAAAACTCTTGTGCACACAGTCCGTGACATTGTGGAGTGCACAAATGACACATAGGCAACGTCAGACCTGGGCAAACTGCAGCCCGAACTGCTTCACTCAGGCCCCTGGCATGTTTTTGAGAAACAGAAATGCATGACAAAGTTTAAGAGGCAAAAACTTGGGCTTCAACAATAAACTTGCAACATTTTGGCCATACCAGCTTGCCAAAGCCTGATCCTGTCAGATCTCAGAAGTTAGGCATGTTGGGCCTGGGAAGTACTTGGATGGGAGACCGGTGGAGGAACCTCAGGTGCCACAGTGGGGTGAACAGAGGAGAAACTCGTTGTTGTGTCCTTAGGCAAGACACTTCACCCACATTTCCTATGGATCTGGTGTGTGTATGAATGTTGGTGATGGTCTGAGGGGCCAAAATGGCAGCCTCGCTTCCGTCAGTCTGCCCAGGGCAGCTGTGGCTACAATAGAAGCTAACACTACCCAGTATAGAATGAATGACTGCATAATGTGAAGCGTCTTTGGATGTCTTGAAAAAGCGCTGTAGAAATCCAATGCATTATTATTATTATTATTATTTTTTTTTTATTTTGAAATTAAATTCACAATGTTATGAGAATAAAGTCAAAGCCATAAAAAGTTTGTTTTCAATATCAAACTTGAAATTTTGCAAGATTAAAAATGTAATTTGGATCATGGAACATTGTTATGCAAACAGCTGTCACCGCTGTTCGTTTCTCAAGCTCGATTCAAGCAGCAACAAACTCTGAAATTCCTGACCTAACTGAAGTGAAATGAAATGAAGTGGAAGGTCTGGGTGGCGCTAACCTGGCTAGAGATTTTAAGCCAAGGAACCGAAAAATGGCATCAAAGTGTGTCATGTTTTTGGTTGGTTCCAAATAGGTTTTTGGAACTTTTTTCGGTGCCCAACTTCAGTTAATTACAAAGATAGACTCTTAAAAACTATTTTTCAGGCTCGTTGTCATTGGATACCACAATTCCTTCTCTTCCGATTGTCACAAAATTAATCACAGGGGTGCAGGACCTCTATTTGGACTAGGATTTTAGGACTAAACAAGGCAAACCGAAGCGTAAGTACCAGGATGTCGAGGCAGGCGGCTTTGAGCAGGGTGATCTGGTCTGCGATGGTCAGTCCGGTGAACCCAGGCACTCGTTTGGCGAACTCCACAATCTTGATAATGCACTTAGTGGCCAACTCGCTGAACTTGTCCCACAGACCCAGGTCCAGCCTCACGCGATGGTCTGCGCTGGAGTTCTGCAGGGGGACAGGGACACAGATACAGAGTGTTTTAATATGAGAGGCGGTCAAAGTACTGCTGCATTGGTCAAGCATCGGTCCTGTAAGAATCTATGAAATGTATGAAAACGCATATGAAAGTACCAGGAACAATGACATGCAATACAAAAAGACCAAAACAAGCAATGAAAATTAGCAATGAAACTTGATTATTCACCGTTACTGTTGCTACTAGGGATGGGACCAGATCAAACTGTCACGATACTGTGCGCACACGTACTGAACTGTCCCGTGAGATTTTTCATTCATTCCATGTCATCTTTAGTCAGAGTTGGCAAGTAACTAAGTATTTTTACTCAAGTACTGTACTTAAGTAGTTTTTTTGAGTATCTGTACTTTACTTGAGTATTATAAAATCTTGTGACTTTTTACTTCTTACATTTTTCAAGAAGCGTGCGTACTTTCTACAACTTACATTTTACAGTCAGGTTAGTTACTTTATAAACCCGTAAACATTTGTTATTACTTTTAAATATCCTGCTGTTCTGCCATGTATCAGAGCTTTGTGAGTAAATTAGCAAGTAAAATCTGCCAAAAACTTTAAAATTTCTAACAAAAATGACATGCTTATCACATGATCAGATGAATTCTAGTTATTTGCTGTAAAGCCCATCTCACACTCTGTAACATTACAAACCAACTCTATGCATTTTCTTTTTTATTTGATGTATATGACATATTTCAATGTGTTTTCTGCCATGTTTGAAATCATTTCTTCTTATTTCAAGTCAAATTATTTGCAAATGAAGTAAAACGTTTTTACACACACCCAGTGGCGGCTGGTGACAACTTTGACCAGAGGGCTACATAACTGCACTAACTCACCAGACAAACACTTACAGTAAATGAGTTATCATCTTATTTATTCTACAAATGGAGAAATACAGCCAGTAATCAGCGTTAGAGAAAGACTTACAAACAACAACAACAACAACAACAACATCACAGGGCAAGTAACGTTATCTTTGTGCACAGACACGAGCCAAACGACATATTTACCAAACTCACACTGTTATTTAGACATTACAAACTACATTGATGCTACACACAACTGCACTTATACACAAAATATATTCAAATAGCTGCACTCACATGAGAAGAGAAAGTTGTCTGACATTCACCAAACTCACCTAACTCAGGTCTTTTCATGGCTCTGTAAACTCCAAACTCTCATAGCTTTTTTTCTACTGCCGTTAGTTTTTGCTTCCCTCACAAAAACTCACCAAAAACAGAAAATATATTCCTAAAACCGGCTTGTCTGTTGTATTCTCTGCGTCTGTTCACAGCACATGACGATTCTGAACCAATGAGAATCTTAGACCCGCCCACTGCTGCTTGTGATTGGTCAAACTAACTGTCAATCTCCTTTAAAAGCCAATGATGTGTTTTGGACTACTTTTGAATTAGCCCTGCTGCTGAACTTTACCGTGCGCAACAGAACAGGGGCGGGACAAACACCTGTCAATCATCCTCCATAGACTCCTGCAGTTTGTGCTGAGCTGCTGCGGACTAATGAAAATTAGCCCTGCTTTCTTTTTTTTAGGATGTTTTCAGCAAAACTGACATAATTCATTTCTGAAACTATAATAACTCATAGTAATACGTTTAAAGGTAATATTTTTATTAAAAATTATTTTAGTTATAACCACATTTTCTTTCCTGAAATGACAGGAGGGGCTTAGCCCACCTAGCCCATTGATACCAGCCGTCCCTGCACACGCCAATAAAAAATTTGATTCAAGCTCAAATCTCTTGAAAACATCAGAAATGTCTTAAAACAAGTGAAATAAGCTGAAAATTTCTCGTAACCTAGTAGTTTTAACCGAGACTAGATAATAACTTGGCAGTGTGTTTGTACTTTTTACTTTTTTTACTCAAGTAAATTTACACACTTTTACTTTTGTACTTTTACTCAAATAAAGGAGTTTCAGCAGAACTTTCACTTTTACCAGAGTCGTTTTTTACACAAGTAACTGTACTTTTACTTGAGTAGTGCACTGTAGTACTTTTGCCATCTCTGTCTTTAGTTCACATTTTACTCTTCACTTTTTGAGGTTTTAAGTCCAAAGGCTCAATTTAGCTTGTTCGAAATACATTCATTGGAATCTTTCAACGTACACCCCTGGACTAGACAATTCACTTTTACAATATTAACACAATACAAACTCAAATAATACATCTTTATTACACACTATTGTCCTGTAATGCTGTGCTGTCAGTCACCCGAACACAACCTCCTGATTACACAAACAAACATTTGTAATTCTATTCACCATTTCACCTCAACGTGTCAGTGGAATATGCAAGCTCATGTCCTCATAACGTCAGGCTGCTCCTAATAACGCTCTCCCTTGTCTCCCCCGTGTCAAACCTCTATACGGTAAACAGGCTGTATACGCGGTTGTCACGGTGATGCCAGGATGCTCGTTGTTCTGGCCCCGGCCCGAAATAATGAGGCGACCGCGACTGTAGGAGCGCTCCATAGTCCCAGACACATCCAGACAGCTAACACGCCCGGCTATGGAATCTAATATATGGGAATCTATAAGAGCAGGTGTAGTGAGGGAGGAGGTGAGAAATTTCAGGAATTGTGAAAAATAAAAGTGATGTGGGTAAGTCAGCAAGGCATTGTGGGTAATGAAGAAGACGAAGGCAGCGACAAATCACGACTTATCAGGTCACGTTGAGTCAAAACTGCAGATGTTTTAATAATATGTCCTGTGCTCTGCCCTTATAAGACAATGCTATGAAGTCAAATCAATTTGCAAAACTTTTTAATTTTTATTTGTAAAAAAAATGTGTGTGTTTTATATTGTTATTCCCACAATTCAACTATTAAATTAATTTCCAAATGATTCTTCTCATCTGGGCATTGATTAGGCCTTCACCTGGACCTAGTCGCTTTTTGACTTGGGACTTGACTTGGACTTGTCTCTCTTTGACTTGAAACTTGACTTGGACTTGTCTCTCTTTGACTTGAAACTTGACTTGGGACTTGTATCTCTTTGACTTGGGACTTGACTTGGACTTGTCTCTCTTTGACTTGGGACTTGACTTGGACTTGTTTCTCTTTGACTTGGAACTTGACTTGGACTTGTCTCTCTTTGACTTGAAACTTGACTTAGACTTGTCTCTCTTTGACTTGAAACTTGACTTGGACTTGTCTCTCTTTGACTTGGGACTTTTTTTTATTTTTTTTATTTAACTTTTATTTAACCAGGAAAGTCCAATTGAGATTCGAAGATCTCTTTTGCAAGGGAGTCCTGGCCAAGAGGCTTCCACAACACAACACTACATAGACTAAAACAAACAAAAGACATAATTAAAAACAGTTAAAACAGTTACAGGTTAATGACTGCATTTCCAGGTCTTTCAAAAGAGAGTCAAAACTAGCCATAGAGACAAGAGTTTGGAGCTTAAAAACTCTCTGTAAAAAATTCCAATCTGTGGGAGCACAGTACTGAAAAGACATTTTCCCTTTTTCTGTTCTAACATTGGGCACAATCAATGAGTAGACATCCTGAGAACGCAACTGATGAGGTCCATCAGGCCTACGCTGAAGATACACACTCAGGTATGAAGGAAGTAGACCAACAAGTCCTTTGTATATAAACCTATACCAGTGTGTGAGCTGTCGTGTGGCTAAAGCAGGCCATCCAACACGAGAGTACAGATCACAGTGATGGGTCCGTGCACCACAGTTTGTTATAAAGCGCAAAGAGGCGTGAAACACTGAATCCAGTGAACGCAAAGCTTGGGCTGGAGCATGCCTATACAAAAGGTCTCCATAGTCCAACACAGGAAGGAATGTTGCAGCAACAAGTCTCTTTCTGGAATTGAAAGAAAATGACAGCTTGTTTCTGAAATAAAAACCTAATTTCAAACGCAGCTTTTGACAAGAGATTCAATATGTGGTTTAAAAGACAATCCATCATTAATTATGACACCCAAGTATTTAAAAGTATTCACAACTTCAATAACTGAGCCGTCAGGTGTAAAAACTGAAGGGACATTCTGTGTAGCTCTACTTCTACTAAACAGCATCAACTTTGTTTTGTTAGCGTTAAGAGAGAGCTTTAATTCAGAAAAACTATGGCAAACAACGTTAAATGCATTTTGCAAATTGACAATGGCTTCAGTGAGTGAAGATGCAAAAGAATAAATGATCATGTCATCAGCATAAAAATGACAATTTGCATCACATCTGTCCCACATCATTTATATAAAGAGTAAACAAAAGTGGGTCTAAAATAGACCCTTGTGGAACACCTCGAATAACTGGATACTCATCTGAACACTGGTCATCACATTTGACTCTTTGAGATCGGTCACAAAGATAATTCGAAATCCAACTAACTGCTTGTTCTAAAAGTCCAATAGTCACAAGTCTTTGCTTTAATATTTGGTGATCTACTGAATCGAACGACTGAATCGACTTGACTTGGACTTGTCTCTCTTTGACTTGGGACTTGACTTGGACTTGTTTCTCTTTGACTTGAGACTTGACTTGGACTTGTTTGTCTTTGACTTGAAACTTGACTTGGACTTGTCTCTCTTTGACTTGGACTTGTCTCTTTTTGACTCAGACTTGTGTCTCTTTGACTTGGGACTTGTCTCTCTTTGACTTGACTTGGATTTGTCTCTCTTTGACTTAAGACTTGACTGAGACTTGTCTCTCTTTGACTTGGGTCTTGACTTGGACTTGTCTCTCTTTGACTCAGACTTGTCTCTCTTTGACTTGGGACTTGGATTTGTCTCTCTTTGACTTGGGACTTGCCTCTCTTTGACTTGACTTGGATTGGTCTCTTATTGACTTAAGAGTTGACTAAGACTTTCACTCAGACTTTTTTTTACTAGTGTACTTTTTTAATTGATTCTTTATCTTGTTTTTGTGTATGTTTTTTATTATTGTGCATGTGAAGCACTTTGGGCATCCCCTGTTGTTGTAAATGTGCTATACAAATAAAGTTGACATTGACATTGACATTGACAGACTTGTCTCTCTTTGACTTGAAACTTGACTCATTGTCTTTTCTCTGACTTGGGACTTGACTCAGACTTGTCTCTCTTTGACTAGAGACTTGGCTCTGACTTGCCTTTTCTCTGACTTGGGACTTGACTCAGACTTGTCTCTCTTTGACTAGAGACTTGACTCTGACTTGTCTTTTCTCTGACTTGGGACTTGACTCAGACTTGTCTTCTTTGACTTGAAACTTGACTCGGACTTGTCTTTCTTTGACTTGAGACTTGACTCGGACTTGTCTCTCTTTGACTAGAGACTTGACTCAGACGTGTCTTTTCTCTGACTTGGGACTTGACTCAGACTTGTCTTTCTCTGACTTGTGACTTTTTGCCTATATTCCATGAGCCACTAGCCTACTTCCAACCGCATTAAACCGTCACAAACTGGCCTAATTTGAATCCATCTCAAAAGCAATATCAAAAGCCAGAGCAGGTGTACCTTGCTAACACTAAAATCCAATATGTCCACAATAAAACGCCCCCTTCTCATCTATCCATCTAAATCTAGCCCAGAGTTATTTTTATGTTCTCCAACTGCCCATTTAGGAGGCCCATTCATCGCCTCTGCCTGCTCACCGTTAGCCATTAGCATCTCCGCGGCTATCAGGCACTGTCAGACCCAAAACAATAGCGCAGAAAGATCCCACCTGGGTTTAAATAATATTCAGTTAAGTGAGAAGCGCGTATAAATCCCTCCAACGAGAAGATGTCGGCCATGATTCCTCCGAAGCACATTCCAATGATCTACGGAGAAGAGCAGCTGTGATAAAATGTTAGCACAAACCGTAGGCTAGCGGTGGCAGCTAATATTAAAGCAACTCATCTTGTTTTTCCCTCTGGCTGAACAGGAGAGCTAGCGTAGGGGAATATTTCTTGTGTTGTTTTTTTTCTTCTTTCTTCTGAGTCTCCGTCTCGCAATTTCAGTCAATTACACAAGCCCTGTAATTCAATAAAGAGGAACAAGGAAGTTGCTGGGGAATTCTAATTTGATTGTTGAACATTTATCCGGATAAATGGGACGAGTTGTGGCGTTGGAAAATAAGAAGGAGGCAGGGCAGATAAACAACAAACAAGGCTTAAGTGTAGACCTGTATGAATTTTTAAACTTGAGAACATAGGTATGCATATCCTTCAGTGTGTTGTAATGTAATGTTAGCGTTTATTTTTTTATATACTGTTTTTAAGAAGTCTACTGAATATCAAACATTTGTAGTCTACTGAATATCAAACATTTGAAATCCTGCTTGCATAGATCAATGGTTCTCAGAGTGGAGGTCAAGATAATCTGAGTGTCGCCAGATGATCTCAAAATCCAATTTCAGAACTCTGCCTATACAGTTATGCGGAACGTGAAGTTATTATAGGCCTGTTGGGTGCATTTTGCTGTGTCACATTGCTAGCTTGGTTGTTTTGAGGTCCAGTGATGAATCAATTAATATATCTGGATAGAATGATGCTACCTTAAAACTGTTGCTCCACAAGTGAGCAAGCTTTTTTTTTTCTGCAAAACAAACTGCTTGTGCTTGGCTCACAGAACATTTTCAGCTTTCCAAAAAGTCTGATTTTTAGCTTCAAGAGTTTGTTAGAACAAACGTGTTACATTACACCTGGGCAAGCTGCGGCCTGGGGACCAGATGCGGCCCTCTGAGTGTTTTAATCTGGCCCCCATTCTTGAGAATTAAGTGTTACTGTTTATATTTCTTTGATTTGATTAATTTAGCTATGGAACATGTGTCTTTGCTTGTTTTCTGAATATTTATCATAATAAATAGCTGATTAATTAATAACCCAGTGTTTTACAAAAATGTGCTTGTAACAATTATAATTGTTCCGCGTTCTGGCCATCAGCCCTTGGGGGGAAAAATAATTTAATTGCCCACCCGTGTGTGTTACATGAGCATGTGCACCCGCACCTTACAGAAAGGTAAAACTGTGCATGTTCGGTGGAAGTTTACCTATAGCTGCTAACGGCTAACTATCGACAACGCAAATAGTATGTGAGCTGTTTTTTTGTTTTGTTTTTATTGTTGGACCTTAGCGTTAGCATTGAAACACAAACACATCCTTTTTTAACACACTGTAATCTATAGGTGATGTTTCCTCTGATTTGCAAAGTCTGAGAAAAACACTCACAACTCACTGTTCACTGCTGGATCTTGAATTAAAAAAACAAAACAATTTTTTTTTTTATTTTAGACTGAGCTCATGAAAACCTCATAGAAACAAACTAAACAGGAAATGAAAATGATGGCAAGATGTTACATTTTTAAAAATAAACTAGCCAACTGACGCTCTGTGCACAGTCATTGATGCAAGGGACGCAAAACGGCAGCCATCTTTTTTCTCTCGGTAGTTGGTCTCATTAACATCATGCAAAATTTAAATGTAGCCAATGCAATAGATTAGAAGCAGTAAAGCTAATTCAATGTAAGCCAGACTCCACAAATAAGGCCTCCAACGTCAAAAACCCGGTAAAATGTATCATTCTAAAGCTGCCGTACACTACATTATTTATTTATGTTATGACAGAACATGAAGTAAGCCGACACACAAAGACATTTTGCAGCAATCATTTATCTCAAACTGACAGAAAGGATGACAGCACAATAACAAGTAAAAGACTATCAACACAAGGCAAGTCCAACAGGAAAAATAAAAGGGTTAGTATGTTTAAAAGACAAGTGCACCGCAAACAATACTGTACTTGATATTTGTCTTTTAAGAGAATAAAAATCAGAAACTGAGCCTTTAACATTCAAGCAACGTAGAAATCAGTGACGTTGCCCCTTTAAGAATATTACAGACTAGCTAAATCCCATTGATATCAGTGATAGGCTTTGGACATGTCTCTAAAGCTAACCCCAGTGCGTCGCTTAGTCCCTCTCACCCGTCGCTGTCAGCATCCCTCCTCATTGTGGACGCGTAAGCCCCTTCGCACACACTCTATCTGAACCCGCAAATCACCACTGACTCCGATTGGAATATTTCACACCATAATTGGAGCTTTAACCTAATCTCCGGGCGCGGGATCTCCTCTTGTGTTTCTGACGATTCTGGAATAATAAGAAATTTCTCACAGACTGCGGATGAGCATAATTACCAATGATCCAGATTAAGCCACTCCGACAAACAGCAAAAAAAAAATCCTATCGTAGCCTGTGCAATATTCACGTTGTTATTATGATGGGCTATTTTCAGAGGCGTCGGATTTGGTCTCAGTAAAGGCTGTTTATTTGCTGGAATGAGGGAAGCGTCTCGGGAGAGGGAGGAGTGGAGAGGGCTTAGACTGATTAGGTGCTTTTGTGCGGGGATTGCAAAGAGCGGGTACAGTGTGGAGAGAGAAAAAGAGTTTACTGTATGTTGTAATAGAAGCTAAATGCAAACAGCTTTGAGCAAACGGCTGCTGCTAGCATTTTGGACATTTGACTATAAGCACTTTCTTTTTTTATTTGTACGTACTGTATGTCTCAGGATTAAAATGAGCCCTTTTATCTAATGTGCACAAAAAATTGTTTCCTATTGTTAGCATTACACTTTTTTTTACTTGCATATATTTACTCACAATGAGAAAAGTAAACAAACTCAACAAAGGTACTGTTACTTCAATGAGATATTACCCAAGTAGAAGTGAATATATACAAACACAAAGTCACTCATGGTTGGGCCTATTGTTATAACTGACACTCATGCATTAACTTATCCTGAAAGAATATATAGTTATGACTGATACTGCACTAACTATTTTGAAATGGCCTATGACTTACTCTGCACTAACCTGTGGATAAACTTGTCTTGAAAGGGCCTATTGTTATGAATGACACTGCACTTACCTGTCAATAAAATAGTTTTGAAACAGTCTATCATTATGACTCGTTACCTGTTAAAACATTTTATTTTATTTTTTAAAGAGCCTAATGTTCTAACCCATTCACAAACTTGTATTGAAAGGAGCTATAGCTAATCTGCTATCTGTTTGACTTGTTTTGAAAGGAACCGTTGTTATGATTGATACTGCATCTGTTCATATTGAAAAAGCCTAGTGTTATGAGTGATACTGCACTAATCTGAACATTGATTTACTTTGAAAGGGCCTAATGCTATGACTGATACTGCACAAACTTGTTGATCTTTTTTTTTTTCAAAGGGCCTACTGTTATGATGATACTGCACTAACCTGTTTATAAAGTTGTTTTGAAAGAACCTATCGTTATGACTGATGCTGCACTAAGCTGATCATTAATTTATTTTGAAAGGGCCTATTGTTATGACTGACACTGCCCTAATCTGTTCTTAAACATGCTTTACCGTTGCTATGATTGAGACTCCATCTGTTCTTAAACTTATTTTTGATATATCCTATTGTTATGACTGACGCTACACTAACTTGTTAATAGATTTATTTTGAAAGAGCCTACTGTTATGACTGATACTGCCCTAATCTGTTCTTAAATTTGCTTTGCCATTGCTATGATTGATACTCCATCTGTTCATGAACTTATTTTTGATAGATCCTATTGTTATAACTGATACTCCACTAATTTGTTCAGGGATTTATTTTGAAAGTACTTGCTGTTATGAATGATACTCCACAAAAATGTTTGTAAACTTGTTTTGAAAGAACCTATTGTTTTGATTAACACTGCACTGACCTGTTCAAAAACTTGTTTTAAAAGGGCCTATTGTTATGACTGACACTGCACAAACCTGTTCTAAAATTTGTCTTGACCGGGCCTATTGTTATGAATGATACTGCACTAACCTTTTCAGATACTTGTCTTGACCGGGCCTATTGTTATGAATGATACTGTACTAACCTTTTCATATACTTGTCTTGACCGGGCCTATTGTTATGAATCTCTCTGCACTAACCTGATCATAAACTTGTTTTGAAAGGGCCTATTGTTATGACTGACACTACACTAATCTGTTCTAAAACTTGTCTTGACCGGGCCTATTGTTATGAAGGATACTGCACTAATCTTTTAATAAATAATAATAATAATGCATTGGATTTATATAGCGCTTTTCAAGACACCCAAAGACGCTTCACATTCTGCATTATTCATTCATTCCATACTGGGTGGTGGTAAGCTACTTTTGTAGCCACAGCTGCCCTGGGGCAGACTGACGGAAGCGAGGCTGCCATTTTGCGCCATCGGCCCCTCCGACCACCACCAACCATTCATACACACACACCAGAATCATACTAGGCAATGTGGGTGAAGTGTCTTGCCTAAGGACACAACAACGAGTTTCTCCTCTGTTGCCCCACTGTGGCACCTGAAGTTCCTCCGCGGTCTCCCATCCGAGTACTGCCCAGGCCCAACCTTGCTTAGCTTCTGAGATCTGACGGGATCAGGCTTTGGCATGCTGGTATGGCCACATACCAGCATGCCAGCAGCTTTTCAGATACTTGTCTTGACCGGGCCTATTGTTATGAATTATTTTGCACTAACCTGATCATAAACTTGTTTTGAAAGGGCCTATTGTTATGAATGATATTGCCAAATCCAGAAGTACTGGTCAAATGAGGGATTTACACTGACTTATTTCTCTGTTTGTTCCACTGTTGTGACGTTTCGACCTATCAGCTTCAAATATAATCTCTCATGCCTAAACACAACTATATACTGTATCTTTAGTGTGCATATATATGAACAGAACAGATGTCTAGTATATAAAGTTGTCATACCCTGTCAGAAATGAATGATTCTACCTTCTACAGTCTCCGCGGACTATCTTTGTAAAAAACATTACATTTGGGATGATTGACAGCTATCAGGAGACTCTACTCTGTACAGAAGTTCTGCAGCGGCGGCGTCAATCACCGGCCATTCCTCAGTCTGTAATGTATATGTAACTCATCTGCGGCGCTTTAAAAATCTGTCAGAGCAAGTGTCGATCACCGCAGCCGTTCCCCAGTCATGATGCAGAGAGACTGTCAAATATACGCTAAAAATGGGCATGCTGGGAGTTCATTTGTGACAGATGAATGAGATGTATAGTCTAGACCTGGAGTTGGGACACTTTCAGGTCACTCGGTGTAATGACACAACGAGCGAGTAGATGGAGTAAGAGAGCTTTTAAGTTGTGTTACTGAACTTGTAGGTTTGTAGTCGCCCAAAAAAATTCTTGGTTGACTAAAGACACATCCCATTGAGCGTTTCAATTACTAAAAAGGAGGCGTGTCTTAATCTCTAAGTTAGTGCTAGATAGTCTGGTCTGGACGGACAGAAGTGAGCTAGTTGTCATGGCAATTAGTTTATTTCTGCTGCTAAACAAGCCTAAACTGTTGTATTTTTTTATCTTAACCTTTACCCAAACCTTTACCCTAACCTTACCCGTCACCCTAACCCAGAGGTGTGCAATTTTTTTTTTCACAAGGGCCGTTTTCAAATCCAAATAAATGGTGGCGGGCCAAACTGCGATCATTGGTGTAACAAATTCTCATACTACAAGTACATTTCTTGAAAATAAATTATTAAATATACAAAAATGTAAGTACAAGAGACTAAAATATTATTTTGTGTATTTATGGTGAAATTTAAGACCACAACGGCTAAATCAACCAAGAAAAAAAGCAATAATAAAACTACTTCTTGTTTTCAAAAATGTTAACCCTAACCCGAAGTTTGCCCTAACCCTTTTCCTAAACTTACCCTTACTGCTAAACTTAATCATTGTCCCTCTATCTATCTAGCATTTACCTAACAAAAACTGCGCTCAAACAACTTAAAAACCAATAGAGTTAATGCAAAAACAACAAATTACACAAGAAAATGAATAGGAAACACTATTTATGCATGCAAAAGAAGATTAGACCAACGATACCATTCCAAATCTTCAACTAATCCACTTCTTTTTGTTGCTGATCAATATACATTTTTAGGATTTAACAAAATTATTTAGCTGACTAATGGAAATTTTGGTCGACTAAGACTCCATCAACCGATTAATCGACTAAAAGACTACAGCATAACTAACTTGATACAGAAAACTTAACAAATCCATGTGTTGAAAAAGATCATTGTCTATGTAGTTGCCACAGAGTATGCAAAAAGAATAACGTTTGAATTGCTTCCTCAACCCAAACACAGTTGAAATTCTGTCTCTAAAATGCTATTCTGTCTGTTCTCAGCCTCAGAAAACACTTTTTACATGCTCCAGATCTGTGATGTCATAGGTAGATCTCTGACATCTTCTGCAATGTTTTAAGTCCATAAAACAGCTAGACTCCTTTTGTGCTTTTCTACAACATTAGCATATCAGGCAAGATAAGAGCGAATATTTCTCCTATTTACTTTGCAGCCAGTAGACAGAGCTCTAACTGAATTCCTGATGTGGGAAACCGTCATGACTAACCCTAATCCCAGTAGCTTGTTTATGCTCCAGTGACTGACCGCTAATGACTCCTCCCACCTCTTCCCGACCTGCATGATCCAACTCCTTCTCTGGGATTAGCTTGTCCTTGGCCTACCAGATGAGCCTGTTTTTCTTCTATCAATGGCTCTTCAGATGTAAAGTTTATCTGCAAATGGACGTGTGTTGCCTGTCTATACTGTATATGTGAGTGGATCTCTTCTTCACTGTGGTTCTCATCAAGTTTTTCTTAGCCCGAGAAGGAAGGTGTAATTATGATTTGCCTATTCATAATTTGCTTATTTGGTGTTGGGCAATCTGTTTTTGCATTCTTGATCAATGACTGTTTATGATTTTGTAAAGTTTCTGCTAATTGTTGACCAATGACAATGTTTCATTGTTTGATTTCCAAACATTTCTAAATTGCGCTGGTGAAGTCCTCAAAGGCTTTAGTAATAAATGATGTTTTGGCTACAGAAAGTTGTGAAAGGTGTGTTGCAAGAACATTTATGAAGCTCAAAACAAAACACATTATCCAAGTGAGCAAAACGTGGACTTATCACCACATCATATCTAGAGTACAACACCTTTAACTTAAAGGCGCTATGCTCAATTTTTTTACAATAAAATAACCTAAAATAAATTTCCCCCAGGCACAGATATCTTGTCAGGTTAAAATCAGTCTGCACTGTCCTGTCTACATCAAATTTTGTCCTATTTGTTCACCAAAATCTATAAAGTTTATCTGTTGTTGTTAGCATTGTGGCTAAACGTCGTTAGCATTCCAACATGCCTCGCTCCTAACAGCTGTGATAAAAGCTTAAAACACATTGTGATGAACAATTTGGAAGCTCGGAATACATTTGGTGTGAACTAAACATGTGGACTGATTAAACCATTTCTGTCTGTTAATATTTTTAAGGAATCAAAAATGGGGTATGGCACCTTTAAGAGACTACTGTGACAACTTCTTACACACCTTCACTTATTGTTTAGGGAATTCATAGCTGTTCATAGCCTAAAACCTTGACTCCAAAGATCACAAAGTCAGCTCTTTCAATGTATTCCACCTCTTCATATAAATAAAAGATACAACACTCCGCACAGTTCTCCTCTTTGTGACTGACACTGACTTCCACAGAGCCACGAAGAGCCTGCTGGGAACACAAAAGCATATCTCTGAGCACATTCAGAGGTCCGCCCAAATCTGCTCCAAGGTCCCCCCGTCGTTACCCTCCCGTGGCCCTGTGCACGTCCGTCGGCTGCGAGGGGGGAATAAAGTCTTCAAAGTGACAGCTCTCATGACACAAAGCCGCGCATGTTACACTCCAGCGGCTAACGGCTAACTGACAGCTTAAGGCCGCCTTTGATTCCTGAATAAAGATGCTATAGAAGGATTAGCCGCGTTTCGATTGCTCTTGGGTTGTCAGTTCTGTGGCGAGAGAAAAGGAGACAAAGGGAATGAGTTATACTTGAAAATAGAGTAACAGCTTTGTGCGTATATAACGGTTTGTTGTAGGTTTTAGAACTTTAAAAGGACTGAAAATGCATTACTAAATCAATAGCATAGATCGGGGCTAGGGTTGTCAAAAGAATCAAAAATCATATGCTAGAATCAAATCTAAATCTAAACTCATTTGAGAAATGATCAATCCTAAGAAGACTGACATCAACAGAAAACTAATTAGCTTTTTAATTAACATTATCATCTAGCACAAATATCAAATGTTTAATTTATCAAAAAACTACACTACAATATTAAAGCCATGATGAAGACCTAGACGTGGTCGAAACGCGTCGCTCTGTCCCTGTAAGCTCATAATAAAGGACTTTTATTTTAGTCAGTGTGCCTCGGATCTCTTTTTCGTCTTCTTATCGTAAGTTTTGCCGCTTGATCCTTGAAGGGCACCTGCAGATCTGACTTTAGGCCTGTGGACGCACTCACTTCTTTCTTCTTGTTTGCAATATTATTTTATGTTGAACATTTCAATCAAATGTAAAACTTTGACCTAAAAAAACTTCAAGAGTTATGTTTTTTTTTTCATGACAACACTAATCAGGGGCTGTTCAACATAAGGCCATAGGGCCAGATGAGGCCTTCGAGCCAATTAAACTCAATCCATCATCCATCTTCCAAACAACAACACAGGTCCAAATGTCCAAACCAAATGTATTTAATCTTTTCACAAAAGTAGTTATTTTACAATGTTAATCTTAGCTATACTTTGTGAAACTCCAAATAAAAATGGTGGTTTGTCAAGCACCTCTGGCCCAGAGGCCACTGCCTGCCAAAAAAAAGACAAAACTTGTAGTTTAGCTCTGGCAGATATACTGACATACAGTAAGTCAGGACTGACTTGATTGGTATAAGGTTTGCAGTGATGTATCGAGTTGAAAAGGAAATCGTTGGAATCTAGGTTGACTGGGAGATCGAAAGCTGATTTACTGTCTAAATTATGACCCTCACTTATGAAATACGCTTTCTCCACAAGTTGGCTAAATGCTCCCTTACGTGCTGATCCCACTACATGCAGCTCCCACAGTCCAACTTCGACAGTTGCTGCAGACCCCTCACCCTCTGTCTTCACTTCAGTTGCTGCTCCTCCACATCAAGTGGGGCCTGATTCCTTATTAATGGGTCTACTGGTTCTTACCGTGGTGTACTTGCCCAGCTGGCACAGGGAGGGGAAGGTTTCTTGGTGGGCTTTGCGGATCTTGTCGATGATGGTTTCCAGTTCTGCACTCAGCTCGTAGCTCTCGCTCAGCTCTGCTTTTGGACTCTCCTTCTTCTTCTTGTTGCGGTCATTCCTCACAGCTGAAACAGAACAGAGGATCGGAGTGAGACGCTGTGCAGTTACAAACAAGTTTTCTAAACTTCAAGTAACAAATGTGGCACAAAACCAACTTTTAGCTTTGTTACTTTTTTAGGGAGTAAAAATTCTGCTGATGTTGTACTTGGACCTAACCTAAGATGAAGCACCCCTCACAATTTTGCATAGTATTTTACTTTACATGGGCTGTACTTTTTATCCTTTGTATTTAAAACGTGCACTGCTTATTTCAATTTGATTGAAATTCACTACAAAAACCTATAATTCTACTCAGGCTTGTTAACACTTTATAATAAAATTATGTTTTTTGTATCATTTAGAAGAGTCTGGGGGAATCCCAACGGAAAATTTGATTAAATCCAATTCAATTTTCTGTATTCTGATTTATCTAAAATGCTATTTTCTTAATGTAATTTTATTATTATTGAAAACGTATATAAGGCATGTGTGCTCAGGACTGTTCTGTGATCAGAGCACAGAAAACGCTGATGTTCCACAAACTTTTGTCAGGACAGGACTTCTGTTTATGTAACATTTTTGCAAATGTAAAAGCTCCAAAGATCACTTTGACAATTTCCTTGTTGCATCGCTACGTGCCGCATTAAGTTTTTATTTTCGTATGTTTTTTTTCACTGTATGTTTTGGACCTTTTCTCTGCGGGTATAAGGCAGATTTGCACAAAGTAAGCATCATTACGAAGCTCCGTTACTTGGAATGTCACTGGGTGTTGGAAAAGAAAAGCTGTTGGGATGCAAATGTTTCTGAGTGAAGCCAACAGTGTGGTCTGAGTGTTCACATCTGCTGGTCGATACAAAAGCCTTTATTTGAAAAATTCTATCAGACTCAACAAAGTCTTGCATTGTTACCAAGCTTTGAGAACCTTAGTCACGACAACCAAGCTTTGAGAACCTTTGACCTATATGCTGTACCTTTGACCTGTTCCCCTAGATCAGCAGCACTCAGACCTTGTGACTCATGACAAACATCACATTCTTGCGATCCGTCAACTTTTCAACTTTGAAAGAGAAAATGAAAACTATTACATGACAGTTAAAATCTCTTAAAAGTTTGTCACATTATGCAATATATACATTAAACTCACCTCATTTCAATCCTAATGAAATCCCAGCGTCATCTAAGTATCCCTATGCAATTTTCCAATCCGTTCCACCCTGAAGCTCTAAAAATAGTCCGTGAAAAACAGCAGAACCTTGAGAAGCGTGCCACTTTATTTGAACTGAAAAATCTTATCTTTTCTATATGGAGCTTTCCTCTATTAGTTTTCTCTTTGAAGCGTCACAGCGGGGGGCTCCATACAGGCACCAGCTTTATGACTCCATACGCACGCAGCACTTATCCAGGCCACTGCCGCATTATATCACATGCGCGCGGTCGCTTTAGAAGGATCCCGAGCGCGGAGGCCTTCGTGAGCCCCCCTGACAACCTGGCCTACTTTAGCCCCGCACGGCTTTGTGTTCAATGGACAAGGTTGGAAAGCACTAAACAGGCATTGTATGGATGTGTGTATGTGCATAGGCTGTATAAATGCTGGCCTACTTGCGCTGAAGAGAAGTGTGGAGGCGGCAAGAATGTTTCTAATGGGCGCGTAGTTATTTTTTTTCTGAGGAGTTGTGTGATTCGATTTGCAGGTTTTGTTCACCGTGCGCGGTTATGCAACGTGGAGACTTGTTTATATGGAAGTGTTTTGTTAATTATTACTTTAGTAAGAAGTAAGAATATGTCAACAAAATGTGCATGACTTCATATCAAAGAGATGTTTCCCATAGCAGGATATGAGCTTGAGCGGGAATGAGATAAACAAACCTAGCTGGACTTGATATGCTAATGTAAGAATCAGTGCTGTGCGATATGACAATTCATACTGTATAGTGAGGATGATAGAAAAGTGTCTATCATGTCATTCCTCTTCTATTGTTTTTATCATCTCTAACCTAATTTTATCAATTATTACACCAAAAATGTCATGCGTGCTGTGTTATAGTGTAACTTAAACAAAACCATAGTTAAAGTAGTCTTAGTACATTGTCGCCCTTTCCCTTACTCTGCGCAGCAGCGCACACGTCTCTAAGCGCGTCAGGAGAGAGAGAAGTATGAAGAGCGCTGTCCTGGGGTAAGTCAGTTTTGCAGCCGTGAACAGAGACAGCCCGTCCAGCTCGCGAATTTATTCGCCATTTGTCGTCACTCTCGGCAGTGTTTCACTGCGCCTGCCATGTGCACGTCCCGCTTTATCCACGTTCACTCTGCCTGTTAGGCTCTGGCTGCACATGAACTGAGAGAGTGCGGCCAAACGGAGCATTGCCGGGACCGCTGACCCAATAGCATTTTGCTAAACACCAGGGGAACAACGCTGACATGAACAGGACAAAGTGCCAACTTGCAGGTTTTAAAGAGCTAGTGCCAAATTTAAAGCAAATAACCGATTAAATTGGAAAATATTTAGGAAGGCCTAATGTTCGTTCATTCATTTTCTACCGGTTAATCCCATTGGGGTCGTGGGTGACTGGAGCCTATCCCAGTAACTTTGGGCCTTAGGCTGGTAACACCCTGGACAGTGGCCAATTCGTTGCAAGGTTAGACAGACAAGCATTCACTCACTCACAAGGGGAAATTGACAGTGATGCCTAATTAACATAAACATGCATGTTTTTGGAGGTGGAAGGAAACCGGAGTACCTGGAGAAAACCCACGATGACACGGGGTAAACATGCAAACTCCACCCAGAGAGATCGTGAGATGTTGGTGTAGTCCGACCCGGGAGTCGAACCCACGACCTCTTCGTTGGGAAGCCAGAGCTCTAACCACTCTGCTACCGTGCACCCCGGGGTAGGCTTATTGTTTTAATACAATTATAAACATGTTTTAATACATTTATAAACACAGAAAAAATGACTACTCCTCAACTGCACTAAAATGTGTCTTATTTGGGACAGCTAAATTCACTTCAAAATAAGGTTGGAGAAAAGTAAGCAATGAAATATTTGTCAAACTTTTCTGCAAATTGCTGAAAACATACTTAATTATGGCATATCGTGATATATATCATTATTTTGATATAAAATAAACGATGTCGGGATTTAACTTTTTTCCATATCGCCCAGCACTAGTAAGAAAGCAGATGTAAGGTTTGATGTGAATTGAGGCTCAAAATCAGTCTGGGGATTTGTTAACCACTTAAAAACAGGGCATAATGTAGGACATACACAAAGCTAGGACATTTGAAATGGTGTGTTTTTCTGAGGCTCAAAAAGATAGTCTTTTTAACGTAAAAAAAAAGAAAAATTGAACAGAACTGGATAAAGTTAAATACAACTCCATAGATTTGTGATGAGGAAACCATGTTAGTATGGAACATTAAATTGTTTAACCTGTTGCCATCCCTTGCTATTGCTATATACTTTTTTCCTTGCTATTGCTATATACTTTTTGTCCTTTGCTTATCAAGTTCACAATTTGATTCACCTCAAAGCCAATATGAAAACAAACTCCTGCGTAATATGTGATAAAAATAAAATCATAATCTCTCTCCAAAAAATAAAACGACAACAATAATATTAAAGGTGCTTAAATTATTAGTTCACTGAGTTTTGGCCCAGTTTGCACACATGTTTGTTTGGTAACAGTAAAAGAATTTCTAGTGTGATGCCATTATTTACCAGCACTCAGGTCGTAAATGTGCTTTTCACACAAACAGTAGGTAAACTATAGAACCGATGTTGCTATTTTGAAAAGCCCGAGTGTTTGTTGATACAGGATCTTTGTGACAAGCATTAATGATGAATGTGATGAATCCAGAGCAGAGATGAGTCACAGAAGGTGTAAAGTCACACTTGGGAATCACAGTGTTTTCAGCCCGAGGCCTCGGAGCATGTGATTGGCTGAGGTGTTCTCTCGACACGTCAGGCTTATGATCCAGATCTCATTTGTGACAGAATGTGACAGTCACATTCTCTTTCTTAGTCAGTTGTTTGGGTCTGCAGCTATGTACAGTAGTTTTCATTACAGTACCATAAACCTTTCAATAAGTCCAAAAGAAAAAAAAAAAGTGAGGAGGGACACGTTCAAGTTTGTTGATGTACAATTCACAATTTATTGTTTGGGAATAAGCTTCAAATTGTCTAAAGTTATATAGGTCCAGGTCAAGTCGCAAGTCACTGACATTTAAAGATGGGTTAACTAACTTTTTTGGTTGCAAATTTATAAACTGTGTGTTTTCCACTAAAAGGTCTAAATGCAGTTGTTTGAGAAAAAAATTTAAACATCTGAGTACTGTCTGAATTGAATAAAGACTTAAAGAGGCTTCTAATCAGTAGATGAATGCTGCGCTCTGATTGGCTGTTCTTGGGGCGGTCACTCCAGTTTTACTTTGTTGTTTGTAAAAAAGAGATTTATAAGCTGTGAGTGCACCTAAAATGAATACATGTCGATATGAACCATGTGTTGAAGGATTTATGAGAGGAAGTTGTCAGATTTCAAACCCAAATTGTGTTTGCAGTGTGACAATCAGCTACCCCATCTTTAAGTCAGAGTCATGTCCAAAGTTACTGACATTTAAGTACCAAGTCACTGACATTTAAGTCTGAGTCAAGTTCCAAGTCCCTGACGTTTAAGTTATTTAAGTTTGAGTCAAGTTGCACGTCAATGACTTTTAAGTCCAAGTCAAGTCCCAAGTCACTGACATTTAGGTCAGAGTAATGTCCCTAATCACTGAAATTTAGGTCAGTGTCATGTCTAAAGTCACTGCCATTTAAGTTCGAGTCAAGTCCCAAGTCAGTGACATTTAAGTCCAAGTCAAGTCCCAAGTCACTGACATTTAAGTTTGAGTCAAGTCCCAAGTCAGTGACATTTAAGTCCAAGTCAAGTCCCAAGTCACAGACATTTAAGTCCAAGTCAAGTCCCAAGTTACTGACATTTAAGTCAGAGTCAAGTCCCAAGTCACTGACATTTAAGTTCAAGTCAAGTCCCAAGTCACTGACATTTAAGTCCAAGTCAAGTCCCAAGTCACCGACATTTAAGTTTGAGTCAAGTCCCAAGTCACCGACATTTAAGTCCATGTCAAGTCCCAAGTCACTGACATTTAAGTCCAAGTCAAGTCCCAAGTCACTGACATTTAAGTTTGAGTCAAGTCCCAAGTCACCGACATTTAGGTCCAAGTCAAGTCCCAAGTCACTGACATTAAGTTTGAATCAAGTCTCACATCACCGACATTTAAGTTTGAGTCAAGAACCAAGTCTCATTCCATTTTTTCAAGTCAAGTTATCAAAAATAATAAATCAAGTTTGACTCAAGTCATGTCTCGCAAGTACACACGTGCTATTTTTTATCTATAGACCTAAATTATTTACTCCAGCTAAAATGTATGGTAGACAGGACAGTGAAGACTAATTTCCACCCGATAGATACATTAACAAGCTAATTGTGCTAGGAGAAGTTGATTTTAAGTTTGTTTTTTAAAAAACAAACTAAAAAGTTCAATGTACAAATTCTAATACAATTATAAACTGGCCTTAACTAATAGAAAGTAGCTTCACTTATTGTAAATTTGAGCTATTGTACCATGTTTCTACTGCATGATTATATACTCAATATAAAAGTTTTGCATATCATAAAAACAACACTTACAATATCATCTAAAATTTGATATATTGCCCGCCTGTACCTACAGACTTTACCTTTCATCAACACGGTCTGACTGCTTCCTCTCTACACTAAACCGGTGAATGTCAGAGCCGACCTCAGGCAGTGCATGATGGGATTTCTCCGTATAAGTCCACATTACGGCGCTCTCTGGCTCGCTGTCACCCGCTAATGCTCTGACAGTAATCGCTCCATACATTTGACCTACATGTGCCACCTATCTGACCATAACATGACGCCATACGCAAAGGCACCTTCCCGGAACGTCGGCTTCCATTAGGGCCCGGGCCGCGGCGACCTCTGAACCCCACGCGGTTAATAGAGTCACTTGAAGACGGCCGTAGAGTGATGTCAACGAGAGAAAGTCATTATGATGTTTGGTGATCATATTATTGTTGGATTTTATTGTGTTTTGATAAGTCGGACTGCTGAAGCAAAGTGCAACCATTAGGAGAAGATACAAGTCAGATCTGTGGAGAGATTGCTCAGCTTTCAGTAAGAATTAGTGTAGAATCTAAAAGATTTTGTTTGCAGCTGATTCCAACAAGCTTACAGTGTCAATAGAGTTCATAAAAAGGTAAAAAAAAAACTACCGAGCCCCATGAAGAAGAAGAGGAAGAAAGTTTGTGAATGGAATTGCTAAAAGATCAAACTCAGCAAAAATATGACTTGGATTAATTTTTCCAAACATGCGACGGTCATCTGCACCAACAAATAAGCAACACACCTCTTCTCTGGATTGCTGATGTGTTTATAGCACCATTTGCCGGTCGGATTGCCGCGATAGACAGCAGTTAGCTGAAGTTACATTAGCCCATACAAACATCAAATGTTGTAATGATCACACACAGGGCATATACACATGCTATACCTTATTTGAAAGCTTAAGAGCTGTAAAATTCAGTCGCTATGTTTATTTTAACTGTCATTGTATCTGTTTGAGAAAAGCCCACAAGACAGAGCAGGTAAAACGTCTGCTACCATCTTGCTAAGTTACATTAGCCACACACAAACATCAAATATTGTAACGATCACACACAGGGCATATACACATGCTATACCATGTTTGAAAGCTTAGGACCTGTAGAATTCAGTCCAACCTGTTCTCATGGAATGCGTAAAATAGCACGTGTCATTGCGTGTCACGACGACGCCCTCTGCCTGTTTTGGCGTGTAATTACCCGCTCGTTTTTTCCGGCGTGGTCTGGACCCGCCTAGTGGTTGACGACAAACACGAGGTTTTTCAAGGGATTAACGGCAAACTTTAAGTCTGAAGTTACACAAATGGGTAAGTTTAGCTCTTTGGCTTGGAGTTGGTTAAGGTTAGGATTAGGATTGTGTTAGTCTTCATGAATAATAACACCTCTTAACATTCACCATTGAAATGAACTGGGACAGAAACGCGTCAAATACACACGCATAAAATAGAAGTTGCGTTCATATGACACGCTGTTTACAATAGCGTAGTATTCACACGCTTATCCATGAGAACAGGCTGTTCAGTCGCTATGTTCATTTTAACTGTCATTGTAACTGTTTGAGATAAGCCCACAAAATATAGCAGCTAAAACGTTAGCTACCTTCTTGCTAGTAGCTACATTTACACTGCCTAAACTGTGGCAGTGTAAATGCAGCTTGTAACTCCCCAATCGGAGTCAGTGCCGAATTTGAGTCAAAAGTTGATGTGCGCATGCCCAGAAGCATCTGCGCAGGCGCATAAACGTTAGTGTTTGACTATAGCAACACCAACAAGGACAAATAACATAGAATATGTTATATTTATCATTTACTTTTTAAATGTGCTTATTTTAGGTTACATATGAGCTTAACATCTGTGAAAACACAATGTTTAACTGTTAATAAACTTAAGCAAACAGCTCGAGGCAGGGAAATTTTGAGGTTGCCAATGTTAGTGTGAAATTTAACGTGTAGAAAGTACGAGATTTTACGTGCGTTTTACAAAAATATACGTTATTAAACTTTGGTAACGGACGTTTTTTAATCTCATATGATTGGCGATCTAAGGTTACAACTGACAGTCGTTTTTTTTTAGTCGTTTCTGGCAGTTTAAGCAATGAAAGTCTAGTCAAGCTAACAACTAGCATGATTGACTCCAATTCGGCAAGTGATTCCGATTGGGGAGTGACACAGCTCATTGTCACATTGTTGCGTCCCTCGATCCATATCAGATCCACACAATCAGATTTCAGCAAATGACGCAGATTGGGGAAGACAGGGTCTTTGTCATTGTAAATAAATTAATGTAGAGAGGCAAAGACTGAAAATAAATCCGATGGTGCGGATGTGATAATCATCTAGAGAGCTGGCGAGCCTTTCCATGTGAACTGGACGAATCGAACCGAGACTGACCTGCGAGAGGGGATGTTGGACCACACTGTACCACAAAAGGATCTTGACTTAAACTTTTACCGACTAAAGCCTGCAGGACTGACACAAATCTGAGCCCAGGGGAAACATTTTTTTAATTTTGTTTTTCACACTGAATGTACATCGTGATTGAAACAAACAAAAAAAAAGAATTGTTCAATACATTATACTTAAACTTAATCTGTGGTTCCAGTAATTCTTTAGAGACTCATTACTGTTGTACTATCAGCCCTTTCTGAATGTAGTCATTGGCCTCAATTTTATGGAAAGCAAGCATGCACTTTAGATGAACTTACTGCAGAATACGAACTCTTTGACCCCTGTAGCACAAATGTATTTTTTTGTTTACCTCTGTCTGACCTCTATTAGTCATACATCTGAAGTACTACACTCATGCCAATAGGTATGTATAGTATTTTGTTAATAAAAACACTTATCTCTTCGACCTTTTTATGCCACGACAACGGGGCACTTCCAGGTCATGGCATAGATTTTATCGTAGTTTGTTTAATTAGGTTTTTAATTGTTCGTTGGGAGAATGATCGATGACGAACAGTAATAACAATTTAGTTTAAAGCTGAAAGCAAAATAGACCACAGAATCATTATTCATTAATTCATACAGTTCATGGATTGAAAACACAGACAGACACATTCCCACGGCATTGGAACTACATGAGGATGTCTGAGTTGGGTGAATTACAGGAGGTAAAATTTGGCGCACTGGCCTCATAGCAAGAAGGTCTTGGGTTCGCCGCCTAGGGCCTTTCTATGTGGAGTTTGCATGCGCCAGTTTCCTCCTATTACTAAAAACATGTCCAATGTGCCTCCCCTCTCCCTCCCCAGGACTACAGATGGAAATTAGCTGTAAAGCTAGAATCTGGTACAAGCATCTCTGCCATTGCGCCATTGTCCTTAATAATAAACATTCACACAGGACTAGAAACTCAGACGATGTTCGTAATTAGGGTTATTCGCCAATGTCTTCCGATCTTTATTGACATAGGTTGCTACATCCGATGGCGTAGTTTCCATAGTGACACAGTTGTTTACTCCAAATGCGTTGGACATCAGATGAGGGACTTTGGGCTAGTCCTGAAGCAATCCTTTTAGTTTGCTCACACTTTACAACTTTTCTTGTAAAAACCCAGTTCAGAAGCTGCACTTTTCCTGCTGTTACAGCTGTCGCTGCATCTATAACAGATGACAAAAGAGAAAATCCTCGTCTGACGGAAGACGTTGGTGCATAACACCTATTATTACAATTTACATGAGGTCCCTACATTTTACACCATGCAAATAGCAAAATGCAAAAAAGAAAAAAACAAATGATTAATCATTTTGAACCTGCAGTGTGACTATAGTAGTGAAAGTGCCTGTGCTGAGCTGATGTTTAAAAATGCAGATGGAAAGATGAGCTGGAGACCTGATCTGACCTGCTGGTGTACAGTGTCCATGGTGAGGGGGCGGAGCCAAGGCGCAGGGGGCGGAGTGACACTTTGCAGTTTCTGAGTCATTACGCCAGGCTGCACACACTTTTTTGACCTGGTTAAGTCCCGGTTCAGACTTGCGTGGTCTTAACTTAGCTCAACTTTTTCAGCCTTGGTTTGACAGCTTTTGAATGATTTAAAATATGTCCTGCAGGTTATGTCATTAATATAATGATCCAGACCCGAGTTTTACTCATGATGCGCGCTCCTCCATCAGGCTTTGGATTAAATTGTGCCAGACTGAGTACACCCTAAATCTGCAGATCTATAGGTTCATATGGTGTTTTTGGTCATTATTCAGCCAATATGGGACGGATTAACACAAACTAAAAACTGTTCACTTGTTCACCTTTTTTAAGTGCAATTTTGCTTTTTTTTTTTTTTACAGTGCGGGGGCCATGCTTTTCTCTCAAACGCACCGTTTAGGGACCGTGTGACATCGCAGCATTCACAGGCAACAGCACAGAAGCTCTTTTAGAAAACTTTAGACAGTTTGGATCAGGCTGGAGGAGATGACCTGACGCTTTGGACGTTTCTCCAGGTGAGGATTTGACTCTTTGACCTCTCTTTGTTTACGATGATGATTCTCAGAGAGAAATGAAACATTTTACACTCTACTTTCAGGACGACTTCAGGCACAGTGGTTGGCTAAAGCCCAAGCCAAGTGACTAAACCCCAATAGACAGTTTACCCGAAGTGAAGTGAAAGCGACCGATGCATCTAGAACAACTTGTATTTCCACAAGCAGCTGTTTGAGTGTCCTAACAATCACATGATCATTCACAACATGTGAAAAGGCCACATGAAGCCCCAGGCCACTCATAAACTGTACACAACTCAAACACAATATGAAGCACGAGGAACAAGGCAACAGTCAACAACAACACTGAAACAAATTCTCCTGGCCCTTATTAAAGTTAGCACATATTTTTAATCAGATGTATTCATTTTTTATTGTTGTTAAAATCTACTTATATAATTGGACTAGTATTGACACAAACCGCCTGAAATTTAAATGACTGTATTTTATTTGCTTAGTACTTACATCAAAAAATTGTGTAAATGCAAAGATCTACGTATTGCACATGCTCCAGAAAGTAGCTTCAAACACATTAGTTGTAGTTACTGTTGAGTGTATCTTGCCAAAGCCTAATAATGTAGCCTGATTTCTGATCGTTTCCATGATCAGCCAGGACGTGTTTACAATAGTCATGATGTAAGAATGGTCATGTTAATTGTATGTCCGAACTAGAATCTGAAAATAAACTCATAGTTCTTGGTGCATTGTGCAAGTTAAAACGCTCAATATTACGATGTATAAAATTACCGTCCATTGGCACTTGCCTGGATGTTCACCATGACGTTTTGTAAACTTACCGAGGTTGCTTATAAGTGGAGACAGACTCATAAATGTGATTGGCGCTGGTCGCATTTTCCTGCGCTAGTCCACCTTTACTGGATTATTGTCATTACTTCAATTTGTTTCGCTAAATCTCTCGGTTTTATACAACAGACGAATGTTGTAAAGACTGTTTAATAAAAAAATAAAACAAAAAATCGATGGTAAATACTGCCGTCTAGCCTCCGAACCCCCACAACACAGAAGAATTAGGTCCGATTAAAACAACTACCGCACCGGCATGAGGCCGACTGCAGGGCCGATAGCACTCGGACGGTAAGACTCGAGCCCGATCTCACAAGAAAGCGTACATTTACCACAACATTACACAATATGTAAATTAGGTTTGATTAGCACGAGTTCACAGCTGTTACGCGTAATTATAGTACGCATCACAGTCCCCGTTCATTTCAATGGTGTTTGTTAAGACGTGTTCTTATTTATGAATATTAATGAAATCCTGATTCTAATCTTAACCTGCCCAAAGCCCCAGATCTAATCTTACACATTTTAGTAACTTAATGCCTAAACTTACCTGTTTCACCTGAAGAAAACGTCCCCACGTGGACAAGACCAAAACTTGTGTTTTTTTGACGCTGTGAAATCTCATGTCATTTTTACACTTTTTTATATCGTGCTAATTGCACGGCGTAACATAAGTACTAAAAACAGCTGTGAACTCGTGCTCAAAATACGCTGTTTTGTGTCGTGGTAAAAGTACGCCCTCTAGTGAGACTGTGTTGGACTCACAGGCCTGTCAAACTACAATGCACATTTAGACACAGATTTAGTAGCTTAGCGCTTAGCTGTTTGTCTTGGTAAGGTTTATGTTTTATTAGAGTAATAAATTGCCATTGAGCATTTAGTTTATGATAAATGAGTCCTGTAAAGAGCCTGTTTACAATTTTCTCTCACGCTCAAACAAAGCTTTTCCTCAAACTCTCAATAATCTTTCCTTGTGTAACTTTTGGAGTTTGAAAACTGATCAGTCAGTCAAAAATAACAAATAATATAGCCACCATCTACTTTTTTATCTTTTTCATACTTTGTCTTCCCAACTCAAAAAACATGTAGCAGAAAGTAACAATGTGTCAAAAGAATCTTTTAAGCCGTAAAATACGTCTTTAACTGAAGAAAGTAGGGTGGGTGCAGTGCCACAAAACGCCCTTGTTCAAAACCTTTGCCAATTACGCAGTGCACCTTTAAAATAGTCGACTTTAGACTTTATAAACGTATATACAATACTGTAGACCTGCTGCATTAAATATTGTAAAAGTACGAGTACAAAGTCTGCAGACTATAGAAACGGCCAGTGTATTGCTTTGCACTGTCCCTGTCCAAATAATTCCACAACATACCAAACAAAAATGTCATATTCTGTCACTTGGTCTTTGTAGCAAAATGAATTAGACTAGTTGAAATCATATGTAAAAGTCTTCTCATTTAGCAAAAGCTTCCACACATCATGATAAAACCCGCTCTGAGTAATAGAATAATGCACTTACTGTGTGTTTTGACAGCTTTTAGCAGCGTGAGGATTTGTAAGAACTCTGAGAAGACGTTCTACTTAATATATAGTCCAGATTTATAGCCACATTTGCCATATCTGCAAAACCGGGCCAATCCATAACATGCTTTTAGCGCGGCTCAACAAAGACATGACGTCACACAGTCCAGCTCATCCTTTACTTCACACGGATCATATTTTCTACCATTTTTAATTCAGTAATGTTGGGTTCTTGACCTATTCTCACTGTATTAATGAAAAATATTACCGCGACATGATTAAAATGAAATCTGGGTTGATAGAGGGATAAATGCTGGTAGACTGAAGAAAAGGCCAGTGGAAAAAAAAAATACAAAAAAATAAAAAATATTAAAAGTTTTCGTAAAAATATACCACCCCCCAAAAAAAAATTAAAAAATAAAATACAAATAAATAAATACAAAAAAAAAATAAAATAACACAGAATTAAATTAAATTTAGTTTATTAAAATAAAATATTTTTGTTTTGTTTGAATGTTTTGAAATGGGGCTTGAAAGCAACTTCTGATTTTTAGTGTGTCACTAAAAAAGTGTCAGAATCGCCACGCTTGATTGGATCACCCTAACATTGGACGGAGAAATTATTAGCCGAGGGTCAAGTTTCAGATGCTTCTGCATTCAAACAGAATGTAAAGGAATGTAGTAGGGGCTGACTGGTCAGGCAAAGAAGATGTGAGAGAGATCCATAAAAACACAAATATAAAGACCAATATGTCTGCCTTGGATATAGCGGTAGCCGCTGATAGCAGAGAAGCCAGGTGTCTTCTTTGCTGTTAACGTAACATGTTTCTGTCCCACAGTGCCTCCTAGGGTGAAAGGCAGATGTGTGTCTTGCGCTGATATAATTGACAAAAAGTGTTTTGTGAACGCGAACCGAGCTAGTTTAGAGAAGGAGACAATGTTGCAACTTTGGTTCCCCAATCGAGCCAAGTCAAATTCAGTTTGTATTATCAATGCAGCCTAAAACACATTGTGGCGAACAATTCAGAGGCTCAGAATGCATTAGGCAAGTGAGCAAAACATGTAGACTGATGTAGGAAGCTGACAATGAAGTGTGACTGTTTGCCAGGGTTAGGGTTAGCAAAAATTAGGACGTTTTAAGTAATACTTGTAATCATAAAGTGTACAATACAAACAAAAACACACAAAATCTATCCACGTATTCTTCTCAAAACAACAAACAACACGGCATCAACAAAGAAAACAGCCCCTCCCCCAACAAAAACGATCGTAAATAGATTACACGATCGATGCGTTCGCTATATACAGCCGCTCTGGGATAAAGAATAGTGATTATATAGATTTTTTCCTGCACTAAATCTGCGGCTAACAAAGAGACGGGACACGACGACATGTGATGTGATGGTATTGTGTGTGTGTGTGTGTTGAAATGGGTCTATACGTCGTTTATCTGTGCGGCGCGTGAAGGGGGGGTGCCAGGGGTGTGTGGTGGGGGCCCCAGATGTGATTTAGGGAGACAGTCAAGTGGCACCCGGCGAGGCCCATCACTCACCCCCACCCCCCTCCCCTCTTTGAGTAAATGACCCCCGGCACGAGAGCGGATACACGGACACGGGCCCGGGCTAATGTATGGCTTTATAATGAGCTCTGAGCGGACAGTGCCGAAAGGGGGAGAGGGGAGGGGAGGGTTCTCTCAGCCACGAATTAGAATTAGGTTTAGTGAAAGTGAATTAGAAGGCTGCAGAAGACATTCTTGGTCGACCTAAGGCGTGCCAAGATGAATCGACTTAAAGGGACTGTGGTGTGAAGTAGACAAAAGAATCTTTAGATATTAGGATCTTGGACAAAAACAAAAGTAAACAGAGCAATACCATTCAGTCCCTCAGTACAGGGGACAAAAGAGTACTAGTTTCCCCAAGACCCATGGTACGTAGGAACCCTCAATAGCAAGTTTTTTTTTTTTTTTTTTTGCAATAATAAATGAGGAACATAAAGTGGTCAAAAATCAGAACAACTGGAACATGTCTTGTGTAAAATTGGGACAAAGTAATGGTTTTGGATACATTTTCGGGGACATTAAATAGAGGGCTCAACATATGGACTGTCGCAGGTAAGTAGGGACGTCTGGTCACCCTACGCTGAAGCTTAGTTCATACTTGATCTGTTAGCGAGGTCGGCAAGGTGGAGTAAAAAACGGGTCCCCTCAAGAGTCGTCCGTGTAGATCAGGTTTTTTTTTGTACTACTCGGAAAGTCCTAGCTGAAATCATCCGGATTTCACCGTGCTGTATTTGACAAACTGAAAGATTATTTTGAATTTGATTTCAGGGTCCGACCAAATCAGCATCTCATGATCTCTCCTGGTGGAGTTTCTATGTTCTGCCTGGTTACTGTGGGTTCTCTTCCTTCATTGATTGATTGTCTATCTGTGTCTATGTGCTAACCCTGTGATGAGTTGGTCTCTGCCCAGGGTGTTCCCCCGCCTATGGCCAAAAGTTATAGAAATAGGCTACAATCCCTTGCCACCCCAAATGGAAAGACATGGTAGAAATTGAACGAAGGGAACATTTTGGTAAAAACGTCAGGATAACATTGCGTGCTTTGCTATGGCAACACAGTATGACTATGGCTTTTTCATAGACATATAAGTAGTAGTTGCGCAGTTCGACTCTGATGCTATCAAACACTTAGCATCTGAGCTAGTCCGGTATGTTTTGAAGAATTCCGAAGCATTCTCCTGTTTGTTTTCCTATAGCCGTTAGCTGGTCGCTGGTACAAACCTACCAACCACATTTAGCAGAGGTCAAAGATCAGAGCCTTGTTACAAGTTATTGTTGAGTTTACAAATTTTTTAGAGTTTTATTATAGGGTAAATTTGTGTATAAACAGCTAACGGCTAGCGAATTTCAAATAGACATTTCTGCATCATTTAATAAATCTTTATAAAGGGTTAGGGTTAGCAACTTCTGCCATTGTTTTCAATGGATTTGTGTTGTCACATATATGAACAGAGCTGCTTATTGCAGTTCTACTAAACTAATAAATACTGTATGTCTATGGGTTTTTTGATCAGGAGAGGAAAAGAAAAATCTTATAAAATGTCATTCTTTAAGAAAGTCTACATACTAAAAGAACAATTGATCAGAAAATCGTCAAACATAATAAACATTTTGTAAGGTTCGCAGTGCAGTTCATCACACAAAACCTCTTCACAAACCAAACAAATCCGTCATGCTTCCAGCGTCACTCTGCAACCCCAACTTCTTCCAAACAGCAGTGACAAAAACACAACACTTTCCTTCCTGCCTTTCCATTTTCCCTCGCTAATATCCCGGCCTAACCTTCTGTTCCTCCCTTAGATCCATCTGCCGGGCCTTTTCCAGCGTGCCTTTGAGCAAACAGATGCAGGGCTAAATAAACACCATTTATCTGCCCCCGACACATGGTGCATTGTGGGAAATGTGCCAGTGCCGTGCTCCTCAACATGGCAGCTCCTCGGTAGGCGTACACAATGATTCGTTTCCTTTTTGGACAGGTGAAGTGAAGGGGCCTCGCCGTGCCCACGTGTCAGATGCTAAAATGACCTTGTAACTAGAATTTATGATAATTTGTGCGGGTATTTACCGAAAGACAGGAATAAAATTAGACGAAGCATCTGGTTGTAAAGACCGGAGATGTTTCACCTTGTCACTAAAGTTTGAAGCATATTTCACGGCAAAAAACATCGATCTAGCTCTGGGTTATGTAGCTTGTTTCTAGCTTAGTACATTTAGTTAGACTTATTTTAACTCTTTTTCTGCCAATGATGAAAATATCCGTCATTGCGCGGCCAACCGTAGCCTGCGAATGACGTCTATTTCCGTCATAGACCTTTCATTAAATGAGGCGATGTCAAGTTATCTGATGCACATGATAACTTTGTCTAAAGTCAAATACATGCTGCAGTTTCTAAGATTCACCAGCAGAGGGGGATTAGTGTGAGCTATGGAAATGGTGGATGAAACTGGGTTGTTGGCCTTTGAACTGTGAATTTTGGTTAAAAACTTGGCCCTCCCTAAAGAAAGTTTGGACATCACTGGTCAATATTTTGGTCTTCATTTGTACTTTGTCTGTTTCTTGTGTGTGTGTGTGTGTGGCTGCTTGTATGTCCAAGACAAATTTCCTTTGGAACGAAATAAAGGAATCTTGAATATGGACGCCCTGGAATCAGCATAGACAACAGCGTGTCAGGTGGGATGGATTATGTCAGCAAAGGAGAAGTGCTCACTATCACAGATTTTTTAACAATATTTAAGAAAAATTGTTATTTTGTGTACGTTCTTCCACAGTATTCGCTGAAAGCGTTTGGGAAAAGGTGGGGCATTTAGTGAAATACTTAAAGCTGATTGGGTGAGCGGCCTACCTTATTTGTGCTTAGCTAATCACAGCAACAACTCGTAATGGTGTATCCAATGTCTGCGTGGGATGAGCCCAATCTCACAAGAAAGCGTACATTTACCACGACATTGCGCAACATGTAAATTAGGTATGATTAGCAAGAGTTCACAGCTGTTTTGGTAATTATAGTACGCATCACAGTCCCCATTCATTTCAATGGTGGTTGTTAAGATGTGTTCTTATTTATGAATATTAAATACCAAGCAGTTTTAGGTCTTTGGCCTGCTTCTCCCCATCGAAAGTTTGTTACAAATAAATCGTACTTCTACAAAAAAATCAAGTGTTCATTTGCATTATGTTCATACACTACTACTTCTACCATTGTTACAGGGCAAAAGCTTTAGAATGAGAAAGAATAAGCAAACAGCAGTCTCATTTTGACTGAGCTGCTTTTACAATAAATCTACAGTGAGGTAAAACACACTCATCTGCACGGACTAATACCAGGTGTAGCCACTTTAATTTGTCATTTGTATCAATATTAGAAGAAAGGGAAGCTCTGTAATGCAAATACAGTCGTTGCACTAAATGGGAGAGTATAAAATCCCACATAACTGCAGTCTAAGCAGGAGCAATAGGCACTAGTACATTACTGTAATGGGGCTATATTTGGATATGCGATTGCAGCCTAAGTCCATGTTCTCTCAGTACAGCTCATTTCTATTCATCCGGTATTATTGGGATCAGTTGACTGTGTGTGTACTGTAAACAATGCACAAGCACAAACTAAAAGCAACTGTTCAAGATGAAAGATTTGATATATAAAGCCATCAAATGAAGTAGGCTTTTCAATCTATAAACACTCGGACAAAGTACAATTACCCTAAATGGATGTATTTTGGATGTATTAGTTCTTTTAAGATACTTTTCAACCAAATAATCAACTTGCCAACCCATATATGGAAGTTCTGAGGCAGTTTCTTAGCAAATACGTATTCATTTTTACTGACATAAGTGACATGCTCTTTATAACTGGATGATCTTAGTGTAGAGGCTGCTCTATAATAAATTGTGCTTCATAAAAACACTTTGTGAATCTGACAGTTTTCTCAGTATTTTGTTATAGTCGAAGTTACAAACGCTTTCTAAGAAAAGTTTATGAATGCGGCCCTTATGAACACGGTAGAATGTGAATGGAACCTATTGTTCTGATTGAAGCTGTCCAGATAACAACACTGAAGACTTATATAAGCCTTATACAATAAAAACTTCAACCTATTATTTGAATGAGCAATTTTTAGATCCCCAATTAAAATCCCAGGTTCCCAATCTTATTGTAAACAATTTTTTTCCCCACCAAATACAAATAAATATCAGGCCACTGACTATCGGGACACTTTCTAATGTCACATTCAATAACTCTACACAGATTTGGGAATTACTTGCTATAGAGCAGGGTGGGCAATTATTGTTCCCCGAGGATCATTATTGTAAGTACATTTTTTGAAAAATAGGCTTTTAATGTATGATTTTGATCATTTATTATTATAAATGATAGGGCATCAGGCAAAGACACATGCTCCACAGCTAAATCAATCAAAAAATCAAAAATAAAATAAAATTTAAAGAGTAACACATTCAGGTCTATTTTGCCCTTTGTCTTAGCCTTGGTCTTAACCAGGGCCGGTTCTAGCCCACTGACTTTGGGTGGGCAAGCAGAAATTTTGAGTGGGCAAATATAAAATTAACGCGGACCCAATTTTTTTAGAAAAAGTAACTTGTATCCATCAAACAGCACAACAGTAGGTATTACTATTCTTTTACACAAATGTTAAAAGTAAATTGGATGTGGGGTTTATTTGCTTAGACTGTGCACTTACACTACAGTTTTTTCAATCGCTTTGATACAGTTTGCCATCTAAAAGTCAATTTACAAAACAGCTCACAAGGAAAACTAAACAGAGCTTCAGTGTTTCATAACTAACTTTTGTCTCAAAGTAAATTTAGTTTACCATAAAAAATCTCACACATTCTTCAGCTGTTTTCATGTGTTTTCTCCTTCATATGACTTTACAGCTCAGAAGCTGTGAATATGATTCTGGATAAGTTGTGCTTTTTATCCACAGTAAATGCAGACATATTTGTACAAAGAAAACAACAAACGTGACTTACATTTAGGAATACTTTCTGACTTGTGATAGTATTTTATCCAACTATTTACAGTTTGTGGTGCATTTGTGTGACTGACAAACCATTAAACAAACATCACACTGGAAATATAGTTTATATTTGATACATTCTACAGCCTGTTTTCTTCTCAGACCATTATCTCAATGTCTTGATGTGAGTTAAAACAGTGTTATGGCTAAAGTCCTTTACCACTGTGAACAGGTCTGTAGTGTTGGAGAAACCAACTAAACTCACTGAACATGTGAGTTTGTGAATGAGAGATAAACAAATGATGAGACCACCTCAGCTTTTGATGAGATAAATGTTGGAATCAAGTGATCAAACCAAAGTTTCAAAAAGTGTGTCAAAGCAGTTGAGAAAAACTCTAAAATGCACAGTAAATGTTTAAATCAAAGCTTAAGATTGTCCTTTTTAAATGTGCCTATGACTGAAATTGCTTTTGTTTATATCCTAAAGATTTTGCACTGTTTCTATGCAATGTACTTTTATAGTTTTAAATGTTATAGTTGCATTAAACATATTTTATTGCTGGAAAGTTTATGGGTTGCATTTGTAGGAAAAGTACTTTATTATTATGATCGTGATTATGATGATTTCACATCTACAGGACTAGGTTTTCAATTACTTTATTAATGCTTTCACAATTTTATGTAGTTAGCAGTTTTAAATGCAGCCTAGGTTATAATAACAAATAAATAATCAATTAAGATTTGATTATTCTAGTGGAATGTGTCTTTTGGCGTGACGTGAGTGTTTAAAAAATATAGTTTGGCACATGAGTGTCCCCACAGTAGCCTACACGCGTCCCTCGCTGCTCCAGGGGGCGGGTCAGGACCACCTGGCCCGGACCACATTGAAGCATTCACAGCTCGCCGGGCTTGTGCACCGATTTCAGTCTCTGCGCGTAAAACCGGGCCGTGGATTAAGAGTTTGGAGAAGCGGAGCCTTGCTTTAAGTCACGGACGGCACCGATAGCGTCTCTACAGAAGTTCCAAATGAACTCGAAGCGCAACGCTCACCGCACGCACGAGGGCCGTGAGCGTGCATGGACTGAAGTGAATCAAACGCGAGGAAATAAATAAATTAACGCGCTGCTTTGGATACTTTGCTGGCCTTTGCTTCTATGCCACGTTGCCGCACTTGGAAAGTTTTACGATTTGATTCACGGAACAATGCGGACATGGAGAGCCAACGCGAGGAGCTCATCAGGACAGCGTGAGAACGAGGTCTGGACTTCAGTGCGGGGAGCGACACACACACGGTAAACCACACACACCTACACACTCTCCTCTGTCCTCTGTGTGTGTCCACGTGTAAAGAGGGCGATTCCTGTGGCGTTTGTTTAACCTAAATCGATCTTTAAACCGTGCGCAATGACGCGCTGCCCCGACATTTCACAGCCCTGAACAGTGCTCTTATGATTGACATGAATGAGGACTGACAGTCATATTTACACCAGCAGTGTGAGAAAGTAAAAATATATATAATAAATATGTGGACTGCAGTTGAACAGTGCCATGCTTGTTGTGTTGACACTCCGCACACTCGCGCCTGAACGGCGGACAGACCGGTTTGTTGCTGCCCAATCTGATGTGAGTTGCCGCCCGGCGGCAAAGGGCGATTGGGTGGGCAGACCGTCCGTCTGGGTGGGCACTGCCCACCCTTGTCTATGGCTAAAGCCGGCCCCGGTCTTAATTATTCCTCTGTTGGCCACTAGTGGCTCTCTCCAGGCGCTATACATTGTCAGTGTAGAAGGTGTGGCTTCAGCCAGATGTGGGGGTGCAGTTTACTTCAGTGAACCAGACACGTGGTCACGCCTGTGACAAGTGAGCCAGCTGCATTAAGATCACAGGCAAAAGTTACTGTAGCAGCAGCTTCAGTTTGGAAAAAAAATATAATAATAGAAATCTATTTGGTGAAAGTCTATTCACATGACAGACTTTAACAACTTTGTCTAAAAATGTGTCTTTTCTTTTACATAAGGTTCACTGAAGGAAATTGCACCCCCACATCTGGCTGGAGCCACACCTTCTACACTGACAGTGTATAGAGCTTGGAGAGAGCCACTAGTGGCCAACAGAAGAATAATTAGGACTAAGGCTAAGACAAACGGCACAATAGACCTGTTATTCTCAAAAGCGTTCCAGGAGCCAGATCAAACAGTCCGAGGGCCACATCTAGCCCCCGAGCCACAGTTTGCCCAGGTCTGCTATATAAATTCAACCCTACGACCCTTAAAAAAGTTTAGGTGAGTGAAAAAATGGCGAGAACAATGCTGTCCCAAGCTTCAGGAGACAGACGTCAGACCTGACCCAAACAGCTAGCTCTCATCTTGTTTTGTTGTTTTAATCTAAGAAGTTTCCCCAGCTAACCAGACAGTGGCTCTTTCTGCACATATCATGCGCAGTAGAGCAGAAAGTGAGATCGACTGAAGATCACTCCATTAATTAATTTGACTGACAATGCACCTGTGTCTATAGCAGCAGAAACACGTATATTCACAAAAGTTTACATCTTTGTTTTGTCGTCAAACCAGCGGTACAGACTGCAAACCTATCGGCTGGTTGGGGCACAGGTGGATTCTCTCAAGTTTGTGAATTCACTAATGTCGCGAAGTTCAATGAGACCCACAATATAGTGATTCTTTTTAAATGAGGGCACTGTATTTGATCTGTTCACATACTGTAAAGTGACATAATAAAGTGAACCAGACTTTACACATTTGTTCAGGTACATGATAGCTGTACGTGGAGTTTGCAGTGCTGTACTCACACTCTTTGGACATGCCCACGCCGAAGCACTTCTGCAGCCGACAGTACTGGCAGCGGTTTCTCGTCACCTTGTTGATGATGCAGTTCTTGTCGCGGTGACACGTGTACACCATGTTCTTCTGGATACTGCGCCTGAAGAAGCCCTGGAGGAGCAGAGCACATGAGCAGAGGTTAGACGAACACAAGAGTAGCAGAGGGTCAGAAGAGGAGAGAAAGTATTGGAAAATCTAAGTCAACTGTGGTGCTTGTGGTAGCTACTGCTCTAGACCTGACTAGAACCAGGAAGTACCATCACATTAGTCTTGTGCTTGGGTCTTTGCACTGACTTCCAGTGCCTCAGAAACTTGAGCGCTGGATCCCACTTTTCTGAGCCATTGGAACAGATATGAAGAGTGACGTGACGAGGACAAAAATGATGTTTTTTTGTTGTTTTTTTGTCTCCATTCTTCAAACAAGTTCCTGAGTACCCTCGCTTTAGAATCACATGCACCAAAATCGTGTATGTTCAAAATAGCAAACTTTTGTACTAGAAAATCAAAAAGTGAGCAGTGAGTTGTGGTTGTTGTCTCAAATCAGAAGAATATTTCACCAAAGTTTCTGTAGGGCTGGGCAATATTGTAATACAAATCGAATGGTGATCTCATCTCTGTGACAATCTGCTTTTTTCATGAAATCGTCACGTGGTGATTTCCCACATTCTTTTTTTAAAGTCTCTAATAAGTTTTGAATGTTGTGGGGGTTTTTTTGGCTGCACATTCAAGTCATAAAAGAGGTGAATTTGATTTACAAAAATATATATCAATTTTGACATGCATTCTTAGCAGATTTTCATGCCTAAATGTTGTTAATGTCAGAAAAAGTATTTAAATATGCCAAAAGCAATAATACTTGTTTAGAGGCAACACACAACGTTCAAATGAATCGATTGTTGTTTTTTTTTTTTATTGAAGGACTGAGGTTGCTTGTTTTGGGATTTGCTTGTTTCACTCAAATCTGGCAACAAAACAGCCTTTGACGGCTGGATTTAGCCATTGACAAGTAGAACTTTCTGAAAAATCAGATATTACTCAAAGAAATGAATCGTGATGAAATCGAAATCGTGATCTGGCTCCAACAAAATCGTGATAACATATTTTTTGCCATATCGCCCAGCCATAATCTATAGAGACGTGTTGTGCCCAAACTGTGGCCCAGAGGACAAATGGGGTTCTCACACATTATTTGTTGGCCCTCAAACCTCCTGAAGAATTTGCCCAAACGGCAAAAAGTAAAGTTTTTAAAAAATAATTCTTAATGTTAATATCAAGTAGGTCTATTTTATTGTACTGTGATGGTTTTAAATAGTTTCAGTGTATATCCAATAGGGCTAGATTGGCCCTTTATTGGTCTGTGGCCCCTGATGAAAAAGTAGTGCGTTCCAGCCGTCCTCAGAGGTCAAACCTTGGCGTAAGGTCTTCTCCGAGTGTTGTGTGTTCTAATGGTCAAGTCGGACTACTTCTAAATCAAGTAACAAATAGCTTGGACATTGCCCCAAACAGCCAAAATACAGTCTCTTCATGTCAGTTTATCAACTTGGCCATTATGGTAACATTTACAGTTTGTAACACATCACAAGAGAGTGAATTTGGGTTGTAGTTTACATTAGCCTTTAGCAATATTTGCAATGCAGCACATAACAGCAGGTCAGAAGCAGCGCAAAAAAACTAAGAAAAAAAAAAGACACAGGTGCGATGTTTATCTTTCTCAAATCGTAGTGCGCTGCCATGTTCAATTTTCTACCTCCGACTTCAAAATTCTCCCAAGAGTATCCAAGTAGGAACTCCAGAGTTGGCGGTTACAGTGGGAAGATCCGAGCTCTGAGTACAAGAAGTTTGCAAAGCCCTGATCTAAACGCTAAGACTAACAGGAAATACTCATAAGCACATACAGTATTTGTACAGCTATATGTATAAACAAACCAACTGATGAAGACAAAACTTCAGCGGTGTTTTTGATACGGAAGTAATGTTATAAAAGGATATTGGCCCTTCTACACAGAGAAAAGAACTGACAATTGTTTCTCTATCACGACGCATAACCTTCAAAACCGCGTTCCTGTTTGACTTTGAATGAAATTGTCCAACGCAGTAAAAATGTAAAGTATTGAAACGTCACGCTGCTGAAGTAAGGTCTCCGGTCAATTTCTGTTCCAAGTCAGACGCCGAGAGCTGCACCACTTCAAATACTGGATTACAAAAGCAGACGCCGGAGCAGAGCATGAGCAGCTCCAGGTTAAAGAAATATGCACAGGGAATTACTTCGGTTAGTCACGTCTGGGCCGGGTCACGTCGGAGAAAAAGAGGTTCAATCAGGTTTTGTATTCGTTCAAAGAAGACAAGAAATGGAATGGAAGTCTGTATCTTTTGTTATCTGTTTCTGTTAGCCAATCACAGCCTACTAACTTCGCTTCTCGACCAATCAACAATTAAGCAAATGAAAATGGTCTATCTGCAGCAAAATCAACGTAAAGTTTACAATATATGGCCAGAAAGCCAATGAGTGGACTATTGTCATTATTTTGATGACTTGAGCGTTAACTTAGACTTGGGACTTGACTTGGACTTAAAGGTCAGTGACTTGGGACAACTTGATGCTTCTCTTCAAAAAAACTTGAACCTGACCCTCTTTACTTCTTTTTTGTAAAAATATATGATGTATTCTGCAATTGGAAATACTTGAAATTAAAATCAGAAAACTTGGACTTGACTTGAACTTGTGGGACATTGATTTGGGACTTGACTTGTCTCTCTTTGACCAGGGACATAACTTGAACCTCCCTTCCTTTGACTTGGAACTTAACTTAACTTGTCTGTCATTGACCTGGGACCAGTGCTTAATTTGTAACTCAAACGTTGCCGGAACAAAATGTGGGTTTTGGACCGGGCTCCAGACAAACGAACCAAGTCGAACCTTTACCGGAGCGCACACAATAAGTGAACATAGAGGCTTAGAAATGCTAAAATACAACCCAACTGTCCATCCTACTCGATCTTAAACGATATAAAAGTAATTATGTCTGTGTTACACGTTTTTTTTTACACGTCACACAGAGATTTTCATTCATTCTGACAGAAATCAGCGCACCTAAATCTGATCCACAGCAACAAGTAGCCCTCCCACACACGCTCGTCCTACAGCTCAGCACTGCCTCCGCGTCATGTCTAACTCTCCACAAGTCACAACAACAACGCAGGACAAACAGCCTTTACACAGCAGAAACGGGTCTCATGCATCAAACGTGACGCTAAAATACACATTAAAGTAACACAGTAAAGTTAGTTGCACTTACGAGAAACTGCAGCCGCTGTATCCGCGCTGGTTCTGACCTCGTTATCGCCCCGTACACTCCAAACACATGTGACACTCCCGCTGCTTTTAATCCATCAAAACGAGTCGCAAATAACAACAAATATTCACAAAATCCACTTAGACGCATATTTCCTGTTTTAGAAGGAGATACAAGAGCGGGGCTCGTCTGGAACCAATGAAAAGTCTTAAACCCGCCTGCGCTGCTTCTGATTGGTCAAATTTCCTGTCAGTTCCGCTTTTAACCAATTACAGTCTGACTCCGTTTCCCCCACAAATAAGCCTGTTCACTGTGAATGAGATGAGAGACGGGAGAGGAGCATAGCCGCGTCTCGTAGAAGAAAGACAAAAAGAAAGCGTTACCGGAGCAGACAAAACTGATGCCGGAATGCCCCACGAGAGTTCCCGGATCTTATTCCGGCTTGTTCCGGCTCAAATTAAGCCCTGCCTGGGACCAGACTTGGACTTGTCTCTCTTTGACTTGGACTAGCCTCTGCTTGACTTGGACTTGTCTCACTTTGATTTGTCCTTCTTTGACTTGGACTAGTCTCTCTTTAACATGACTTGGACTTGTCTCTTTGACTTGGACGTGTTTCTCTTTTACTTGGACTAGCTTCTCTTTGACTTGACTTGGACTTGTTTTTTGATTTGGACTTGTCTCTCTTTGACTTGAACTTGTCTCTCTTTGACTTGGACTTATCTCTCTTTGACTTGGACTTGTCTCTCTTTGACTTGGACTTGTCTCTTTCACATGGACTTGTCCCTCTTTGACTTGGACAAGCCTCTCTTTGACTTGACTTGGACTTGTCCCTCTTTTAGTACAAAATATGAGGCACACTTAAAAATTTTTAGTCAGAACAAAAGTGGATTAACAGATTTAAGTTAAAAAATATTTATAATTTACTATATTTTTTTTACAGTCAAAAAAAAGTGGTGGAGGGCGCTAACAAAACATAAGGACAGCACATTTGCAAATGACATGACTTTGGGTTTAGCAAAATTGCGAGTTGATTTTTAAAAAATATGACTTGAACTAAGGTTTGTAACATGAAATCATTTAAATATCTCCACAACTGTAGCAATAGTGGGCAAACTGAAACAAAAAGAGGACCTCTTCTTGTTTCTACAGAAAAAAAAATGACATTATGACATTTCTATCCCACTTACAATGTTCTAAAATAATATTTTTCTTCTATTTCTTTCTGTTTCAATTGTGCAGTTGACTTTTCACGTTCAGAAAGTACCACGATTCCACGTTAAATCTTGAGAATTTTTCAGCTTTCTCTCAAAAATTAAATTATATTACCACACTAGGTTTGAGAAAAAAACACACACACATTTGCTTGACAAGACTATTCATACTATACTACAATGATCATGAAAGCAGAGCTAATTTCTTCTCTGACTGTTCCCTCCGATGCTACACTAACATCTCTGCTATAGATCGCGCTCTGTTGCCAAGCAGACTGACACGAGAGCATCTCTAGTCTCCGAGGGCCCGTGTGCAATGATCGTCCATCATCGGGCCCTTCACGCTGGCGGCCCTTCACTGCCTGGACCAAATGGAGGGGGTTAAAACTCCATTTACACAGGCGCGCTGACGGATGGGGCCTTGGCTTTTCATTAGCGGCGCAGGATGCATGATGGCAAACAGATTAGATCAGCGCACCCAAAGCTATGACTTCACAGCCCTGTCTCCAGTCATTCGGCAACGCTAGCCCCGCCTCCGAGCTCAGCCGGCCAATCCGGGGACGAGAGACACACCTCAGGTCACCTCGTGTTATGTGCACTGCAAAAAAGTCATATCAGCGAGTGAGAATGGGATGAATTCTTTTCTACTGTTTGTTTCAGTGGACTGGTTTGTCTTTAATGTTCTATTAAATAGCATCAAGTGTCTGTTTTCAGGTGGTGCATTAGGTCATGTTTGAAGTCAAATCTGTGGAGAGGCAACTGATTTCTGAAATTCTGCATAGGGCATCCAAAAAGCTTGCCTGGACAATCCAGCCTCACCGCTGCACCAGCGGATGAGTCTGGTCGGCCCCCGAGTCAACTGGATTTCTAGATTTCAAAGCTCACCTAACAGACAGCGTAGGGAACCAATCAGAGAAGAGCATAAAGGCTTCTAGTGCCGTAAGCTGTTGGAACTTCTCTCGCGCTGTCATTCCCCTACCGGCTCGAGCCGACTGCACTGCCTTGACCATCTTGAACACGACTATTGACGCGATGTCTTTTTGGTAATTTAAAATGGCATTTACCGGTGAATGGAACAAACTCTCGGTTTTCCGGTGCGCCATGTTGTTTATCCTTCCGCCGCGCTGCCTAGATCCATGCGCGCTGCGCACCGCAGGGACGTTGTTAGCAAAAACCACGTGACTGAAATAAACTATTTTCATTGCACGGTACAATCTGGATTTCGAAGGAAACGCCCTTGGAGGGGAGGGCGACCAGACTGACATTTTCTCTGTGTATAAATACAGAGAAATGTCATTCTGGATGCCAGGCAACCAAAAAGCCACTTATTTAAAAAATGTATCAACTTTTATGAGACTTCTTTCGCTCCGGCTACAGCTCTGCTCACTCTAGCAAGCTCTCACTCTGATTGGTCAGTGTGGGTCATGTGTTATGCCTGCCAACTGACGCTCGTCCGAGTGAGAGAAAGAACAACTGCGCATGTTCGGTGGACTGAGGTTAGCTGAAACCAAGCTAGCTAACTCGCTACTCACTTTGGGCGACACGGTGGCACAGTGGTTAGCGCTCTGGCCTCATAGCAAGAAGGTACTGGGTTCGACTCTCGGGCCGCCCGGGGCCCTTCTATCTGGAGTTTGCATGTTCTCCCCTTGTCTGCGTAGATTTGCTCCAGTTTCCTCCTACATCTAAAAACATGTCCAATGTGCCTCCCCTCTCCCTCCCCAGTACTACAGATGGAAATTAGCTGTAAGCTAGAATCTGGTACAAGCTCTCTCTTTGTGCCTAATGCAAAACTGTACATTGTCCTTAATAAACATTCATTTCCCTTTCACAATGCGCCACTGAGCGCAGCCATTGACACAAACCGGCAGCCATCTTTCATCACTGGGGCTTGGCTATACTGTAAATATTTGGACTATTGGATCACTTTTTTCACCTCCATGAAGTGTATGCCCTATATACAGGGATTACACAATTACACCATGTAGTAGTGTTCAAATGTCCAGCAGGTCAAAAAGTAGTGCACTCAAAATTTCCCAAATTGCACCTGGAAAAACACCAAGCAGCGTAAGCATCATGTTAGCATTTAGCTCGCCGTCACCGCTAGCATTGATAGATATCTTTACATGTTTAGACCGTTGGATCACTTCATTCATCTCCATGTCTTTGTATTCGTATTTGACACAATATATTTCCTTAAGTCCACATTTTCTGTTGTAGTTGTCGGCATCTTAGATAAAGATGCCGACTGTCTATCAAAACAGTATTTTTCAAAAGAACCACTTGTGTTTTTTAGAGTGTGCATCAGTCACGTCTCTAACACAGCCCTTTATCCGCCTGATGTTGGCCCGCAGGTGTATAGGACATTAGCGGTGGGGCCCTGGCTGACAGATGAAGCATGAGAGCGCGACGTTCGGGTTGGGCGCGGGACCCCAAGGCTACGCCGGCGCTCATGTCGTTCTGAGGCGGGGAGCGTGCAGGTCACTTAGCCTTGGAAAAGAAGCAGGTGATGAGGAGGGAATGCCGTGAGCCGGGACGGATCTGCATTCTGAGGCTTTGTGTCGGGTTGGTTGACGGTTCAAGGCCCAAGATGTGATGTGTGCTCATTTCAAGTCATAAGGAACAGGATAGATACAGTATGTGTGTGACAGAAAAGTTAGTCTGCACTGGGTAAAGTTTGGGTAGAGTTGGTGGTGTAGATAATTAGCTCTCTGACAAATGTGAGGAAGAGTTGGAAATCTAAAATTCACGACAGCTCATTTTTATGCATCAGCAGGTTTCACTGTGATAATGGAAATACATCAAGACATTAAAACAGTCAGTTCAACTAATTATCTTTTTGTTCTTAAAGGAGACCTAGTGTGTAAATTATCTCATCATTAGTTAACTCAGCGAATGGTTCCTGCATGTTTGAGTAATCTTGTATTGTCCTGCAACTAAAGTCCTGTCCACACCTACCGCCCACTTGTCGGTATTTGTGATTATTCAGATTCACAATAAAGTATGCATGGTTCAAAATAGTCACATCGTCACTTTACAGCAATGAAATATATATAATAATAGTGCGTTCCAGTGGTACTGGGAGCTCGGAAAAATTTACAAATATGCCAATATCTAAGGGACTATACTCAGTCAATCATTCTTCAAGCACAGCTCTTTTGTTAATTGTATTTCTTCAGGTGGAAATTACTCCGTGATCTTCTGCCTACATTTAATATTGTCCCGTTTGTTCACCCATAGACATTAAATTAGTAGATGCCCAATCAGCAGCTCTGTTCTGTTGCTTCAACACGAACAACGCGACGCCATATTCCTCCGGTAGAGGTGATGACGCAAATCAATTGAACTCAATGGCAGAAGTTGCACTTTAATGGAATAAAATGAGCTAAAACAAGTGATTTCAGCAAAACCATGAGCAAAACAGACTGATTTGTGTCTTATGAAGCTTTATTAAACAACATTCACTGTTCTCATTAGTAACATGTAAAAGAGGACGTTTAGTGTCATTAGTCTTAAATGATGCACTAGTTTAGAAATCTCTATTTGATGTTCGCTAGCCTTTAGCAGTTTTATACACAAATTAGCCTATAATAAAACACTAAAAAGTTTGTAAACTCAACAGTAAAGTGCAGTGAGGCTCTGACCTTTGACCTTTTCTAAATGTGGTCCGTAGGTTTGTATCAGCTCACACTCTCCACATCTTTCATAACAGGCTAATGCTAACGGCTATAGGAAAACAAACAGGAGAACGCTCCAGAGTTCTTCAAAACATACCGGACTAGCTCAGATGCTAAGTGTCTAAGTCGAACTGCACGTCTATGTCTATGTGTTCACTCATTGCCGCTGACTTTGTCTGTTGTTGTCGTTAGCTTTGTGGCTAACTGCTGTTAGCATACTAGCACATCTCGCTCATAACAGCTGTGAAAAAAGCTTAAAACATATCATGATGAACAATACGGATGTTCAGAATGTATTAGGTAAGTGAGCAAAACGTGGACTGAGGTAAAAAGTTTAAAATGTATATTTTTTTTCCAGATGCTTACATTTAACAAACATTGGGTACCTTTAATAAAAGTAAATCTTGTCTGTTGCTCTTTGGCACTGCTGTTTAAATAGTAGTTTTGGTTGATCTGGAATTCAAAAAGAAGAACAATAGAAAAGTCTAATTATTGACTAAATTTGTGTAAAATGTTCACTTTTAACTGCACCAAAAATTCGACATGACATCAAGCACACATTTATATCTTTTTAACCAGAAGAGCTTCATTACAATTAGGCCAAGGCTATATACTGTACCAGCCAAGACAACTCTATCCCACCTACATGGACTCAATTGGATACAGCCACTTCAGCAGAATCAGTGTTTTTCCTTTCTGCGGTCTGCTTTGTGCTTCCTGCGGTTTTTCTCATCTGAAGTGTACAAATGTCCCACCAAAAGACCCTCCCTGGAGCACCTAGCTAGCTGCTCTGAAGTGCTTACCTGATCCGCGCCACAGGGCTAAATACAACACAACATCATAGTCCTCAGCGTACTTACAAAGACTAAAGTTCAGGAGCGCTGTTGTGCTAGCATGATTTATTGATGTGCTAAAGATGCTTCAAACGTAGCTAACGGCTAAACTCACAAGAAGCTAATATTATAAAAAGAATAGGGAAAAACAGGGAAACTAAACTCCCAAGTATAGCACAAAGCTAAATCAAAAAGCTTGGGGTAGTACATAAAAAAATAACTGTTACCATAGAGATCTGCAATTCAGGTGTGCTGAACATCCAAAGATATAGCCACAGAGCCTACATTAGCTTCAACACAGTCCGGATTTGTTTCTCTGGATTTAAATGTGGCCTTGCACTCCACTCTTCTAAAATACTCCAGATTAGGAAAGTGCATCTATTTTCTTCAGCAATTAAAAAACTTCTGTGTCAAAACTAGTTGTAATAAATATAATGTAGAATTCTAATAAAAGTAGGACTCTGTGGGATAGTCCCAGTAAATAAACATTGTAGATTATATGTCAATATTTTATTTTTTGAAAAACAAACAAAAAATATTTTTCACTTTGTAAAAGACCAAAGTTAAAGGAAAATTGCAATATATTTTTAGGGTTCTTCGTATCGGTATATACCGTGATATACTGTATTGTGACGTATTGTATCACCAGATGAGAGTTAACCTGGCCAGCCAAATAGTTTATCTCGCTATTTGTGAATTCACAAACACGAGATAAACCATCTGGCCTTCCAGCCGCCCGATTGGTTTGAGAGTCCGAACCAGCGGTGTTTCGACGGTGTTAAGACGGCTGTTAGCGCCCCTGTGCCGCTGCCGAGTCACATTCAAGCTTAACAAAGATGGCTGCTCTCTTGGATGTGTTGTCTGCTGCTTTTGATGTGGTTTTAGCTGAAATACGGATATGGATATCGGCTCATGATATCGGTTCAATGCTGGATCGGTGCATCACTACCTTCTATAGTCTGTAAAGTTGCTTCTCACGTCATTTATGGAGCAGGAGTTTTGGAAAAGACGCCTGTAATGCTTGTAAAAAAGAATCTCGCACTGACTACATGCACAAAGTGTTGCATTTATTTATATTTATTTTACATTTCAGCCGCTGTCACAAGACAGATGCACCAGATCCTGTCTGTTTTAAAGGTCCTTGTGCATTTGCAGCATGTCGCAGTGACCCACAAACATAAACAATCCAAAAATCCTTACTCTGGCCACGCCTCCCCGAACTCATAGAGGGGCACATTGGGTGTAAAATCAATCCAAAAGTCCAGTAGTGTGCAGAAGGCTTTAGAATGCCACTGGTCGACACTGTTTCCATATCTACAACCTCTTTAGCCCTTCCTTGTTTAACATATTACTCACAAAGCCAAAGTACCAGCCCTGAAAAGATGCCTCTGAAGGGGGGCATAAGGTCCAACCACCTGGGGCCCGAGGGCTACCCCCCCTCCTCCCCTCCCACACCTGTTAAACCCGCATCATTATCCTATATCTTGTTATCTTAATGGCCCAGTGGAGTGTCTCGCTTACAGATTAAAAAACGAAAGTAGTGGCGCGACGTTAATTATTCAGTTACAATCCTAGCCCTTGTCCACCTGTCTCACCCCCTTCCCTCCGTCTCTCTCACGCACACACTACCTCCAGCTCGTATGGCCCGTCCAAGAGAGAGATTGGCTTTCGTTTTTGTTAATCGTGTGGCTATCGTATCGTAGCCGTGGAAAGTGGAGAGGACACCGGAGAGCCTCGGGGGTGGCGTGAGCGGGAGGAGGGGGGTATTTATGCGGTGGATCCAGTCGGGGCTATTACTTACACCTGTACAGTTCAACGAAAGGGCTTGGGATAACTTCAGAACTAGACCAAAGTAGGCGAAGGGTGAAAAATTATCAGTAAAATGTTGTGGATATGACTAATTTGAGCTCAATACTATTCTCATTTGACCTAAAATTGCTAATCTGGAGATGGTGCATTTTGTCGGTGTAATTCTTCATTCTTCCAGGAGTGATACATAGTAGAAAGGCTTCAAAGTTGTCACCTGGACAGCGTTTTCAAAGATTGTGACGCGTTGACTCTCATCCGAAATTCATTTTCAAATTGAGATTGGTCAGATTTAATCAAATTAAAAATGACTTTCAGATGAAAGTTGTAACACTTTTCAGATGACAACTTTGAAGCCTGTCTGTTCAATTTGGTTTTGTGGAACATGCGATACAGTGTTTTTTGCAAAAGTAACTGAGTGCAAAACACCTATCTATGCTTTTGTCTTCACTGACTTTCCAAGTTTCAGGACTATTTTAGGACTAAGCTAAAATTTTACGTGGTGCCACAGAAGATTTAACTACAAGGAAAGTAAAAAATGTGAATACAATCTGGTCTAAATTAAGTAAACACTAGAACTGCAGGGTCCGAGCACCACCAAGATAAGCTCAAGTACCATCAGTCGTAAAAGTACAACAGCTCGAGAAACACTGAACTATTGTAACGGGCTATTCAAAAGAGCTATCAAACAGCTGCAAGTCCTGCTAGAACCAAGAAACACAATCATTTAGATTCAGATCAGATTAGTCCTGTGCTTAGGTCTTTGCACTGGCTTCTGTGGCACAGAGAATGTACTTTAAAACAGCTGTGTCTGTGTTTAAGTCTCTCCATGGACTAGCACCAAAGTACATCTCTGACATGTTAGTGCCTTATGAACCATCTCGGACTTTGAGGACTTCAGGGGTTGACCTCCTGGTGCCAGAGTCAGGATTAGATGTAGAACATTGTGAGTTGCTTCAAAACAAAAAATATGGCATATGACAATAGTTATTATTATAACAAAATAATGACTCTTAGACATGAAATTATGATAAAAATCAAAGTTTCAGCCACAAATGTGTATATTGTAAAATCTAGTTTAAAAAAATCTGTAAATCTAGCCTAAAAAAAAGTAATCTGCAACCTTCAAAATTCATGAGAGACTTTAAAAGAAAAAAAGTCACTATAAAGAGGTGGACTTGGCAACCTTGAAGTTAAAGGACTGTACTCGATTTTTTTGCAACAAGATAACTTAAAAGCACTGATGCCTTGTTAATGTATCTATTCAGGTGGAAATTAGTCCCCAAAGTCCTGTCTATGTCTTATAAAATCGCGTTTGTGTGCAGCTTTTTCTGTTTTTGTTTTTAGCATTGTGGCTAACTGTTGTTAGCATAGTGACTCACCTCGCTGCTAACAGCTGTGAAAAAACATTAAAACTCATCATGATGAACAATTCTGAAGCTCAGAATGCATTAGCTACGAGAGGAAATCATGTAGCCTGAAGGAAAAAGGTTAAAATTAATTATTTCTGTTTGTTTACATTTTTAGGATGCAAAAATCAGGTACAGTCCCTTTAAGAGAAGAAGGTTGGAAAAAATGGTCAATATTTGAAGAAACAGATGTTTTAAATAGAGAAACAGGAAATCCCATCATGACTATTTAATTTAAAATGCAAATTACAACATTGATGAGTGCACAACTCGATTTTTATCACAATATTTCCAAACCCTGGATAGCAGCAGATCTAAAAACACTGGATCTCAATTCTTTGTACAACCCTGCCACAAATGTTCTTCTCATGTCAGTCTGTCTCATCCATTACTAATAGAAACACATTACAAGAACCAGCCTGTACTTGACAAAGCCTTACATTGTCGCTACATTCTCTCTTCCTTTTGACGGAAACCCAAGCGCCGCTATCTGCCCCTCCGGTCCGCAGATGGGACGACGATACTCGGAGTGGGTAAGTGTCTGAGGAGGAGACAGTGGAGAAGGCTCAATGGGGAAGAGTGAACCCGCCGTGGCCCCGCAGGTTTCGGATCGCAAGGCTCTATGCGGCTATTCTTCTTAACTAAACAATGGAGCAGACAGCAGACAGACGCTAACAGCACGCTAACGCTAATATCAATTATTTACAAGTCGGGAGTGAAAGTGGTGCGTCGTGCCAGACTGTTGTGGAATGGTTTGGAAGAAGAGGTTTTCGAAAATAGATAGAATAGAATAGTGATCAGCCAAAATAAGTTGTTTACATAGAAATTTCTGATGTGCTAATTTTATTCTGTTGTGTTAATGATAGCTAGCATTAGCAGTACCTAATTTTAACTTGTATAATGCACTGGGGTTGGATTATGTTGGACCCATTTTGTGCTTATGGACAAACAGTCAACAGCTAATGCTAACTTGTGCTAGCTTTGTTTAGCTAATTTTATTCTGTAGTGTTGAAGATGGCTAGCTTTAGCAGTACCTCATTTTAATCTTGTTTAATGCACTGGGGTTGGATTATGTTGGACTCATGTTGATTTTTTACATGGACAAACGGTAAACAGCGAATGCTAACTACTAGCTTTGTTTTGCTAATTTTGTCAGTTAGTGTGTATGTTAGGTTATTAGGGTTTTCCAATTTTGACTTAATTTACGCCTGTTGTAAACATAATTTTACCTACATCAAGAACATGCTTGAAAATATATAAAAAATAAAAGGAAGAAGAGCAGAGTACTAAACTGATGACATCACACTATAGGGAGACAAGGGCATTTTACATTTTCACATTTTTATGACCCTGTAAATATAAATGAAAAAAAATAAATATATATATATATATATAAACTTTTTATGTCTCAAGTGAAGTCTGTTATCATAGACAAGTTTTGGCCTGCGAGGCAACTACCTAGTGTGATGTCATCATTTATGAACAGGAAGTAGACTTTTTAAAATTTTGTTTATAAAAAAAACTGCAAGACTGGGATGAAATTTGAAATCTTATATATAATTATACTAACTTCATTTGCACGGGTGGTGAACTGGTCAGAGGAGCTGAAGTTTCAGCTGTCATCCTTGAACGACCACACCATGAGTCGACCTACTACCACCACCAGGGGCAAAGTACATTTTTATTGAATTATTATTGAATTACCGACACTGTAAGTCCTCCATTAAAAAAAATGTTTCTATGTAACATGGTTTTGATGTAATTCAGGGGGTCTGGGAGAATTCTTCCCCAGGAGAATTTCTGTGCAATTTCCTGCATTTTGGTAAGTTTTATGATGTGACAATTTCATTATGTGATGTAATTTCACTATAATTAAAAAGACGCAAGTCAGTAAATCAAAAAGCCCCCCCTCCATAGTGGCCAGAGTTTGGGGGCCCAGCCCCACATATCCTTAGCTCCGCCCCTGTAAATCTGGGCTTTAGGAGCGTCAGTCAGACTCAGGACTGTCCTGTGTGATCAGAGCAAAGAAAACACTGCTGCACACACTTTTGTCAGGGCAGTGTGTAAACTTTTGTTTTATGTGCCATTCATTTTGTGGCTTACTGATGTAAATAGGCCAATGTGAGTCAGACTGAAGGGAAGTAGTCTTCTGAAAAGGCTTTTCCTCACTCCACAGATCAGATGCTATTAGTCCCGCAGTTAAAATACCCCCGGACAGGTGCGCAAAATTTGTATTGCAATATTGCGGTTATAATGACGGCCCTAGTTCCATCTACAAAATGGAATTGTCAAAACCCCAAATATGCCAAATCTAGCGTCATTCAAGCACAGACTAGTAACTAAAGTTTTTCCTACCTTGCAGTTTTACCAAATAAAATCTAGATCCACTTTAAAACCGGATGTCTTTTTGTGCAGAGCTTGTGTTTACACTTAAAACTACAGAGCCTCAGCTTCACAAAGAGTCCACTCATTTGTCCAAAGGGTTAAATTATTTTTCTTAAACAAATTCATTCATACACAAAAATCCCATTCAAACATAGCAACAGTGTCAATGAAAGTGAGTAAACATGGTACAGAGGAGGCCTGTGCGCTGAATAGCCTCAGACTCAAGTATCTAAGCGCTGGTTTCGGATCACAGTCCTCAGATGCCCCACTGTTAGCCTATTCTTCACTATTCAGAGCTGATGTATGGGCCCCGGAGCCTCTGAGGGCCCCCTGCAGTGATCACAAGCCGTCCTCATTCAGACGGGGACACAGTGTTCGGAGCAGACCTGTGCGTGACCCGCCATCCCAGGACGGCTGCTTTAGAAGGAGATTCCACCGAGAAGGAGAGAGCAAAGGGATTTTTGTGGAATCTTCACATTTGAGACTTGCATATTTGAGTTTTTCAAGGAACTGATGTGTATTTATTAGGATTTAGAAAGTTTCACTCGAAAAGAAACTTTATGAGTTGTGTATGTTTCTTTTATGTAACTTTGCAAATGATTGGCCAATAATATTTAGGATAGAAGAGCAGCTGTAAAGAATACAGCTTGTGTATGTTTTCTATGTAGAAACTGGAACTTCGGACTTGATTTGGACTTGATTTTGGGTGAAAGACATGAGGCTTAACTTGGACTTGAGACGTAAATACGCGAAGCCTGACTCAGGCACAAAGCAAAATACTTGAAACTTGACTTGGACTTGCAGCTAAAAAACTTGAGACTCGACTTGGACTGTAGACTTGAGGACCAAAAGACTTGGAACTTGACTTGGGACCAAAAGACTTGAGACTTGACTTGGTCTTGGGAGCAAAAGACTTGAGACTTGACTTAAACTTGCAGCTAAAAGACTTAAGACTTGACTTGAGACCAAAAGACTTGAGACTTGAATTGGGTCCAACAGAGTTGAGACTTGACTTAGACTGTCTTGAAACTTGACTTGGACTTGATATTGAAAGATTTGAGATATGACTTGGACTTGCAGCTAAAAAACTTGAGACTCACTTGACTTGGACTTGGGTTTGGGACCAAAAGAATTAAGACTTGACTTAAACTTGGGAGCAAAAGCCTTCAGACTTGACTTGGGTCCAAAGACCGGACGTGACTTGCAGCTATTAGACTTGGGGCCAAAAGACTTAAGACTTCACTTGGACTTGAGACCGAAAGACTTGAGATACGACTTGGACCTGCAGCTAAAAGACTTGAGACTCACTTGACTTGAACTAGGGACCAAAATACTTTAGACTTGGCTTGGACTTGGTAGCTAAAAGACTTATAACCTCACTTAGACTTGGGATTAAAAGATATGAGATTTACTTGGACTTGCCGCCAACAGACATGAGACTCACTTGACTTGGACTTGGGACCAAAATACTTTAGACTTGGCTTGGACTTGCAGCTAAAAGACTTATAACTTGGGATCAAAAGATATGAGAATTACTTGGACTTGCAGCTAAAAGACTTATAACTTCACTTAGACTTGGGATCAAAAGATATGAGATTTACTTGGACTTGCAGCTAAAAGACTTGAGACTCACTTGACTTGGACTTGAAGCTAAAAGACTTGAGACTCACTTGACTTGGACTTGCAGCTAAAAGACTTGAGACTCACTTGACTTGGACTTGCAGCTACAAACTTGTGAACCATTTACATTGCTTTGTATAAAAGGTTCTAAAGATTTATTTATTTATTTCATTATTTACTGTTTGAACCCACTGATAAAAAGCTTGTTTACTGCCTGTATTGTATCTCTGGTTTAAAAACGCTATTATATTTGTAAAACAATTTGCACTGAAACATCCTTAAGATAAACACAATCTGTTTACTTCTCAGTGAATAGACAAAGACTTCCATACAAACAATAAACCTAACTGTATTCAACAACCTTCACCTATAAGACACCACAGAAACTGAAGCCTTCTTAACATCCTTCAACTGTAACTGTTCAAATCAAATAAACAAAACTGAATGAGACAAAAAGTGCCTTTGTTGTTGTGCTTATTGACGAGTTTTATAAGTAAAAGATCATTCGGCGCAGTTCCACTAGTGTCTTTATAGACCTGTTGCGCTCACTAGTGACAATAAAAGTTGAATATTATATGCAGCTGTAAGACTGAAGGACATATTTGTTTGTCTCATAGTTCTTGTAAATGTCATTGTTCTCATATTATCTGCTTGAGAACAATTGATCTGTATGAATGCCTGTTAGAAAGTTACAATATCAACGTTTAGCTTTGGACTACATTTATCATCTATCTTTTTTATCTTGCAATGTTAAAGGCGGTTATAAAACTATATAATTGGTTTAGAAATTGAGGATTCATTTTGCATGCAGGGATTTAGAAATAATCAAAAGAAGACGGAAACCAGAGCATTTAGAAGGGTTGTCAAAGCTCCATTTTGACGAGGAGTGGACTAGAAGTGAGTCAAGATTGAGATTTTTGTACTTGGAATACTAGTATCGACAAAACCTCCAATATTGCACATTTTCAGGGGTACTCCAACCAAATCTCTGATTGAATACTGCCCTGTTTACTTCTGAATAGATGACTTGCAACATAACTTCCCGTGCAGCTAAAGGATGCCGCCTCTTTTTAGGTGAAAACAAAGCTCGCGTCCATTGAAATTAATAAAACTTCTCTATGGTAAACTTCAGATACACGACTAAAAACTGCATTTAATGATTTGTGTCACGTAGTAAAAGACAAACGGAAGGCAAAAGACCAGCGGTTTGACTTTAGATGCTTCACAGACAGAATGGTAAACGTTTTAAACTGACACTCTTCACCCAATGCTAATCATAAGTGAGTGTATCAGACGTGTGTATTATGATTATAGATAATACATTATCTAATATCATAGATAATAATATTGGATAATATGTATGTATTATCTAATATTATGTATTAAACACCAGTAAATTTTTTATGAGAATTACATACAAGTAAATATATCAATTATTCCACAATATGATTTATCTTTTTTGTGCTATGCTAGCTTAATGTTTCTATAGCTAAAATTGGGCTTGTTTGTTTTATTTAGGTACAAAATTTATTGTGTTTGATTTTGTTAAGTTAAATTAAATGTCTGAGGTCTTGTCTTCACCGCAGTGTGGACATATGGTCAACAAAAAAGTATTAAACTAGCAGTTAACGTATGCCTGTGGACTCATTCTACAGCTAGTAGACTAGTTATTGCTAACAATAATGGACATTATTATAATCCAATATCAAACACACAAAGCCTGGTCAACTTTACATCATTTATTTGTCATAAAATTACTAAACTATCTCTCTAAAATGAGTTACTTCTAAAGACAGCCAGTGTGTGGAGCCGTTCACCTAAGGCAGAGAGAAGCTAGCGCTAGTCAGCAGATATTTTAATAAAACACAATCTTTTTAGATTGTTGGCTGATTGCCTCACACACACATCATTAGAATTGTGCGGCTGTTTTTATGCCTCTAGCTTGTTTTCAATTTCTATGGCCAAAAGGAGAGAAGTAGTGAACATTTTTATCTAACGTCATAGACTAGCATAGATTTATTTAAAAGGATCGTATGTTGCAAGCCATCTACGAGGACTTGTAGACGCCGCAGCAGCTCTCTGACCCTGTGGAGGCTCTTCAAAACATAAAAATACACAATATAAACAAAAAATATATATACATAATATCTTTGTGATGCTTCTTTTAGCCTTTATAGGAGAAAGACTGGTTAAACGGACAGTAAAAATGATTCAACAGCAGCGCTAACAGCTAACGTGCTAACTCAAACTTTACTTGGGAGCAAAAGACCTGTTTTTAAAGTGAAAAATGCTACTAAAATATGCCAAAATTCCTAATATTCTAGCTCATTGTTAGCTTTTTGTTAAAGGACTGAGGTCACTTCTTTTGTGTGATTATCTTTTCAAGGCTTGATTGCTTCTTTCTGAAAGTCTGGCAACACTGGTCAGCTACTCTGAGTGAATAATTATATTTAGCCATTTAGCCTGATCTGGCTCCAAGAAAACTACAATATACATTTTTTGTCGTATCACCCAACCCTAAATATGGATGCGGGCGCTTTATGTGTACATACCGTCCCCACTCTTAGCTCCGTTTCCCCCTTGAATCTCTCTCTCCGGGATACAAACAGGACTTCTGACGCTAACATATTGTCCCATAGCGTTTGCACTGGTAGCGGCCATTATCACGGCGGGGGTCCAATCAGATTCATTGTCTGTCACACACCAGCACTCGGAGCGCGGCTGACCCTCCATCTTTGATTTTCAGTGTGTTAGCGCCGCGGCTCTTTCATGTGCTCCGGCGTTGACAAATCACATTATAGACGGGTTGTTAGCGGCGCTGGGAGCTCTATGGATCGGTGACAAGGGCAACGCGAGTGAAGCCGATAGACTGAGGGAGAGGTTGGGAAATGTGTTGTAAAAAGTGAGGTATTGACTGGCTTTTTAAAAACATTAAGTCAGTCTAATAGAAATGTGTTAAAAAATAGCAAATTTATAAGATTGGGCGATAAAACGATAATATCATCGGTCACAAAATTTTTGACAAATCATTTTAATATCATTTGTACAAAAAAAAAAAATTCTTCAAGTTCGCTATGGACAGAAGAGGAGTCGCTTGAACGGGACAGAGGTGAGCGAACTAACTTTATAAACTGTCCAAATATGCATTTTTGAGTCATTTTAGCCTTAATTAGTGGGCAGACAATAATATCGTCTATCATGAAATAATTGGAAGACGATATGACAATATTTTAAAAAATGGATGTCGCGCAACCCTAACTTATTACTTTAGGTTTTCTCATGGGGAAAAAAAGTATAAAAAGTTCAGATTTTAGGCCTTAAAAAGTCTTAAACTTTTAAGAAAATGTTTGCATGGGTCTTACATTTTTTTAATGAAGCAATGTCTGTCAGATTTCTCAAACAATTTCACACTGCTGAAGCTTTTTTTCTCAAAAATTATCCAAAACTATTTGTAATAATTAGGGTGGAAGGTAGCAGAGAGCTCTGGCTTCCCATTAAGGAGATCATGGGTTAGGGATGTTTATCATGTCTTCTTAAAGTATTCATGAAAGCGTTTTCTTCCATATCAGTATCGGTAAGAGATGGTTTATTACCTGACTAGTTTTCAACGGTGAGGTAAAAATAATAATCCTGTTTGTTCACCAACTCCAATAAGTCTGTCTGTTATTGTTATTAGCATAGTGGCTAACTTCCGTTAACATACCAGCACATCTCTCTCCTAACAGTTGTGAAAAAAGCCTAAAACACATTGTGGTGAACAACTCAGCGGCTCAGAATCTAGTCTTGTCCCTTTAGGTTTAAGTAAGTTTATTTTTGTAGCATTTTTGAGGACTATAAACAATACTCGATATTAAAACATTCTAAATTAAAACAACATTCATAATATTGTCTAAAATATGATATATTGTTTGCCTTTAAACAGTATTATTGGTAAGATTGGTACAGTGTCTTGCCACATGCGCAGATGATATCCCCAAACAAGAGCTTTCCTTTGTCCTTTCCTTCTGATCAGCTAGCTTTATAGTCAAATGAAACTTCAAAATCACACTTTACCTGGACAACGCCTCTTTTTATAAACAAGTACTGTAATTTCTGGCCTATTGAGCGCACCTGAATATAAGCCGCACCCACTAGATTTAAGTAAGAAAAATGATAAAGTACATACATAGGCCGCTCTTGTTAATAGTAAGTCTATGAGAATCTATCATTTTGCTGCATTGCCTTATAAGCCGCATAGTTCAAAGCTCATGAAAAAAGTAGCGGCTTATAATCCAGAAATTACGGTAAATACGATTCTTTTGCTGCTCTGCCATTTTAAGAGTTTAAAAGTTATTTCAAGTTTTTTAAAACCCAGGAAGTGCGCTCTGTTTCACTCAGAGCAAGCCTCCGTTAGCATACTGACACAACTCAACTCATGCTAGCTTCTGAAAGTTGTGAACCATTTTTAAATTTTAGGGAAGCAATTTCTTTCTAATTCTTCTCAACCACAATTTGCTCTTCCACTTTATTTTTTCACGTTGTTAAAATATATATTAAACATTCTGAAATACGACTTGCAGATGCATAAACATAAACACAGCCTGTTGTTGCATTGAGAGGCTAACGCTTGTCAAACCGGTTATGTCTCGAGTGTTAGCGCCCGAGGACCTGATTTGAAACTGAGTGAGTGGGAGGGCATCTGGTCCTGTCTCATATGTACACATTTATAAAAGACAGTCTGTGACACCTGTAAGCTAACGTCAAACAATACACGCTAAAATGTAAGCTGTTTTTCATGCCTAGATAAAGATGTTTTGCCTGCCTGATCCGTACGTGGGCAGCTAGGCCTAAAGACAGTCATTCAAAAGAACTTTATTGAACCGAGACAAAGCAAACAGCTGAGGAAACAATGTTTAAATAGTGTTTATGTCATTTTTGAGGGCTTTTTTCAATACTTTTGTTGATTGTGATGTTTTCAAATCCTCAATTCTAAAAGTTTGAAGATTTCTTGTATTTTATAGCAGATATACACTAGGCTGAAGTTATGTAAATGACCTTTAGCTTCTGATGCAACAGAATTCAAAGTTCAGTGACAGCCTGTTTGATTTCCAATGTTGTTGTAAAGTCAGTCCATTTAACGATCAGACAAGTTATTGACGACAGACAGACAGAACCAAAGATATGATCCAAGGACACATATTGTATTTTTCCATATTTAGCAATAAACTATGTAATACGTAGAACAGTTATTTAAATTTTGTTTATTATAAAAGACAAAACTGATCTAAAACGACTTAGAAATATAAGTAGATGCATTGACTGTTAAGCTCTGCCTCTTCATTGTAAAATTTTACTTTATTGGTAATATTTGAAGATGGTTACATGGGGATTTTGAACCCTACTCTGAATATGGATTTTTCTTAGTAGTACAGACTGGTGGGCGAAGATTGGTTGTAGGTGAAAAGGGATTTTTCTGATCCTTTGAGCATCAGCTGCAGGATATTTATGGGAGTATTGATACTGAAATATCTATATATCGATACTGAGTCTAAATTTTCAGTTTCAAAATGAAAATATTGCTACAAATTTGCATTGTGTACATTTTGCAATGGCATTCATTTTGGACTTTTTGGGACCATCTCTGTTTGAGAGAGAAACCCCCCCCCAAAAAAAACCCTGAAAACCCCCAAATGAATCTATAAAAACCTCTGCACTTGAACCCAGCTCTCTGAAGGACATTTCTAAAGTTGAGTCTCCGAGGTGACAGGGTGACTTGGGCGACACATCACAGGGTGCTGCTGCTGCTGGTGGTGAATATGCATGTGCGTCTGGAGGAGCATATGTGCCCTGCTCTTTAACATGTATAATGAGACGTGTCCCGTAAACACACGTGACCCCGGACAGGACCAAAACAGACTATCAAAGACTGGGAAACACTCACATGTCTGTCAGAAAGAGGAGAGCGGACTGGAATAAGGAACAAATGCACCTTTCTGCAGCCTAAAACTCTATTTGCACAGGATAATATTTACCTCATATTTACATGGGGGTTGTCTGGCAGGGAGGAGGGGTTGTGGGCATGTGGGATTGTTTTTAATGCACTGTAAAGCACTTTGTCTGAAAAGCGCTTTATAAATCCAATTGACCTATGAATGTCTGTGTGTTTCTTTTAAAGCAGACCTGTTGTGATTTTTCTGTATATTTAGGAAGAAACTATGGCAAATTATCATCAATTAGTCACATTTTGTTCATTGCAAAACAGCTTAGAAATAAAAAAGGGTTAATTGACTTCCTGTTTGGATAAGCTCCGCCTCTTCATTATAAAACTTTACTTTAATTATCCACCGAATTAAATCATACTATTTTTTGTTGTTGGAAAGAGTCTTAATGACAACTTTGAACTCTACATGTTTTATTTGCTTACGTTAATTTTATATAATCTCAAGTAAATGCAGACAAGTGGGCTGGGATAGGTGGTAGGTGAAGACAGATTTTCTGAGCACTGGAGCATTAGCTGCAGGACAATACAAGATTAATCAAGCATGAATCAATTCAAATACAACTTTGGATAAACTAATGATGAGAGAACACTGCAGTAACAAGGGAAAAAAAAGTAGATTTTACAGAAAAGATCCCCTTTAATCCATTTACGGTGATAAAGTTCAAACCTCCCTCCCCACACATAAACTACCTGACCTCTGATACCTTTACCACCATAACAAAGCTACTTTGAAAATACACTCTTTCATAAATATTTTCTGATGGAACAAGAAAAAGACCAGAATTAAAGCTTTAGCTTTATATAAGGGCGAGGGTCTTCCAAATTTTGAATGGTGGTGCTTTGTATTAAGATCACTTACTGCATGGTTTAAGTCTGGGGAATCAGCTAACCTGGCTAGCCAGATGGATTGTCTCATGATATTTGTGATTTCACAAACTCAAGATAATCCATCTGGCCTTCCAGCCGCCTGATTGGTTTGGGAGTTCAACACAGCGGGTTAGCGGCCCAATCACATTGCAGCAGGGGGGGGTTGGTTGCAATGATGATAGAAAATACCACTTGAATCAAACAAAACAAAGATGGCAGCTCTGTGGATGTACGTGTTTCTGCTGCGTTTTGATTCTGTTTTAGCAGAAATACGGAATATTTTCTGTTTGAAAGCAGAGAAAAGAGGAGTGTGTGACACTTGTACTGTCCCGAATGGACATTGCATACTGTCTGCAGGATTTGTCTCTCCTTGATTTGTGACCTGACTTGGACTTGTCTCTCCTTGACTTGGGACCTGACTTGGACTTGTCTCTCCTTGACTTGGGACCTGACTTGGATTTATCTCTCCTTGACTTGGGACCTGACTTGGATTTGTTTCTCTTTGACTTGGGACCTGGCTTGGATTTGTCTCTCTTTCACTTGCCTCTCTTTTCATTTATTTTATTGTACTAAATCGAGTGTAGCACCTTTAAGTCCACAGAATGGTACAAGATGTAGCATCACAATTTTGTGAGATACAAATGGTCTAAAAAGTTCTAAATCTTCAACAAGCCCGCTAATATCTGCACTGTTGCTAGGACAACAAAAAAGCTATTTTATAACATTTCTGCGAAACACTCTCCAAAGAAAAAATTATACCACGAAAAGCACATTTTATCAAGTGTTCTTAACATACTTTTAGCACTCAGTCAGAATGTTCAGGAGCATTTTCTAATGAAAGAATGTGTGTGCATGACCTCTAAACAGCCTAAATAGAACATTTTGAATTCTATTTGTAACATTTTTTCCTGCACACAATATGCTCACAGACAACAGAACTGGAAGCTGTGGTTCGGTAATTGCCTCCGTTTGTTGAAGTTGTACATGTTATTCGAGTAACAAGTGTCTCTAAGCATGTCTGAACGGCCTTTTGAACATCGAGTGCTGCGTTCACTGACCCTGAGCTCTTTGTCTGAGACTATGGCATGAGCGCTCTAAAAAATGACCTCACCCACAATAAACCCAACCAAGTCCACACAACTCAACCTTTTCCACCAAACAATCAGCATTTTTAAGCAACATTTCACCAAGTTTTAAATAACATTAATAAGTAAAAAAGACCCAAGTTTGTTATAGCAAACTCAAATATATTGATTGAACTAAAAGCAACATTTTACATTGTTTGCGTGTTTTTTTTTCTTAAATCCAAATGTTTGAGGCAGTTGAACTGATTTAAGTTACATTTCAATTGTCTCTGCATAAAGTTTTTGTGTTCATACATTTTTATTCGACTTATAGATTAGCAAAATGTGACTCAAAAAAAAAAAACACTGGCAACTCATTACCTACATTTTTTTAGTTTTGTGGGTATGTTAAGGTTATGGCCTCAGAAAATTTTAAATAAAGAAAGAAATTACAAAAGTTTGCATTACTTTTTTATGTGAGCAGAACCTTTTTTAGCCTTTCAAATAAACTGGACTGAACTGAAATTATAAATGAAAGCATGGATATGGATTTTTAGTGGATGTCAATGAAACTAACCATTTTACGCAACACTTTTGTTTTTGCTCCCATTTTTCATGAGATGGACTTGAAGATCTAAAATTCATTCCAGATACACAATATTATCATTTCTCTCAAACACTGTTCACAAATCTGTCTAAATGTGTGATAGTGAGCACTTCTGCTTTGCTGAGATGATCCATCCCACCTCACAGGTGTGCCACATCAAGATGCTGATCTGACATCATGATTAGTGCACAGGTGTACCTTATACTGCCCACAATAAAAGGTCACCCTGAAATGTGCAGTTTTGTCTCACAGCAAAATGCCACAGATGCCACAAGCAGTGAGGGAGCGTGCAATTGGCATGCTGACAGCAGGAATGTCAACCAGATCTGTTGCTCGTGCATTGAATGTTCATTTCTCCACCATAAGCCGTCTCCAAAGGCGTTTCAGAGAATATGAAAATGTCCCAGTTCTTGCATGGCCAGCATACTCACCGGACATGTCACCCATTGAACATGTTTGGGATGTGCTTGACCGGCGTATACGACAGCGTGCACCAGTTCCCACTAATATCCAGCAACTTCGCACAGCCATTGAAGAGGAGTGGACCAACATTCCACAGGCCACAATAGACAATCTGATAAACTCTATGCGAAGAAGATGTGTTGCACTGCATGAGGCAAATGGTGGTCACACCAGATACTGACTGGTTCTGAGTCCCCAGACCGCCAATAAAGCAAAAACAAAATGCACATTTCAGGGTGGCCTTTTATTGTGGGCAGTATAAGGTACACCTGTGCACTAATCATGATGTCAGATCAGCATCTTGATGTGGCACACCTGTGAGGTGGGATGGATTATCTCAGCAAAGCAGAAGTGCTCACTATCACACATTTAGACAGATTTGTGAACAGTGTTTGAGAAAAATGGTAATATTGTGTATCTGGAATGAATTTTAGATCTTTAAGTCCATCTTATGAAAAATGGGAGCAAAAACAAAAGTGTTGCGTAAAATGGTTAGTTTCATTGACATCCACTAAAAAATCCATATCCATGCTTTCATTTATAATTTTTGGTAAAACTACATCCAACACTGTTTTCTATCAAATAAATCTCTCTCTTTCTTCTTTCTACCCCCATCCATTCTCTTGCATTCTTTCTCTTTCTCCATCTTTCTCTTTCTTCTCTCTCCACTTTTTTTCCTCTCTATCTCTCTTACTCCTCTCTTGCTCTCTTTTATCTCAACCCAGCCTCTCTATTCTCTCTCTTTCTCTTCTCTCTTGCTCTCTCTCATTTCACTTTCCCCTCTCTCTCTCTTTCTCCCTCTCTTTCTCTCCCTCTCTTTCCTCTCTCTATCTCTTTATTAAAAGTTAACTAAAAAGTTAAAAATCTTTGACTCACATTGTCAAGTTATATGGACACAGATATTTAAGTTGATTTACCTTTTGACAGTGTTGACTTTTTGGTTAATCAAATTTATAAATTGATAGAATGAAAAAGCAAACGTCATTTAAATCTTAATATAACTTAAACCAATTCAACTGTCTTTACTTTACTTAAAACATTTGATTTAAAGAAAAACAACAACAATAGGAACTAATCTGTGTTGAACTCAAATATAAATAAATAAATAATCTAAACTTTTAGGTTACTCAAAAATGATAGGTTAATAGCATTAGATAATTTTAAGTGTATAGAAATTACTTAACCACCTTAATACTTTGTGACAACCCGTGGTTGCACCTCATTCAGAGACACCCTCTATCTCACAACCCTGGAAAAATACAGCACAGTCCCACATTGCCGGTCCTGCACAAAATCACACCCCTCACTACATTATGCAGCCATGCCCGTCCCTCTGCTCACTCACCCATTCGCTCGCCGTGCGCGCCTCCGCCCCAAACTTTTCCTAACTTCAATTTCAAATATCAGTCCGCCACAAACTGAGAGAGGAGCGGTGACAGAGACGTCCTGGTGATCTCGGCTACAGCAGCACGGAAAAGTTTAAAATACGAGGCTGCCTTAATCCCTCGTACCCGCTATCTTGGATGCCCTGTTGTCGGGCTGTTGTCAATCTCGAACAACAGAGAAAAAGAAGTTTTATCTGCCAGGTTAGGGATGTTCATCATGTCTTCTTAAAGTACTTAAGTTAAAGCGTTTTCTTCTATATCAGACAAGTATCGGTAAGAGATGGTTTATTACCTGACTAGTTTCGTGAACCGTCGAAACTAGTCAGGTAATAAACCATCTCTTACCGATACTTGTCTGATATAGAAGAAAACGCTTTAACTTAAGTTTTATCTGCCGCACCGAATGCGGAAGTGAGACGCCGGTCAGTGACGTCACCGCGTACGTCTAACTCTGACCATCTGTGCTCTGTCTCTACCCTGTACCGCTGAACTGTGTGTGTGTGTGGTCAACTGTCCATTTGCTGTCGGGCCTAAAACTTGGGCGAGAAAGAAAAAATTATTGTGGAACAACTAAACTCTGGGAAACAAACAAAGGACTTTGTAAATGAACTTTGGGGGGTGTAAATCTCGTTATTTGTGTGTGAATTGTAAATACACTTGTGGAGGAAAACTTTATTTTTTGTCTGTTATGTTTTGTCACTCTGTTTTTTTATTTTGTTAAAGGGCATACACCTTGAAGTGTATTGTCCTTGTGTGACAGTTAAATAATATTATAAGCACAAACTCATTTAACAAACAACTCAAAAATAATACAAAAATTTATATCCCATTGTCAGGAGGGATACCTGGCTGGCACCTCAGTTAAAAAATAAAAGTCAACAAACCCCACTAAAACATCATAAAACAGCAGTAAAACCATCACAACTTACAACTTAAGATTTTCAAAAATGAATCTTTCTGACTATTTTTCTTGTATTATTATAACTTAAAATATTATGCCAAATATTATCTACAAAAAAGTTGAGTTTTATCAGAATAGTAAATAAAAAAATAGGCCTACTTTAATAAAAAAATTACAAAAGTTAGAGTCATCTGAACTTTTAAGTAAACTGGACTCAATCATTTCAACTATCATGAGCTTCTGGGTTTACAGTGGCCATAAAAATGCTATACAGTTGTCACGGAAACGCATAAAAAAAAAACCTAATCCCGAGCCTAATCCCCATGGAGACAGAGACATCGGGGTCGCTCTGGCGTGAACAATGCTATTTTTACACGGTGCATGAAGGATAAGGCTGGATTTTTGACTTTGGACAAAAATCCCTCCGTCACGGTACAAAACTTACAACATTTTTTTTTTTTTTTTTACATCCTGGTATTACAAGTTTAGAGCTGACCCCAAAAAACGGTCTCAAACTTCCGCAGAATCCTATAAAACAAATTGTGGAATGATCTGGACAAAAGACAAATCAATCAACTTAAAATGATATTAAAAAAAAAATGATAACAAAACAAGAAAACTTAAAAAAAAAAAAAAATCCGAATAATTTGTATTGTTTTGATGCAGTTTCACAAATTCAATGACATTCGTGGAAAAAAACAAAATAATCTGAAATGAGACTTTGGAACAAACCTTGGATGCATTTTTTTTGGATTGTTTTTCTCCTCGGGCTGATTTGATTTGAAGATGTCTCGTCCAAAAAAAAAAAGACAAAATCACCAATAAAAAGACAAGGACAAAGGGCCTAATATAGCCTACTCTTTTATTGGTATTTAAGGCCTGATTAGATTCATGTGTTTTGTAACTGAGTTGAAACAGTTCCAAGGAAAAAGCACAAAACCAACCTCTCTCTCTTTTTCTCTTTCCTCTCTCTCTTCTCTCCCTCACTCTCTCTTCCTTCCTCCCTATCCTCCATATCCCCTTTTTTCCTCCCTCCCCCTCTCTCTCTCTTTCTTTCCCTTCTTCATACCCACCACCCTCTCCCTCCCTCATTCCCCCACCACTTTTTTGTTATCTCTCTCACTCCCTTATTTTCTCCCTCTCTCTCACTCTCTCTCTCTCCTTCCATCTCACCCATCCTCCATCTTTCTTTACTCCCCCCTTTTCTCCCTCTTTCACTCTTCCACTTTCTCCCTCCCTCTGACTTTCTCTCACTTCTTCCCTCCCTCTACTCCCCCTTTTTCTCCCTCTCTCTCTCCCTCCCTTCCTCCCTCTTTCCCCTTCCCTTTCTCTTCCTTCCTCCCTCCTTCTCTCTACTCCCTCTTTTTGTCCCTCTCTCCCCTCTTCCACTTTCTTTCACTCCCCCCTTCAATCTCTCTACTACTCCCTATTTTACTCCATCTCTTCCTCCTTCTTTTTCTCCCTCCCTTTTCTCTCCCTTCCCCCCTCTTTGTTTCTACTCCCTCTTTTTCTCCCTCTCTCACTCTTCCACTTTCTCCTTCCCCTTTCCTCTCTCCCTCTCTGCTTCCCCTTTCTCTCACTTCCTCCTTCACTCTCTCTCTACTCCCTTTTTACTCCATCTCTTCCTCCTTCTCTTTCTCCCTCCCCTTTCTCTCCCTTCCTCTCACTTCTTCCCTCCCTCTACTCCCCTTTTTCTCCCTCCCTCTCTCCCTCCCCTTTCTCTCCCTTCCTCTCTCCTTCTCTGCTTCTCCTTTCTCTCACTCCCCCCTTCACTCTCTCTACTCCCTTTTTTACTCCATCTCCTTCTCTTTCTCCCTCCCCCTTTCTTTCCCTTCCTCCCTCTTTCTTTCTACTCCCTCTTTTTCCTTCTAACTCTTCCACCTTCTCCCTCCCTCCCTCTCTCTCTACTCTCTCTTTTTCTCCCTCTCTCCCTCTTCCACTTTCTCCCTCCCCCTTTCTCTCCCTCCCTCTCTCCCTCTCTGCTTCCCCTTTCTCTCACTTCCTCCTTCACTCTCTCTCTACTCCCTATTTTACTCCATCTCTTCCTCCTTCTCTTTCTCCCTCCCCCTTTCTCTCCTTCCTCTCTGCTTCTCCTTTCTTTCACTTCCTCCTTCACTCTCTCTCTACTCCCTTTTTTACTCCATCTCTCCCTCCTTCTTTCTACTCCCTCTTTTTTTTCTCTCTAACTCTTCCACTTTCTCCCTCCTCTTTTTTCTCCCTCCCTCCCTCTCTCTCTACTCCCTCTTTTTCTCCCTCTCTCCCTCTTTCAGTTTCTCCCTCCACTTTTCTCTCCCTTCCTACCTCCCTCTCTCTATACTCCCTCTTTTTCTCTATCTCCCTCTCTCCCTTTCTCTATATCCATTTCTCTCTCTACTCCCCCCTTTCTCCCTCTCCCTGTCTCCCTATTCTATTTCTCCCTCCCGTTTCTTTCCCTTTCCCCTTTCTCTCCCTCTCTCTCTCTCCCTCACTTACTCTACTCCCTCTTTCTCTCTCTCTCTCTCTCTCTCTCTCTCTCTCTCTCTCTCCACCCTCCCTCGTGTGTGCGTGAGGTCAGAGGTCACGTCATGCCTTCACACGAGGCTTATCCGCAGAGGAGAGAGGCGATGCGGGAGTCCAACCTGTGAGGAATTTTCCGCTTTCATTTGTCTGTTTTATTTCTTTTAAGGGAATAGAAGTACTTTCTTAACATGCATGTGCGTGTCCTACCTCTCTCTCTAAGAAAAGCTTGTAGCTTGGAGGTGTAAGATTTCTGTCTAGCAACAAGGCTATACATTCTCTGCACAGCTAAAAACTGTCTAACCTTCGTTACCTAAGCAAACTAACAATACACCACCTTTCAGTTTGGAATGATAAATTCCAACCAGCTGCAGGGGCCCTGGACTCAAACCACTATAAATATGCCCTGCTTCTGTAACGATGTTTTGTGACAGCCAAGTTTTAGTTCGCGTTGTGAGTGTGTGTCTGGGTGCCAGCCCCCGGCTGCTCCGGCCGGGTCATGTCTTTCCTCTGTTTTTTGGTAATTTTGTCAATAAACCTGAAAAACTTCATCTTGGCTTTTTTGTGCTTTGCCTACCTGGAGATAAAAAACCCACAATTTGGTGCATTGGCCGGGAATCAAATAAAAAAGGTTGGCTTTTTTGGACTCTTCAAGAATCTACAATGGCAAGGAAAAGAGACGTTACGGTAGCGTCTGGACCTGAGAACAGAGGGGAGATCGATGTCCGGCCGCAGTAGTGGGGGCCTGAAGAAAAAACAAGAAAAAGAGAAAAAGAAAAGAAGAAAAAGAAAGAAAAAAAAAGCACAATGGCGCAAAGTTCTTCTGCACTTATTCAGCACAACCAATGGCGCAAACCAGCAGCAGCTTCTCTCCAAGTTATTTTGGGACGTCACCTCCAACCCATTCGCTCCAGCTCCAGCATACCAGCTGCGGCGGGGTGAGAGGCCTGGATCACACCGGAGGAGAAAAGGGGATTGTTGAACGGACAAATGGACAATCCTAATCCAATGAACGCAATTCAGCAACAATTAGACGAAGACATGTTTTCCTGATCTAATCTCTTTTAAAAGAGACTTCATCTGAGCTTGACTTTCTCGGATCCAACTGCTTTTGAGCTTTCATAAAGTTAACGGACAAGACAAATCCTTCAACTAAAACAAGCTGCAGTGGAGCCAAGGACGCGAGCCCTTTGACCTGCTGCTGACCAGAGCGCCAGAGTGACTGAGACCTGAGAGCCGACGATTTTCACGGACATTAAACTCACGAGACCGCTTCACTCTCGGACTTGTGAAACATGTCCTTTCCACGCTCAAAGTAAGGTCTTTGCAAAGCTCATGTCAGCATGAAGAAACCAGAAGATCGTCTAGGGGTTTGCTGTGTCCTGAACACATCAGGCGCTGAAGCTTTAAAATCACACACGACAAACTCATGTGATTTGGAGAAGTTGTTTCTGTATTACATCTGACTCATCAAGAACAAACAACTGGCATCTGTGCTTGGGACAATGATACAATGAAACCGAAAACGAAAGTACAGTCCACTGGAGATCCGGAACAAGAGGAGGGGAGAAGATCGGGACACCAAGAAGAAGATGAAATATCAGCAATATGTCCAAAATCAACAGCAGCTGTACCGCCGTGGTCAACGTTTCTCCACACACACACACAGCAAGAGGGGACCTGCCATTCCATGCCAAAAATAAACTGTTGCCTGTTGCATGGTGCTCAGCTCGGGAGATGCCATGGGAAGAAGAAGCAAGAAGAAGGATACTACAATGACCAGAAGATGTAGAAGGACAGTATTATTTCTCACTTTTACATTCACAACTAGAACTGTGCAATAGCCTACATCAAACTTTAGATAAGAATAGTGAATGGGTTTTCAAAATGTCCAAAATTGAATAGTGTATCGTTTATAGTTAAGATTAGTTAAGATACAACTTAGAATATTAGAGTAGTATGTCTACACTTTTATGATACATTTGCCAACATTTCACATTATTCACATGACATCCCAGCATTTCCTAGACTAATAATACTTCACATAGATATTTACACCACATAAATCTTATTTACATGTAGTTAGTTTTTGTTGTAACATAAAAGTCTAGTCACTAATGGAAAACACCAGATTAAAATAGCTTTAAGTGTCTTTAGATATTACATGACAAAGTACATTGTTGTTAATCAGAAATCGTGTTCACAATCTGAATCAGATCTGGGCAAACTATGCGGCGTAGACCAGTTTTAATCAAGCCCTTTTGAAAATAAGCAATAATCTTTTTGTTTTTCCTAATACACTTAGTTGTTATTCTACAAACTTCACGGTGCATGCGCAAAATTATACATTAATCAATTTAGGGTTTTTATTCATTTAGTCATTTATCTGATTATTACAGTAATGACAATTTGTTACACCAATGATAATAGTAACAGCCCTCCGCCACTTGGGTGGAATGTGAAAGTTTGCCCACTCTGATCTAGATTCATGACATTATTGTATTGACATTATTGAGTTATTTTAACTTAGACGCAGCCTATTGAGTAATAATCATCTGAATACTGTTACTAGATATGCCCAAAACTATTGAGATGTTCATTTTGCTAATATTGCCTAGCCCTAATCCACAACAAAAGTTTGTTTTTAATGATGCTAACTGTGTCCATTTGTGTTTTTTGATCCTAGAATGGTGACAGTATACATGTCTGTATTACAAGTATTGGCCTGGCCTCGAGACTGCTGTAATCAAAATGACAAGTGGTAATTGACAACCGACAAAAGGTAAGACATGGGCACTGTAAACTAAAATTAGACACTACAATTGTATAAAACACCGACTTAGTCAAATTATATAAACCTAGGACAATTTAGATTTAAATAGCATTAACTATAGCATTAGCATTAATAATAGTCAAATAATTATACTAAAAATGCTTTTAGGACTAAAACAACTTTTAGAGCTCTTGTACTTTTAGAACTAATGCATTGGGGAGTCGCACTGACAAATTCATGGGTTTTTGAACAATTTCTGTACTTTTTATAGATTTCTTAAAAATAGAGACTAAAATTATTTACTCAATCCTAGACTTGACATGGTGTAAGTAAATTATTTTACAATGGGCAAATATAGAAATCAATGACAAAAAGTAAATAAGTAAATCTAAAATCTGTGCATTTGACTTGTCTGTGAATTTCATGAGAATGTTTCTCAAATGTAGTTCCTCGCCTTACTTCTAAAAAAGTTCTCTTGTACTTAAAAAACAGTTTGTAACTATTAGATCTGAAACTAGTTGAGCTAAATTGCCAAAATCAGAACAAATTAAAATGTTCTTTAAACACCAGACACACTAGTAGTCGAAAGAAGTTGATTTAGACTTTATGATTCCATGGTGATGTTGTAAGTTTATAGACCGTTGACATTGTTTTAGGAAAACATAGCAACCTCCTGACCTGTACTTGGAAAGCTTTCTCTCTGGGGCCCCAACCAACCAATCAGAGCGTAAGCAGATACCCGTTTATTCGAAATCTGCATATTGACCAGACCAAATAAAAGAGAGAAGGTTGACCAACTATTTGTTTGTGTAGTTAATATTGGGAAGATACAAGCTATGTGGTGTTGAAGTATTGTTGTGTAATTGTTCTGTTTCCTGTTTCCTAATTGTTTTAAAGGTGCACTGTGTAACTTTCTGGAGGTGAAAAGTAATTTACGCAACTCGGTACACAATTCAGTACAATTAGGAAGTTAAAACTACAGTTTGAATAGAGAATACATTGCATGCCAAAATTTGAAAAATCAGCTAAATCAACCGCTTTTCTGAGAAAACAGATGTGTTTGGGCTCCTCCAGGCCAAATAATGGACTATTTTGGTTCAATCAAAGTAAAAATACAGATTTTTTGTCAATTATTTAAAAACAGAGACATCTAAATGATAAAAATATGCTTTTGATAAAGTTTATTTTTGGCTAAAGGTTGTGCAATGCACCTTTAAAATAAAAACATTCCAATTGCGTGTACTGTGTCTTTCATATGAGTTTTGGTTGAACTACGAGCTATGGGTTGAGTTTGACTCAGTTTTTATTATTTTTTAATTAGTAGTCTAAAAGCTACTGGTGGAGTTTGACTCTGTTTTTGAATTTTTGTTTAATTAGTAGCTCGTGGTTGAGTTTGACTCAGTGAATTAGTAAATGCGTACGGGTTGAGTTTGACTCAGTGAATCAGTAATTTGCGTACGCGGGTTGAGTTTGACTCAGGGAATCAGTAAAAGTGTACGCGGGTTGAGTTTGACTCAGTAAATCAGTAATTGCGTACGGGTTGGGTTTGACCCAGATTAAGTGTTATTGCGCGCGGGTTGGGTTATGACCCAGGATAAGAATTCACCGGTGTTTATGTGGCGCCTGTTGTGTTAGTGTGTACTGTCAAAGTGAGTACTGTCAAAGGTCGAAGTTGCTCAGGTGGTGTTGCTAATTTTCTAATACAGAACCCTGTGTCTGTTTGTTCTTCACTCTCTGTATTTCCTTAGATGTAAACAATGGTGACAAGCTGTGGTAAATGCAAGATATGATTATTTGGTTGAGGACATTCAGAGTATTGTAGCAAACGTTATGGGGTTTCAATGAGATAAATAACTATAGTCCTAGAAAAATTAAAAGATTCTCTTCTGTAGTTTTTGCTTGTTAGCTTCCTAGCTTATTATGTATACATTTTGTCAAGTACATACAGCTGCTCTATTTTTGTAGAAGTGTAGCCTGTGTGACCTGCTTAAAGTATGGACATAAAATGCACTAAGCGACAATGGCAATAGATAGATAAAATGTAAACTGTAGATCGTAATACAACCTAAAACGAAACTGTAAATTTATTAACAACAATTACTGTACATTTTGACCCAAACTAGCAGATCTCGAATCATTTCAAAGTCTCCATCAGCTTAGGATGAGACTCTGGACATAGGCCTACTGCAGGTCAAAGAACTCTGTATTTTTAGACTTTCCTCCTGTAGAATGTAACCTGATGAGTGAGTCCAAATGCTAAATGTAAACATTCTTATGAGCACAACACTCCCAAACACACAACACTGTTAGACCTATTGCATGTTTTTCTATGTATTTAAAAATAAACTACAATATTTGCAGACTAATATTAGTATTTTATTCAGCTTCTGTAAAGCCCAAAATTAAAGTAAAAGTTTAAAAATTGAAAGACTCTCAGCAAAAGTTTTTGTACAGGACCGTAAAATGTAAAGTATCTTGGCGACTAATTTGAATCAAACATACGCTTCCTAGGCTGTAGTAGAATAAAAATGCGTGACAATCATCCTAAATAAACTTTAGATAAACTAATGCAGTTATGACAAGGTTAAGCTAACACTTAAAATATATTTCACATTATCGGTAGGACTCTTTAACAATTTAAAAGTAGATACTATTATACTATTCCACTTTAAGTTTGACTTGCCCATTTGGTATTGTTACTATGTGACAGTGAATCAAAAAGAACTTCCTAACAATTTATTTTATTCTTTCCCATTCTAATTAGTTTCCTAATAAACGCACACAAAATATTGATTTGTGCAGTTGTCATATTACCTAATGCAGATCTTGAGCTAACTTTCTAACTATTTTCCTTAAATCATAGTCTGACTAAAATATTACAAATTCAAATAGAAACTGTTTAAGCCCTTTAGACAATCAATTATTTGAACTCTTTTTAAAACTGAAGCTTTGTACTTTAATGCCTGATAGACTCTTATAGTAAATAGAAACTCTGCATAGAAAATAGCAACTATACAGTAAAGCTGGTATTTTTTCCTCAAAAGTTTAGCCTAAAATTAGTTTAAAAATCTTGAATAAATTAAAAAATCTTAGTTGAAGCCCAGATAAAATTAATCTTTAATAAGCTATATTCTAATTAAATAATTAGAAAAATAAACACATGATTTAAATTCTCACATCACACCCAAAACTAAATTATTGTTTGTAAATCTAAATGTCAATGTCAAATTGAGTCTGCACACATTCATATGTGAAAATGTAATCTCAAATATTGTATTCAAATTCACTAATCTCCTATTGCGTTTTCCAGTTAAATATACATTGTTATGAGTGAATCATAGTTGCAGTTTTGTCATAATGGCTCTTGTCTATTTAAGCAAGTACAATGCACAGAAATTTACAGACACTTTAGATTATGACAGATGCTTCTGTTAAATCATCTTTAGTTCATAGAAAATAATTTGTAAAAATTAACTGGTTCTATTCTTCTCAACTTTTAATGTAGTCCCTAAATCTAACAGTACTGAATAGAGACATGTAATAAAATACCAAAAATAGCTGCAATATAGATTGGTTTAGGGATTAGATTTCTGTTGTTTTTATTTCAGACTAAAAGCAAACTAGATGTCTTTATTCAAGCCCATTTAACTATGTGACCATGTCATGCCCTGACTCAATCATAGAATGCTCAAATATTATTTATCATAAACAAACATTTAAAGATTTATCTAGCATAAACTTGAAGGGATTTTTGTGTTCTGTATTACTTCCGTATCAATAGAGATTAAGTTGAATTTTGAAATAAATATGGGTTGAGGTAAAAAACTAAGCCATCTCTTAATGAAATATTCTACCTGTAACACTAATTAGGGAAATTACACACTGTATCTTGTACTGTTTTCTATTGTTTACATTTTAGAGTTACAATTAATATTGAATTAAAGATAATCCCATTGTAGTGAAAACTTGGTAAAACTTAAGGAAAATGTGACGAAAAATCGAACATAGCTCAAATATAGCTCATTAAGTTATTAGATACTCATTCTGTAACTTGCCCTATTAGTCTGTTTACTTAATCAAATCAATAAAGGTTTGATTTGCCACTTTTGTGTTTTTAGTCGACTAATCATTAAGTGACAGTTGATGGTAAAATCTAAAATAAATCTTATTCTTCTTTTGAAATGAATTATCTCTGCAAACATTTGTGATAAAATAACTTAATATAACTTAATAACTTCTGGGGTTTGTTTATTTGTCAGTGACACACTCCTTTTGATAGACTCAGACTGATTGACTCAGATTGCAAAATGAATTATTAGTTCGACACATTTCAATGTTCCATATAATTATAACTACTACTGTGTTAGGTGAATAAATTATGCTTTAAAATATTAAACAATTTCATTCTACTTCGTAGAGAATATTACTTTGCAGAAAGTTTAAAGTAAAAGACTGTAAAAGTAGAGACTGACTAAAGGATTGCTAAACTTTGAAATAATCTTAATCTAAAATTAGGTAAAACAATTTATTTATATAGAAAAGAAACGTTTTGAATTTAGAAATTAGATTTATAATCCGGACATGCCTGTAACCTCTGAACTTTTACTTAATATTGATACAATAGTTGAAATTTTATTTAGATATGTGTTCATGTCTTCAATCATTATCTGCTCAGTCTTACATTTTGTAGTTTATTATTTACTGTCAATTAAAGAAAATGTTCAATTAAGCCTAAGTTATTCAACTTAAAAGAAAATAGATTTCATTTCACAGTGCCCTGTCTTATCTGCAGCAGTCAAGAGTGTCATGATGAATCGTATTCTTTTATTTTTGTTCATGTACATGTAATAACATTGAAAAATGAAGCTACATGTTTTAATGCGATAACTACACAATGCTCGATGTAAATTTCTAAAGAAATTTGAGGAGGGATTGTGAGGAATTTTCCGCTTTCATTTGTCTGTTTTATTTCTTTTAAGGGAATAGAAGTACTTTCTTAACATGCATGTGCGTGTCCTACCTCTCTCTCTAAGAAAAGCTTGTAGCTTGGAGGTGTAAGATTTCTGTCTGGCAACAAGGCTATACATTCTCTGCACAGCTAAAAACTGTCTAACCTTCATTACCTAAGCAAACTAACAATACACCACCTTTCAGTTTGGAATGATAAATTCCAACCAGCTGCAGGGGCCCTGGACTCAAACCACTATAAATATGCCCTGCTTCTGTAACGATGTTTTGTGACAGCCAAGTTTTAGTTCGCGTTGTGAGTGTGTGTCTGGGTGCCAGCCCCCGGCTGCTCCGGCCGGGTCATGTCTTTCCTCTGTTTTTTGGTAATTTTGTCAATAAACCTGAAAAACTTCATCTTGGCTTTTTTGTGCTTTGCCTACCTGGAGATAAAAAACCCACAAACTCCAACACTACGTCAAAATTTGCAAAGACACAGCAACGTCTGTATTTTCGAAGGAAATTGCGCACTTTTAAGGTCGACAAAACAACAATGAGACTGTTTTATAAAAGTTTTATTGAAAGTATTTTGCATTGAGTGTTTGGGGTGGAACACTGTCTCCACAAAGCAAAACTAATCTAGAAAACAGTGTGACTAGCTGTGAGTAAACTGATATAGCAACCACACTGTAATGAAAAACATACACTACATTTGTGATTTGTTACAGTAACATTATCATTCCAGTGCGAGGAGAGGTTTTGGCAGATAACCACAGTAGATAGAGGAGCTTATGAGCGCTTGCGTCACCATATATTAGTATTTTGTAAACAGTCTCCGCCTCTAAGTGCACGGTTTTCATTCAGATGAGCTTGTTTTTCCAGTTAGGGTTAAACTCGGATGAAAGACGATGCGGATGGAGATTTACACCTTTTGTCTCATTAAGCATTGAGACTTCCTTGTGAGTTGTTCTCTCTGTTTTAATAAGAAACAATGAGGTGTGTTTGAGAGAGAGACAGAGTTAAAGTGAATCTATAAGCAATAAGCAAACTCTTTATTTACACTATAAATTAAATTAACCAGTATTCACCCAGTAATTTTTTGTATTTTTCCACATCTTCTTCTTTACTTTTTATATTGTTTTGGCCTATAGCAAACCTGCAACCATCATGGCAGACATAATTATTTCCATGGTAACCGTTGTTTTGGTAAACCATTTTATTTTGCTGTTACACACAGAAGTCGGAAACACACTTCCGGTCAGCCCTCCCCCGTTCATTTCATTTACATAACCTGCTAAGAAAACCTGGGCATACTTTCTCTGAATCATTTGAAAACGATCGTTAAAGTATTTAAATAATCGTTTGCCGGTTGGATTGCCGCGATAGTCCCCATTCATTTCAATGGTGGTTGTTAAGATGTGTTCTTATTTATGAAAATTAACAAAATCCTACATCTAATCTTAACCTGCCCCAAGCCCCAACCCTAATCTTACCCATTTTAGTAACTTTATGCCTAAACTTACCCGTTTTTAACCTGAAGAAAACGTCTCCACGTGGCTTCAACCAAAACTCGTGGCATTTTTTTACGCTTTTTCATATCATGCTATACGTACGGCGAGCCAGATCTCACAAGAAAGCGTACATTTACCACGACATTACACAATATGTAAATGAGGTATGATTAGCACGAGTCCACAGCTGTTTTGCGTAATTATAGTACGCGTCACAGTCTCCATTTATTTCAATGGTGGTTGTTAAGACGTGTTCTTATTTATGAATTTTAATGGAATCCTGATTCTAATCTTAACCTGCCCCAAGCCCCAGACCTAATCTTACCCATTTTAGTAACTTTATGCCTGAATTTACCCTTTTCACTTGAAGAAAACGTCCCCACGTGGCTTCAACCAAAACTCGTGTTTTTTTGACGCTGTAAAATCTCGTGTCATTTTTACTCTTTTTCATATCGTGCTAAATACACGGCGTAACATAAGTACTAAAAATAGCTTTGAAGTCTTGGTCAAAATACGCTGTTTTTGTGTCGTGGTAAAAGTACGCCATCTAGTGAGATTGTGTTGGTACGGCGTAACATAAGTACGCAAAAAAGGACTGATATCGTGCTCAAAATTTGGATTAGACTATTCAATGATGTTGCAGTTTTTGAGCAACTCCAAATAAAAATGATGGCTCTGACTAAAAATTTCAAATGCCTAGAAAAAGGTAACAAATTAATGTAGAAAAACAATTCCTTTTTAAATCAAAGCAGACACGTAGGTCATTTGATGTACATTTCATGATTCCACTTGCACATATTTTATGTGGGGCTGCGAATATTGTTTAAAATGAAGAAAAAGGCCTGGCAGGGAAGTCAAAGTGAGAACAGGACTGGCAGGGAAGAAGCCAAAATTGTTTTAAGTTTTCAGCCTTCCGTGAGTTCACAAAAACATTACATTACATACATTTATGTCATAATATATGCATAAAATCCAGCTAAAGGAACAACTATGGAAAGAAACATTAGCAGGCCCTCCACTCACTTCACGAAATGCAGATTTTTATTATTTATTTAGTGTAACAAAAAACATCTAAATTACCAAAACATGCTTTTAGTTAAGTTTATTTTTAGCCATAAAAGTTTACCTTTAAGCACAATTCTCTGCCTAAGGTTAATATTGAGGATAGGGTGAGGATTGGCAATAATAATTTTAAAATAAAATTCCAAGTAATCCTAACTTTAAACAAGGACAAGATGGTCGACAAGATGGACCAGCTCAATACAACACCTGCATTACCTTTAAATCAACATTGTATTTGTTTTGTAAGTTACTGTTGTTCTTTAGGCATTAGGTATATGTTATAAGACTATATTTTCCATCCTGCACCGTATGAGTCCCACAGCTGTCACTCTTGAACAGGTTTAATATGCTGCTTTTTATGAACTCTGTGTCTGTGATATTGGCTGCAGAGTCTTCAGAGGCTCCTCGTGTTTATAAGATCCATGTTTATGGAAAAGACAGTTACAGTCCCTCACGGAACCTGTCATAATGCACCAGTCTAGGACAGGCATTTAAAAGGTACACTTTAGTTTCACTTTGCTCTGTGTAGAAAGATGTTCTTAAATTGTAATTGATTATGTTGAAGGATTTGTCAAAGCTACAGGAAGTAGTTGGATAGATTTGAAAACCTGCTTCCAGTTTTGTAGTGAGAAAATCTGTCAATGAATCGGCTTTAACTGAATTTATGATTATTGAAGCTGTTATTTGCTTAGAGGCGAAACCCATGACTCTGCAATTTATTCCAAATGGTGTTCACAGGTGGAGTGTGCAGACGCCCAGCGCTGGCTGCCACACATGACGTGTGAATGCATGAAGTTGGACTCGTGTGGTTAACCGTTCTGAGAAGCAACCTCACACATTCTGTGACTACAATATCTGTGATACTGTCTGATGCAGTTCAGGAGTCAAGTTCAACTCCAGACTTTTAAAGGCGTCCTATTGTGTTTTTTCATATTTAGTAAGAAACTGTAACATATGCAGATCAGTAATTTACCTTTTGTTTTGTAAAACACAAAAATTGATCTTAAAAAACTTGAAAATAGAAACAGATCTACTGACTTCATGTTCAAAACTGCAGATGTGATAAGCCCCGCCTCTTCATTTTAAAATGTAACTGTAAGAAGCAACAGACTTAAAATAACAAATTATTATTAATAGTGGAAGATGAGTGCTTCAGTGGGTCTAAAAAGTGTTAAAAAATCAGGTGCTCTTCAGGATCAAAAAGTGATGAACACTAATAATAATCAATAGAAGAAAAATCCGAGGCAACTCTGATTAATAAATTAAAAGTCCTTTATTGTAAGTGGACTTGCCTACGCGTTTCGGCCGCGTGGGGCCTTCTTCAGGGCATGTGAAAGGAGGAAGTGCTGGTGCCAGGTGTTTAAATAGGCAACCAGTCACATGAGTACATCACATGATTAAATACAATTGGCAGGTACGTGTTTGGTCCTGCTAATCCATTCAAACGTTTCATTCAATATTATGGGAGATATATTGACGACCTTTTTTTCATTTTTTCAGGCTCTGAGAAACAACTTCAGGAGTTTCACTGCTATCTCAATAACACCAATCATAATATTAAACTGAGCCTTGAATTCAGTAGGACTTCCATTAATTTTTTAGATCTTAACATAACTGTAGATGCAGAGGGTGGACTACATACCTCGATTTTTCGAAAAACAACAGACCGTAACACTATTCTCAGAGCGGACAGTTTTCATCCGAGCAGCCTTATTTCAAATATTCCATATGGACAATTTCAAAGACTTAGAAGAATCTGTGACTCAGAATCGGATTTTGAAGTACAAGCGAGAGACATGTTTGGTCGCTTCAAACAAAGAGGGTATAAGGACAAAACTTTGAACAATGCACTGACAAGAGCAAAATCGATCAACCGAGAAAACCTCTTCATTAAAAAAACTAGAAAAAGAAAAAGCAATAGAATGTTTGTCTCCATTCAACATGGCACTTTAACTAATGATGTCAAGAAAATAATTAAAAATAACTGGGATATTCTACGCAGTGATCCCACCCTGCTCCCTGCGTTTGCGGATCCCCCATTATTTGCGGTGAAAAGGGCACCAACCCTTAAAGATAAACTGGTTAAAAATTATCTCCCGGCAACAAGAACGCATACTTTCCTCCCACAACCAGTTGGTACATTTCAGTGTGGAGCGTGCAAACAATGTACACACATCAACAAATCAAAGATGTTTAAGGATTCATCTGGATGCAAAACCTTTTACTGCAAACAATATGCCAATTGCAACACTACTCATGTCATATATCGACTGGATTGTCTCTGTGGATGTTTCTATGTTGGATTAACTAAAAGACGATTAAGAGATCGATTCGCAGAGCACAAATACGCCATTCGCTCACAAAATCTCAACTATCCCATTGCCAAACACTTCAAGGCTTCAACTCAATGCAATGCTAACCACCTCAAGGTAATGGTTATAGAGGTGATTCCAAAAAACATTCGAGGAGGTAATCGCATCAGGACCCTCACACAAAGGGAAACCTTCTGGATAGAGACTCTGAAAGCAAACACATACCCGGGTCTTAATGAAGAAGTTGATTTTTCAGTGTTTTTGTAATTTTGTGTATCACGAGTGGGTCTTTTTGATAGCATGTGATTCTTAGAGGTTCCGGAGCTCCGGGTAGATTTTTGGCCTAATATTTACATAATAGCATTTGCCTTTTGTATTGATGTTTGGATGTTTTAGACTTATCTATGTCGTGTACATCACTGTTGTTTTTCTGAAGGTTGTCCCTACATAGATATTTCCTTATCATGCCACATCGCCAATGTTTTAATTGTTGGAATATAAAAATGTATTGTGTTTTTTATTGTTTGCCAATTGTATTTAATCATGTGATGTACTCATGTGACTGGTTGCCTATTTAAACACCTGGCACCAGCACTTCCTCCTTTCACATGCCCTGAAGAAGGCCCCACGCGGCCGAAACGCGTAGGCAAGTCCACTTACAATAAAGGACTTTTAATTTATTAATCAGAGTTGCCTCGGATTTTTCTTCTATTAACAAATTATTATTGTTGGAAAGTAGCTATGAGACAGTTTTGAACCAAAAGATTAATTTGAGTGTTAATCTTTTGAATTATAACAAGTAAATACAGACAAGTGGGAGGGGATAGGTGGTAGGTGAGAATGAGGATTTTTGAGCACTTGAGCTGCAGCTAAAGAAGAATGTAAGATTACTCAAACATGCAAGAATCAACTCAAATATAACTTTGGGTAAACTGATGGTGAAGGAAGGCCATTATAACAAGGTTAAAATCTTAGAAAAGTGAATTTGACATAAGAGGTCCCCTATAAAATAACCCTTGCTTTCATTACAAATACATGACATTATCATTTGAAAACAAATGCAAAATGCAAAAAAAAAAAAAAAAAAATACGGTGCGCACTTTATGGGGATCAAACTTGGTCCAGCAAGGCGTGCGAATGTGCTCCAGTTGTCTGGATCTTTTCCATTGGAAGGAACTTTTCCGGACTGTCGGAGCGCTTCAGAGCCCTTTTGGGTGAAGTTGTGAAAACAAGACACTACCAACAGGAAACCAAGCGAGCGCGGGTCAAGTGAATCTGGGGGTTTTCAAAATAAAATCATTGCGAAACTACTATTAAAACTAATACGTCAAAATGCTTGACATACAGGCGACTATTTTAACAAACATAAAATAAGCCCAAAACTCGGCGCAAATGTTTTTTGTTTACACATACACATGTGCTCAGTGATCGTGTGAGTCCCAAGTTGAGAGTGAATCCCCGTGAACTAGTCCTACATGCATATTCTGGTCTCAGAGTGAGTGGCCACCGGGCCTAGATGGATCCGGATCTGGAAGCAGTGTGAGCCTCCTGATTCTGCCAACAACAACAACAACAACAACAACAACAACAACAACAACAACAACAACAACAACAACAACAACAACAACAACAACAACAACAACAACAACAACAACAACAACAACAACAACAACAACAACAACAACAACAACAACAACAACAACAACAACAACAACAACAACAACAACAACACAACAACAACAACAACAACAACAACAACAACAACAACAACAACAACAGACAAACTTTGTGAAGTATGCTAATTTACTAGTCGTTGTCAGAACATTGTGGATACATTTCACCTGAACATACATAAACAAGTTATCTGTGCCGAGAGAAATACATTTTAAGTTATTTTTTTGGAAAAATCTAATATATTCCCTTTCATTTGCAGAAATCCTTAACGTTTTTTTCAAATTCCCCCATCAGAAGATTGCGTATTCAACATTTCCACTCAAAAGAAACGAAAGAGGGCTGTAGCTGACCAAAGAAATTCTTGTTTGACAAAAAGTACGCCCTGTCGATTAGTCTACAAAAAAACGAAAAAGCTGACCACTCTCAAAGGTTAAAGAAAGAGAACGAAGATGGTATTTCTATTCCGTTCGAACCCCAAAAACTAATAACTTCACTGTCATGTTGTAATATCTTTCTAAAGTTTCTCCCTTTTTGATTTCTACGATCTGTGGAGCAGATGATGGCTTTCGGGGTCTTTGTTGTGACAGCGGAGCATCTGTTCACGTTGAAGCGAGTCTCTTTTAAATCTGCGCTGGCTGTGATTGGGACTGAAGACGATCCTCTGCCTCTGAATGTTTGTTTTCATTGTTTATTTATGGAGGAGGCGGCCTTATTAGTCATTCAGGGTGACACTGCAAATGTGTACGCAGTAAGTATGCTCTTTTGCCAAATACCAAAGAGGCTCTGCTGACTGCGGTCGCCACTAAACAGAAAGCTTCTATATTATGCAAAATGTACTCCTTTGACGACGTGAGAAGAGTGTTGTCACATCAAAAACATCTCTCAAGTTGTGTTTTCTTCACATGTTTAAAGTATATTGTATGAAGTAAAAGCTTTATTAACATCTCCAAAGCTTAAAACGCACTGTAACATTTGCTTGTGATGATATGACAGCTAAAGAACCAGTTTATAAAGATACATTTGATTAGGGTTGTTAGCAAAGACGGCAGCTTGTTTCTGCTGCTACTGATTCTGTGTTGTGACACTTGTTCTAACCCATGCGCTCATTGGATACATCATTACGACTCCTTGATGTGATTGGTTAAGCACAAACTATAGTAGGCAGGCACTAGTTGACAAGTCAATTGAACGCAGAATCAACTTTTTTCACTGTCAAACTGTACATGGAGTCAAAATTAAAATATCTACTGTTTCCAGGCTTTTTTTTTGGACATTTTTGTGCACTCACTCATTTTGCAGTCATTTGGCTCAGTTAGATAATCGTGTGGTACGAGTAGAAAAGATGCGCAGGTTCGATACTCCCCTCGTTTCATTTTTCTCATTTTCAGTTTTAGAAAATACATGTTCACGTCATGAGCTCGTGTGCTCATTTAGGCTAAAGCAAAGGCTTCATACATGTGTCTGCAAAGTTAAAAAAGAATCTTGACATAACAAGTACGAAACTAGACCTGTGCACAGCCTCGGAGCTGGAACTTTCCGCACGTCAGGACCGCTCCGACACAAAACTCACATCATTCACAAGCTTGCTATTCATCTTTCGTGCTGTCAATCAATGTCTGTTCACGCCCACTGAGTGTCTTTTGAAAGGCCTCCTGGCATCTCCCACTTTTGCGAGTCTGTTTGAGGTTCAGTTCTGGGCGGAGTAAGTCTCTGACAATGTGTTTAGCCTCACTTTAAATGTCCCACCTTTTTCAGAATGCTTTCAGGTGGAAGAACTCAAATCACTTATCCATCTGACATGAGCCAGGTTACATCACACTAGGGCAAGTGCTTCTGGTATCTATCTCCTCTGATCAGGAGCTACTTCTTGCTACAGACCAGAACTACCTCTACGTACAGACCAGAAGCCTATTTATTGTCACTTCTTGCATGGCTATGCTACCAATGCATATAATTTTCAAAATATATACCCTAAAGACGGGTACGATTAGGGTTGGGGTGTTAAAGGGGACCTATTGTGTTTTTTTTTATATTTAGTAAGAAACTGAACATATACAGATGAGTAATTTATCTTTTGTTCATTGTAAAACACAAAGTTGATCGAAAACAACTTAAAAATTGGAACAGTTCTACTGACTTCGTGTTCAAAACTGCAGAACTGATAAGCCCCGCCTCTTCATTTAAAATGTAACTGTGAAAAACAACACATTTTTTAAAAACTATTTTTTATTGTTGGAAAGTGGCTATGGGACAGTTCTGAACCATATACGTTCACTTTGAGCATTAATCTTTTGAATTATAACAAGTCAATACAGACAAGTGGGACGGGATAGGTGGTAGGTGAGAACGGGGATTTCTGAGCTCTTGAGCTCCTGCCGAAGAGCAAAACAAGATTACTCCAACATGAATGAATCAATTCAAATATAACTTTGAGTAAACTAATAGTGAAGGGAGGCCCTTATAACAAGGTTAAAAACTTAGAAAATTCAATTTGACATAATAGGTCCCTTTAAAATAGGTAATTTGAAAAAGTTTGCAGCTTTGTAAAAGTCAGGATTGCCAAATATGGATGTCTGGTCTGTACAAAGAGCAGCCAGATGTATCTCCATGGAAATTTAGCAAAAAAAAAGTGTGTTCTACTGTATTTTATCATCTCAAGTTGAAAAAGTCTTCTTCTTTAAAGTAGTTCTGGCCCAACACGTTGCTACGTAACTTAGTGTGTTCAAACAGAAACTACTCTGTAATCCTCAAAAGGTATAACATAAGATGAGATATTTAAAACGTTGAGTAAAATCTTAAATAAAAGGATCCTAACTTAGTAGTTTCATAGGCACTTTAACTATTTCCCAATTGCACTTGACTTATTTCAGAATTAACCCACATTAACATAATTACAGCAAACGCCACTGCCACATCTCATTGTTCACCTCTAAAACGTCCCAATAAAACCTTAGACCGTTATTTTTGGACTCAAATTCAACTCTTCTCAAATTGGCATATCATTGGCTGTCTGTCTGTCAGCAAAGTTCTGATCACAGCGCATTACCCGCGTCCGCCCCCTCGCTCATCCAGCCCCGTCAGTCCCGGTGGCAGGCTGCAATAAAACTGTCACATGTGAAAGAGACCCGGGCGCCTGCTTTTACCGCTTCTGAAGGCGGGGAACACTGCAATCAGAGCGTCACAGTCTGAGAGCGAGACGTGTGTTTAAGGGAGTGACCAGCAGAGGTCTAAAGTACCGCTCTGTGTGACTGTGAGGAGCAGTGAAGAGGAGGAGGAGAAGGTAGTGTACATGTGACGTAACGGTGCATGTTTTAAATGTCAGCAGTGAGGGGAGAAAATGAATAAGAGCCAATGGAGACAAATTACAACTTCTCTTAAAAGATAAAACACGACTAAATAGGAAAAAGCAGCTGCAGACTGATAATAAATATAAACAATCACAACTACTGCTGAATATTGAGTTTGTATGTGACTTGTAAAAAGAGAAAATCAAGTAAACAGTAGCAGAAAAGCGGAAAACTAGACAACACTTTACATTTCTCGCTGACACAGACTTTAAGATCACACACAGTTCAAAACATTATCTTTATGTCCTAAAAGAAGATGTTTTTAAAAAAAAAAAAGTTCTGCCATTTAGCAAAACAATAAGTCAGCTATGTCTCTGTTGTTGCCGTGACAACAGAAAAGCTACATCATATAATACAAATGGTGTTCATAAGAAACACATTTTATCTAGGGCTGTAGTTCTTTAGTCGTTTAGTCGATTAGTCGGTCGATGGGGCTTTAGTCGACCAAAATTTGTATTAGTCGACCCAGCCCGAGCCCGCGCACGTCGTGTCCGAACCCGACCGGAGCCTGTGCCTAAGCCTGAGCCCGAAGAGAGCCCGCCCCGCTCACTGAACTGTGGCATTTTAATGACAGAAAAAGCTTCTTATGATGTCCAGCGTGTTTAATGCAAGTGTGTCTCGCCGCTTCCTCCACCGCACATTCCTCTCTCTCTCTCCTCTCTCTCCTCCCTCCCTCTTGTTCCTTCTTTTCTCCCGCGCGCGTAACGTGCCTTCCCCGTCTTTCGTTCTCCTTTCACTTTTACCTGCTCCGCGCTTATTCACAAGTCTTTTCTCTCTCTCTCTCTCTCTCTCTCTCTCTCTCTCTCTCTCTCTCTCCCTCTCTCCTGTTCCTTCTTTTTCTCCGCGTAACGTGCTTCCCGTCTTCTTCTCCTTCACTTTACCTGCTCCCGCTTCACAAGTCTTTCTCTCTCTCTCTCTCTCCTCTCTCTCTCTCTCTCTCTCTCTCTCTCCCCTCTCTCTCCCTCCCCCTCGTGTTCCTTCTTTCTCCCGCGCGCGTAACGTGCCTTCCCCGTCTTTCGTTCTCCTTTACCTGCTCCGCGCTTATTCTCAAGTCTTCTCTCTCTCCTCACTCACTCTCGCCATATAGTTGGCCACTTAAACACTGACTTTTTTTTTATCACTGCGGTGGTTTTGTGCCGTGTTCTGACGCGGCTGTCAATCATTCGCGAAGCGCACGTGTTCAGTGCGGCTCTGCGTCTTGGCCCGAACCCGGCCGGCCCACATTTCTCACGTAGTTGTCGGGCCTGCACGGGCTCGGGCCCAGAATCTAAACTCTGCCTTTTTTTGATATAAACACACTGTGTCATATTCATTTTCTGTGTAAATGGTTGTTTTTGCATGAACTCCATTGCACTTTTGCCTTTTTGCGTCAGATAAATTGTCAGATCAAACTATATTTTTTTTAGCTTCAGAGCTTTAGCCACGCCCCCTTTTTAGTCGACTAATCGGTCGATGGGACATGTCTTTAGTCGACCAAGAATTTCTTTGGTTGACTACAGCCCTAATTTTATCAAGTGTTTTTATTATACTTTTGTCTGAATGTTGAGTAGCATTTTTCAAAGAAACAAAAGTCTGTGTTTTGCAGACCTGACATCGCAGCTTTCTAAATGTAAGCAGTGAGTTGCAAAAATGCACGTGAGTTAATAGTGAGAAGCTGCATTTTCTACTAACACGACTAAAATCCAGAGGTGTGGACTTGCAAGTTGACTTGAGCATTGTTTCCATAGGCTCGGGTCGGTACGGTACGGTTCTGTGCTGTTTCCACTGCTCAAAGCGACCCATTCCGCCCCGTTTGCTGGTTCCATATCGAGCCGCTTTTGGCCCTGCCTTCAGCTGTTTCCTGTTTGCCGAGGCAAAATACTGTAAAAAAGTTGCAAATTCTGTGCGTAATGTGTCCAACATAATCCAGCCTCAAAGCAATAAACTAAACGCGTATAATAAGCATCATAGAGTCGCAAAGACTTTGCAAAAAAAGTTAAATAAATTATATAAAAGTGACAGTAAACCAGAAGTAGTTTCTTGTTTCCACCAGTGTGACCTTCATGTCACAGACTTCACATTATTACACGTCTTTTTGTGAATCGCTCAGACGCCAGGAAGAAAAAGTATAATTCAGGTAAATTTTTTTATTTATTTATTTAAGAAAGCATGTGTAATCTGTGAGTGACATCAGCTGCTCACGTATTAGACCCTCGGGAGCCTGGACCTGCAGTGGAAATGCTCACCCTCATTAACATAAGCGGCCCGAACCGCTCCAAAGTGAACCCGTCTCAGTATGACCCTCCTCACTTCTTTTTTGTGACCAGAAATGTATTTTAACTTGGATAATTTATACAGACCAATGAAATTGTATGACATACAACATGTATTTATTAGTTTGATATAAAAATTTGACATCAGAAGGCTCGCTTTGTGGGGCACCGACTTGGGACTTGACTTAGACTTGCCTCTCTTTGACTTGGAACTAGACTTGGACTTGAACCCAAAGACTTGACTTGGTCCCACCTCTGCTGAAAAGCGAAAAAGCCACTATAGTCTGAAAACAAATCTCAATCTCGGTAAAGTCAAGAGTTTGCACAACATGTAAAAAGAGATCATATTTGGAAAATTCATTCTGTCTTCTTCTTAGTTTATATTTATTTTTCTTGTAATAAGACAGTCGTAATAAGCTAGGTGCTCATTTACCTGACAGTTTCGGCGGCAGGACTTCCGCCTTCGTCAGAGGTGACGTCTGGTGTTGTGACGTCTCTCTTATAGAATCTTCCCAGACGTGGTCAGTTTGACAGATTTGTCAGACTGACCACGTCTGTCCCCGCCTGGTGGTCTCTGGAGAAGTGAGTCCCATGTGTGAGCCAAAGAAAAAGCTCCTTCATCTCTGTTGATGGTCTTTGTGCCTCGCTTCCTGATCTCAATAGCCTCTCGTATCCAGGCGGGGACAGACGTGGTCAGTCTGACAAATCTGTCAAACTGACCACGTCTGGGAAGATTCTATAAGAGAGACGTCACAACACCAGACGTCACCTCTGACGAAGGCGGAAGTCCTGCCGCCGAAACTGTCAGGTAAATGAGCACCTAGCTTATTACGACTGTCTTATTACAAGAGAAAGAAAAAGCAACACAGGAAAACTTAAAATCCGCCATATCCGACCATTGCAAAAGAGAAAACCACATCATGGACTGGGACAACGCAAAAATAATTGGAACAGAAGAACACAAATACAAACGATGGATACGAGAGGCTATTGAGATCAGGAAGCGAGGCACAAAGACCATCAACAGAGATGAAGGAGCTTTTTCTTTGGCTCACACATGGGACTCACTTCTCCAGAGACCACCAGGCGGGGACAGACGTGGTCAGTCTGACAAATCTGTCAAACTGACCACGTCTGGGAAGATTCTATAAGAGAGACGTCACAACACCAGACGTCACCTCTGACGAAGGCGGAAGTCCTGCCGCCGAAACTGTCAGGTAAATGAGCACCTAGCTTATTACGACTGTCTTATTACAAGAAAAATAAATATAATGTAAAAAGAGAAATACAGGTAAACAGTGGCAGAAACTGGATAAACAATAGGAAAACTGATGCTTCTCTCACATTTCTCACTCTTTGGAATCAAGTACAGTTTAACTTATTACTTTTTTCTCAGTGAACAAGACGTTTTTCAGTCCTAAGGAAAGAATTTGTTATCTGAAATGTCCAACTCTACATTTTAACAATTTCTAAAAAAAAAAAAAAATCTAACTCTTCACAAACAAAAATGGCACAAATTTGATCTTGCTCATTATCTGACACATTACAACACAAACTACTACATAATTACCACAAATGTACTGAAAATGTTCTATAATGCACTGGCTAATCCTAAAATATGCAGACTAAATGACTTCCCGGCACGAGTCCATCCATCTGAAGCTCTCGTCAGGCTGATCCCACGTCTGATCCTCTGCACACAGCCGGCCTCAGCGCTGAGACAGACAGACGACGGACGGACACGCTTTGAACTGCGACAAAAGGGAAAGATACTGCATGTGAAGCTATGGAATAAGTGCATTCTATTGTTCGTTTGAGCTCGAAGGCAAAAGTCTGGGTTGTGACAAGACAATATCAATAATAAACAGTCAATCAGACTCAAAGCAATTTCAATTAAGGGCAACAATGTGAGTGCGCAGTTTTGATTTCTCTAAGGCTAACAATCACGGTTCAATTAATGTTTGAAATTAATTGGTGAAAATAAATTGCCCAGAGCTGCGTTGTGTCAGACCTGGAACTAACTGTTCTCTTGATGCACTGCTTTAGGGCCTTGTTTTGTTTGTGTATCAACATTTATTATGGAAAAAGAAAAGTCTACTTAAAAGACAATGTTCCACGTCGTAGAAAAATGGCCGCCGCTTTAGGTCTGCTCCAGTGACATACAGTATGTTGCGAGTTAAACTTTAAGATTGATTCAGTGCCTTTCTGTCCACCAAGTTCTTCTTTTGTTTCACACATGACTAAAGTGGGCTGAAGCAAGACAATAAAAAGCTACTTCTATGCTCTGAAACTAGGTAAATTTGCCAAAAAAATATTTACAAATATGTACAGTAGGTTCTCTTTGAGCCAAGCACCAGCAGTTTACATTGTACTAGAACAAATGCTTTCTAGATTCTGCTGCAGTACCATAGAATGGCCACTCGCGACAATTTTAAGCAACGTCATATTCTGATAATTTAATAGATTAATACAATATTAAAGTAATTTAAAAATATATTTATAACAGTCACACTAGATTAAAATGAGCAGGCAATCTCCCACTGTACGTCTGATGTTCACTACAATCCAAGATGTATATTTATTTATAAATTGTTATTAAATGTATGTGTTTTGTGTGCTCAGCCGTTTAGTGTTAATCTATGTTTAGTCATTGTACATTAAATAATTATCAAGATTGCTTTGTATTTTGTACAAACTGTGTGAAACCAATAAATCATCAGATATATAGACTAAGGGTTTTAAGCTGATACTGCTCTGGGAAAGACTGTCTTGAGAAGCCTCTGTTTTGTGAAACTGATTGTGCTAGGTACAGTACATGTGATGTCAGCAGCAGTCCATTAGTCAGAGATAAGCAAAAAACAAATTGTGTAATCATAACAATGTCTTGTGTGAGGCTTTACAATAAAAGGAAGGTCAGGAGTGTGGGAACTTCAGAAGCTCACGCACTCCTTGCAGCAAGTAAAATCTGCAAGTGTGTGGCCTCTGGTTTGTTCTTTAATGATTGAGTCTTTGGGTAAATTCCCTGACATAAATTAAAAAAAAGTGGGAGCGCTCATGAGTCAGGTGCAAAAAAACTGATCACTACACTGTAAAAAGTCATAAGGTCAATAAGTTAGATTGGCTAAAATGTTTGAGTTGATATAACTTGACAATGTGAGAGAGAGAGAGAGAGAGAGAGAGAGAGAGGGGAGAAAAGAAAGAGAGTTAGGGGAGAAAGAGAGTCAGAAAGAGAGAGAGCACTGCAAAAAAGAAAACTCTAACTTAGACACATTTTAAGATTTTTCCACTTAATAAGACCAAGTCTTACTAAGATTATTTAACTTGTTTTAGGATTTTCTATCCCGATTGACCTATCAAGATATAAAACTTAATTTAAGCAAACGTGTATATTTTAAGCCATAATTGCTTGAATCAAGAATAGATTTGAATCACGTGTTCTTACACTGGCAGATTATTTCACGTGAAATAGGAAATTTTTACCTAAAAATAAGCAAACTTTTCTTATTTATTTAAAGACATTTTTTGCAGTGAGAGAGCAAGAGAGAGAGAGAGAGGGTTAGAGAAAGAAAGAACGAAAGACAGAGTGGAAAGAGAGTCAGAGAGAGAGAAAGTCAGCAGAGAGACAGAGGAGAACGACAGAGTGGAAAGAGAGAGAGTTAGAGGAAGAGGGAGCAAGAGAGAGAGAGAGTCAGAGAGAGAGACAGAGGAGAGAGAGTGAGGGAGCAAGAGAGAGAGAGGGATAGACAGAGAGACAGAAAGAGTCAGAGAGAGAAAGACAGAGGAAAATGAGAGAGAGGCGAGAGAGAAAGAGAGACAGAAGAGAAAAAAAGAGCAAGAGGGGAGAGTCAGAGAGATTGTGTAAAAGAGAGAGAGAGAAAGGGGAAAGAGCAAGAGAGAGAAAAGTGAGAGGAAAGAAAGAACAAAAAAGAGAAGAGAAAGAGAAAAAAGAGAGGAGAAGAAAGAAAGAGATGAGAAAGAGTGATGGGGGAGAGAGAGAATAACAGACAACTCACATACATTAATTGACAGACACTTACAGTTTTAAATTAAACTGCCCCATTACTTTGTATGAGCTTTTCCAAATGTCACCACACCAATTAGAATCAAACTCATTTCAACGTGACTTCGCAGACACTTTGTTAGACCTCTGCATATTTATTTGTGCTTTCTCTTCCGCTCTAACCCGGCGAACGGCATCCAGCGCCTCTGAAGCTCCGCGTGGATCAAACATTATACATTATTCACCTGCTTTGCCTCCTGCACTTTCTCTCGGCTCATTTGTAATCACCGCGTTTTCCTTTTGTCTTCGGCGACCACACGCGACGCATTCTTCCGACGTAGCTCCAGCGATGACATTAGGCTGGTGGGAACTACAAATGTACAATATCAATCACAGTGGCCATACATTATTCAGCGAGCGAGTTGGCGCACAGTTCAAATATTTGCCAGAGGAAGGATGGACGGAGTTGTGGACAGGGAGAGAGAGAGAGAGAGAGCGTGGGAGAGGATACGAGCCGTAAACGGAACTATTATCCAATCACTGTCATGGTGTGTGCAGCCAGGGCTAAACAGGTCTAAATGAGGACTAATACAACAGTCAACAAAGCCAGAAAAGATTGGAGATGTGGCAGCAACACTAAGGTTCTGATATTTCATATTTTTCAAGTATCTGTATTGGCGAATACTAAACCCCTGCCTTGTATTGTTCTGAATGAGGAACCGTAGATTTAGCAACAGCAGCAATTCTCTGCTCGTGGCTAATGCTAAGGCTAACACTCAGAGCAGCTTGAAAAGTTTTTTTATGGAGGCTAACCATAAAACTACTCCATAGACAGAAAAAACAACCGTGTTATCTTTCTGGTCCTTCATTTAGTCTTTAGAGGAGAAGGTATATGGTTAAATTAATTGTAAAAATGGCGCAAAAGTAGTGCTAGCTAGCGACGCTAACTTGCTAATGCTGACTTTTTGTTGCATTTAATAAGTATGAGCATCTTTATACAGGTTGTTTTTATGACAATCAAAGGTGGAAAGAGACTAAATAAGAAAATACTCAACACAATTAAGTATAATGTACAATTGTAAGAGTTGCAAGCTAGCCAGCTATGTGCTAACTTAGAACCATAAAGCATCTGTTTTCAGTCTAAAAGTACATCTTTAACTTAAGATTCGGCAAAACATTTTAATACCTTTCTAGTTGTTTAGTCGTGTCGTGCACAGTTCAAAGGCCTGTCGCTGTTGTGCTGCTTTGTGTTCGAATTCGTAGTGCGCTGTGTCCAATAACAATAAAAAAGTACTGCGTAAGATTCGATAATGATATATTGTGCACCCCTATTGTTCGATTTATAGAGACAGACGAAGTCAGACTCTTAATGGAACAAAATTATTTAAAACATGACATTATGCAGCAAAAAAAAAAAAACAGTATAAAGCATTTGGACGACTGTACTGGACAGAAGTGGTTCACTCACGACCAAGACATGAAAATAAATCCAGCTTCCATTCATCCAGTGTCTATTTCTCTCTGAAAACATGTCTAAAATTAGACTTCTGCTGAATCCACCGTGCACCAAAACGACATTTATTCAATTTGATGCTTGCTCTTATTCAAAAAGACTTACAATAACTGCCTATTTTCAACCATTGTTTACACGCTCACTGCTATTTATACCTGTCGAGTGGCTCTTCTTTACAGTCCACTCATTTCATAATGGGTCCGACACACACACACACCGCACGCCGAGAGGTTGTAAAAGAAGCACTTTGTTCTGATTTATGTGGGCAATCATGATTCAAGTTGTTCTACAGTGGAGTAGTAAGTTATTAGAAGACTTTTTAGCTTTAGCGCCAGCAGCAGGCTTCAAATCACACACATCAGCTCTCAGGGTTTCTATAACTTCTCACACTAAGTGCCAGCTGGAGAAAGTATGCTATCGCTAATGGACTGAAGTGGTACAGTACGCTAATTAAAGTAGGGTTAAAAATGAGCTTATCTAACCAAGGCTAAACCAGAACTAAAACAGGGTTGTCTTCATGCAAGTTGTATTTTACATTGATTTTACATTAAACACATCAGATCATTCAGACAATACTTTTAAAACAGCCCAGTCTCAGAAAAAAACGTAGATATACAACAAAATGTCAAAACCTACAATAAGTCTTCTAGTCGACTAATTGATAGATATTGCTTCTCTCTAGATAAACATGTCATCTTCAATCTCTCTCTCTGAAACCTTCAAGTCAAGTTAGAAATCTGGGGGTAATAATGAACTCAGACTTGAACTTTGACAGCCACATCAAGTCAATAACATCAGCAGCTTTTTACCATCTAAAAAAAGCTAAAATCAGAAGTATAGTGTCAAGCCTGACCTGGAGAGACTTATCCATGCATTTGTCTCCAGTAGGTCGTTAGACTATTGTAACGGCCTGCTCACCGGCCTATTCAAACGAGCTGTAAAACGGCTGCAGTACATCCAGAACACTGCTGCTCGAGTCCTGACCAGAATCAGGAAGTACGATCACATTAGTCCTTTGCTCAGGTCTTTGCGCTGGCTCCAGTGGCTCAGAGAATAGACTTTAAAACAGCTCACTCCATGGACTAGCACCAAAGTACATCTCTGACATGTTAGTGCCGCATGGACCATCTCGGACTCGAAGGACAGGGACCAGACCAGCAGTAGGCCGGTAGTAGGCAGGGGTAAACATGGGGAATCAGTTTTATGCAGCGCAGATCTGGAACAGTCTTTCTGAAGATGTAAGACATGCCTCTACCGTGACCATGTTTAAGGTTCACAATACAGTATTTCTTGTTGTACTTTGTGCACCTTTAAAGTCAATTTTATGATTATTTTATATTTTAATAATGTTGTTTTGTTGTGTATTGTGATTTGTGTGTATCTCTTTCCGATTTGTAAAGCACTTTGAATTGCTTTGAGTATTATTGTGCTATACAAATACTGTAAATTTGCCTTGCTAAGAGCCAGGACAGAATCCAGTTTGTACAATATTTGTGAACTCAAGCCTGTTAGGAGTCCAAAGATAAATATTACGCAATGCTGGAACTATTGTCATTGTGTTAAAAAAAAAGAAAGAAAGTTTCAGATTGGAAAAAAGAAAAAGTGATAGTTTAATTGCAAGATAGAAAAGGTCAGTTCCTCTAAAACGCCTCGCAAATGACTATGGAACACAGGATCTGCAGGGTTAACTCGCAGCCCGCTCGATATTAGTCTCCTCGGTACCTCGGCTTAATTAAAAAACTGGCAGCTCTACCGCACGAGCGCTGCACTTCAATCAGAGCGACCTGTGCCGTGTTCGAATCATTTCCAACGCGCAAAGTCAAGCTGTGGCGTTTTTAAATGTCCAATGTTGACAAAATGTTACAGTGATTTCATTTGGTGTGGGGAGGAAAAGCAGTGTGAAATCCCGTGTGGGTATTTTAAAAAGCACGGATCCAAATGTTGCCGGCTGTGGAGAATTCAGGTGGGGAGAGCTGCCTTCCAAAAAAACGGGATAATAAGCCGGAGAGGTGACCATCTGGTGAACTGCAGTCAGCGCGAGCCAGTCCGCCTTGGGCAAAAGAGAGGAGGAATTATGATACAGGTGTACGAGGATCACAATTACAGTACTGGACCAAATATGGCAAGATTTTTTTTTATTTTGCAAAGCTTATAACCTGTGCAATATTTGTTAGAATTAAGATTTTATTATGACAAGCATTTTGACTTGTTAATTCGTTAGGAAAAGTTACATTTTGCAGAAAATAATTGTATGTATATTAAGTTAAATATTGCATGGGTTATTTAGAAATAGGAGACATTTGAATATTGAAAAACAACTAGCTATACAATTATACAGTGTAGGGAAGCCAAGCCAGTAAAAATACTGTTTATCACAATGTTTCACTCTCAAATCTTGAGCTAAATCACACTTTTTGTTGATGTTTAACAAATCAGATTTTTGTTTTTTAATCATACTAAATACCAAGAATGTCATTTCAACATGCGTCTTTAGTTTCCCCAACGCAGTTATGTCGCTACCTGGTTAGCATACCTTTCAAAGATCCTTAAACTTAACCAAATGAACTTAACCAAAACCTAACCTTACCCAAATCGTAAATAAACTGTAAATATTTTAAAATATAAACTAAAATCAAGCTTTCAACATGATGTGTGTGGGGAGTGCTAGGTAGCAGAGTGGTTAGAGCTCTGAATAAGGAGTGTGTGGGTTGGACTCCCAGGTCGAGTCAAGTCAACAGCTCACTATCTCTCAGGATGTCCTGAAGATGAATCTATTAGAGACCGAAACATGACGACGTAAATACATCAAAACACATTTCTATCAAAAAGAAACTTTGTGCTCTAGATGGAGTTTAGCTTTTGATCATCGGCTGCAGGACAATTCAAAATGTATTAATCTAATCAAATATGAAGTTATGATGAGTTGCTATAAACACGGTACTCTTAGAAAAATGGATATAAAAGGCCTTTTCGCACTGTAAGAACTTCTTTCAGTTCTTAGTACTTTTTTTAGTTCCAGTCCCCATTTTAGGCGCGTTCAGACAGAGCACCAACTATGGACTGGGGCCACACTTTAAAGGCTTTCTTACCCCGGGCTCACACTGCCTCCAGATGCAGATGCAGATGCAGATCCGGATCCGTCTGGGTCCGGTTGTCACTCACACTGCCTCCAGAATATGCATGCGTATGTACGGACTCTGCCGGCCTCGCGAGACCACGAGTTCACGGGGATTCACGCTCAACTTGGGAGTTTCGGAGGAGTTTACGTGATCTCTGGCACATGGATATGTAAACAAGAAACACACGCGCCGTGTTTTGGGCTTATTTCACGTCACTTCATTTTCTGTTGGATTTTTCTCCGCACAGTGGGTAAGTACGGGACGTTTATTTGCCTCCTGTGTGTTCAATAGTCGCGTATATGTCGAGCATTTGGCCGTATTTGTTGTAGTAGTAGAAACTTAATGTTTTTACTTTGAAAACGACCGGATTTGTATTGTATTTGTATTTATTTAGATCTCCATTAGCTGTATCAAAACAGCTATTCTTCCTGGAGTCAGGCTAGGTAAACAGCAGCCAATTGGCGGATATTAACAATACAAATAATAAATAAAATACATAACAATGAGACATATACACACACACACACACACACCGGACCTAGTTTTTGTTAACACCAGGCACATTAAATTTTTCAGACAAAGTGCATGAGATCAGGTCCATATAGATCTACTTTTCTTTAACGCACCTGGTATTTCACATAGAAAAGACACAGCATCATTCATTTAGATTACATGCAAAATTTTTTTTTTTTTTTTTTTTTTTTATCCTGACAGGTTATTTAGGTACAAGAGAGAAGATACCTTCTTAAAAGAAATTTAAATTGTCTTTTACTATTGGAATTAATAATGTCACTTGGCAGATTATTCCAAGCAGACATAGATCGATATTTTACAGTGTTTTTACCACAGTTAGTTTTTACTTTGGGTAGATGAAATTTACCCTGTGTAGCATATCTTGTTTCAAAGTTATGCCCATCAGAACTGAAACATAGCTCTTGATAAAGCACAGTAGGTAATTTAGTTATTACGATATTTCTTGTTAGCTTAAGTAAAGAAGCATCAAATCTCTCTTTCACCTTTAACCACATCAATGTATCATGCATCCATTTTACATTTGTTCTGTATGGACATCGAAGGACACACCGCGCTGCCTTATTTTGAATAATCTGAAGTGCCTTAATATGTGAAGTTGCAGCACATGACCAAATTTCAGAACAATAGTCCAGCTGTGAGAGTGTTTTTACAACATCTCCAACCATGTTGACAGGTAACAAATTTGAACATCTTTTAACCATTGACAAGCTCCTGCCCATTCTGCAAACTACAGTACTGATGTGTTTAGACCAGGACAATTTGTTATCAATTGCTACTCCAAGAAGCTTAGTCTCTTGTACTTGCTCAACATTTGTATCTCTCACAGTTAGGTTTAGTTTGGGCTCATCCAGCAGCATACATCTGGTTCCGAACACAATACATTTTGTTTTACTAATATTTAGAGCTAATTTGTTATTTATGATCCACTCATGTACAAGTTTTAATTCTTCCATTAGAACACTTTGAAGTTCTCCAATTGTAGTTTGTGACGAATAGATTGTTGAGTCATCTGCGTACATTGATATTTTTGTTTTTTGTAGCACTAAAGGCAAATCATTTGTGAACAAAGAAAACAGAAATGGACCGAGACAGCTTCCCTGCGGTATACCACAGCAAATATCTCTTTCTGCCGAATAACTTCCATTAAAGAATACAGTCTGTCTTCTGTTTTCTAGATAGCTCTGAACCAGAGTGAAGCTGCTGGACTGAAACCATAACATTGCATTTTTCTAAGCAAAAGATCATGGTCAATAAGGTCAAAAGCTGAACTAAAATCTAATAGAACTGCTCCTGCTAACCTTTTATTATCCAATGCCGTGAGCCAATCATTTGTCATCTGAGCCATGGCTGTAGTGGTTGAATGACAAGCCCTGTATGCATGCTGAAATTGTGTGTTTAAGTTGTTATTTGAAAAATAATTTTGAATTTGCTCAAAAACAATTTTTTCCATAATTTTACTTAGGGTCGGCAGAAGACTAATTGGGCGACTATTTGACCCACAGAAAGGCACAGTGACACTCTTGGGCAATGGTACAATCTTTGCGATTTTCCAAGCCTATGGGTAGACACTTGTACGTAAACTTAAATTCAAAATATGACTAATGGGAAGGGCAACTATGTTTGCGACATGTTTCAACAACTTTGAGTCAATGTTGTCTACACCCGATGGTTTTTCTTTACATTCTAATAGGAGTTTTTCTACTTGACTTTTTGACACTTCAATAAATTTAAAAATACAATTTTTACCTGGCATAATTTTGCTTCTTATCAACATTTCTGCATCTGTGTTATGTGTCTGATCCATTTCATCACGGAGCTTATTAGTTTTCTCACAAAAGTATTTACTTAAATGATTTGCAATATCCTGTGGCTTTGTAATAAACTGCCCCTCTGATTCAAGAAATGATGGAGCACTTTTAACATTCTTTCCCAACATATTATTTAAGATACTCCATAGTTTCTTATTATCATATTTATCGTTACTTAATAAATTGGCATAATACATCTTCTTTTTCTTGTTATTCAGCTTCGTCACATAATTTCTCAATTTTCGATAAACTTGCCAGTCTGAATAAAAATTTGAATTGTTTGCAACTTTTTTTGCTTCATCTCTCTGTGCCATGCAATCTTTCAGTTCATCATCTATCCAACCAGCTCTTATTTTCCTTACAGTTTTTTTAATTAAGGGGGCATGTTTATTACTTACCTCTAAAAACAATCTATTAAAATTTTCCACAGCCTCATTAGGATTATCACTCATAAGAACCCCACTCCAGCAAATATTACTAACATCCTCTCTAAAATAATTTTCATTAAAGTTTTTATATGACCTTTTTACAATTATTTTGGGTCCCTCTTTAGGAATTTTAGTTTTTCTTACACATGCCACAAGGTTGTGATCACTACAACCTATTGGAACAGATATAGCTTTGCTACAGAGATCATCAGAGTTAGTGAATATATGATCAATTAATGAAGATGTTTTTGTCCCATCACTCCTTAAGCATATTCTAGTGGGCGTACTCACAAGTTGTACAAGGCCACAAGCTTCTGTAATGGCATGAAGCTTATTTCTTAGGGGGCATTGTAATGACTTCCAATCTATATTAAAGTCTCCTAAGATAAAAATTTCACATACATTATCAATCATAGTACACATTGCATCTAAATAATCAGAATTTGCATTGGGTGGACGATAAGAACAGCAAACTAGTACCGGTTTTAAATGTGGAATGTGTACTTGAAGCCATAATGCTTCAATATCTGATAACATCAGATCTGTTCTCATTTTAACTGGTATATGTTCTTGTATATAGATTGCAACTCCTCCACCCCTTGCATTTCTGTCTTTTCTATATATACTATATCCTTGGACATATAGTGAAGAATCTTCAAATGTTGAATCAAGGTGAGTTTCTGTGATCGCTAAAATTTGCAATTTTCCTTCCACAAGAATATTTGAAATATCTATTAACTTATTTCTGAGACTACATATATTTATATGTCCCAATCTAAGTCCCTTTTTTGAAAGATTAGTTAAAGTCACCATTATTGTTTATTTTTGTAATATAATCTGATTTATTAATACCATCACTAAGCTGTAATCTCTACATTTGTATTCATAGAAACTAGGTCCAACAGTTACACAAACACACTCATTCATACACAGATAACATCTCATTGGAAACATAAAACAAAACAAAAACAAAAAGAAATACTCCCATAGCTCTCTTAACTCCCCTGGGTATTTTTCCTTTTCTGTTTTTCTCTTTTCTTCTTATTATTCCGCTTATCATCTGACCCATGGCTGTCTCTAGTTCACCGAGAATGACGTCAGACGTTATCCTCAACGTCATTTCGTCAATGCGGAAGTAAACAAAAGCACATTTCAGATCTCAAACAGCTATTGGTCAGAAAGTTTTCTCAGAGTCGGTCGTGTTTTTATTCCCTGGCGTCGATAAACTTTGCGGCCTCGCCTGGGTCTTCAAAGAGATGTTGTTCGGATCCGCGGGTCAGTTTAATGACAGCAGGATACAGCAGGAAAGCTTGGAAGCCCAGTGCGCGAGCTCGATCCATTACCGGATAGCACGGGCGCCTTCGCTGTGCGGTTGCGTCGCTGAAGTCCGGTGTAAAGCGAAGTTTCTGACCAGCTACCTCCACATCATTCTTCCTGGCACTTTGCAAGATACGATCCTGTCTGTGAATCTGAGACACTTCAGGATCATGGTCCTCGGCTTGTCAGGAGATTTTCGCGGCGGACCGATGCGATGTGCCCTCATCAGCTCCGGTGGATTACCAGCCATTTCTGGAACCATTTAGGAAAGCTCCGCATAAGGTAAGCCAGGGCGTTTCCCTGTTCTTCTCCTTCTTTCAAGTTGCGAATGCGGAGATTCTCTCTTCTCATCCTGTCCTCCTGTGACGTATTTTATCAAGCAGTTGTTTCAGCATCTCATCATGTTTAGCTGTTGTGACCCCAACTGCTTTCATCTGTGCTTGAAGAGAGGTGGTTATCTTGCGTTGAGACTCTAAATCCTTTGTATGTTCAGCAAGAATGTCATTGATTGTTTCAAACTGACTTTCCAAGCGCTCAAAACGTTCCTCGGCTTGTTTGTCGGCTTTAGCGAAAAACTTTTGAAGTGTGGCCTCAAGTGACGCCACAGTTAGCTCACCGACAGCAGCCTCGGCTACATCAGGTTGTGTTTCAGCCATTCACTTAGTTTTAGTTCCTCTTGTTGTCCGAGGCATAGGCAAAGTCCAAAGCCGAGAAGGCAATGCGCTTATATATTCCTTGTTTGAAAACTTAGATTGTTGTTTTTGAGGATTAAAGATGAACCCAGGCAGGAGACGTGAGCTACGTAACGTCTACTCCGCCATCTACTCCGTCTACTCCGGGATTCACTTCACCCGCGAGCGCTTGGTTTCCTGTTTGTCGTGTCTTGTTTTCAAAACTTCACCAAAAAGGGCTGCGGATGGCTCCGGCTGTCCGGAAAAAGTTCCTTCCAACGGAAACGATCCGGACGTACGGAGCACATCCGCGCGGATCTCCGGACCGTACGCATCGCGGTGTGAGCCACTCTCATTACTTTTCAAGAATTGGAAAGCCTCCGGAGTCCGGTCCGCAGTCCGGTACGTAGTTAGTGTGAGCCCGGGGTTAGCTCCTGCTCTGGGGCAGGTACTTTCCAGTCAGACCAGGAACTTTTGGTGACACAAACACATTTACAATGTTAGCTTTGTTTTGAAAGATGTTTTATACATTCTCACATTTAGATAAGCTTTTCTTATTCTTATGAAGACTAATTTAAAAAGCAGTGACTCTCAAAAGTTATTTAATTTGAAAATAGTAGCCTAACTACTAGGAATTACAGAGAAATTTTTGTTTTATTGTTGATTTCAGTGGTGTTTTTAGGTTTTGTCGATCATAGTTTCATGTGGAATCCAAAAAGACAACTTTTGTTGTCTTTTGTCTCATTTAATGACCTATTTAAATGTTCCAAACTTTACAGATACTGTTAAAGCCAGTTGGACCCACTTTGAGAAAATGTTGCTGTGTGAACACAAACAAGAGGAGAAGGTAGTTCTTCTGACTAAACAGGGGCTGGAGGAATGTTGAGACTAGTTCTTGGTACTTTCATGTTTGAAAATGCCTATTGTCTTTAAAAAGAAAAAACTTAGTTCTGCTCTCTGGATGGAGTTTAGCTTTTGAGCATCAGCTGCAGGACAATTCAAAATGTAATAATCTAATCAAATATAAAGTTATGATGAAAGAACTCTGGGACAGACCAGGACACAAGCACATTTACAATGCTAACTTTGTTTGGAAACATGTTTTACAGTATATATTTGGACATTTAGACAACTTCCCTTATCCCCGAGAAAAAAAATACTCTAAAGTTGTAGCTCCCAAAATAACAGTTTTAATTTGTAATTGTAATTTTTAGGAATATCAATGAATAATTGTGTTTTACTGTTATTTTCAGTAATGTTCTTTTTTCTTTTGTAGTTATGTGAGGAAGGGAAAAAAACACCTTTTGTTTTACTAATATCACTTAAGGGATATTTAAATGTTCCAGATTATCATTACAAGTTAATATTTGACATGTTGACCACTGCCCAGGGTGTTCCCCCGCCTATGGCCCAAAGTCACTGGGATAGGCTCCAGTCAGTCGCGATCCCTAACGAGAATAAGAGGTAGATCTTTAGTTTAACTGCCTGCCATCTGTATTCAATAGAATTCTCTCATATTGAACAATGTTGGGACCTTTTGATTAAACCCACCTACAACATGACTAATCGCTAACATACTTATATTTACATTTTTATACATGGCCCAGATTTAGCTCCAAGTTCGACTAGAATCCATCCTAAGCTAACAGATGTGACGCAAGAACAGCATATAGCTCCAGACACACCCAAAACACGTCTGTCCTGAAGACATCTGTCCCTCAACTGAACCTGGCGCTGCACCAATGACAAACGGCTCACTGCAGATTACCGCAGGGATTACTCAATGTCAACATCTCGCGCAGCAGTAAATCAAAGACACCGCACCGCTAAGAAGCTTTGGATGCATCATTACCGCGCTCCTATGGGCTTCCGCTAAATCCCATTGAGGCCTATACGGTGAGCCGCGCTAGCACAGATCGCCCGTCGCGTTCATTCACAGACAAAACCGGACGGACTTCTACGGTTACGTGTTATTGTATAGTTTATAATGAGTTGTTATAGAGGAAGTGCTTTTTAAATGGAGCATCGTGTTACATAAAGGCTGGAATAAAACAAACATAGCTACCTCTGATCTGGTTTAAAGCTTTTGGGAATTGTTCTTTTGAAGTTATAATAAATGTGAGATGTATTAAAAGAAATGTATGGGTGTTAATGTATTTTTAAAGCTGTTGTACCGTAATTTTGTTGGAAATTTGTTGTCTTTGCCGCCGAAAAAGTATATTGTAATTGCAGCAGTTTGCGGCTAAATCAGAAAGCAATGTACTGTCTGAATAAAATAATGAAGTGATTTAAATATCATAGACGGCAAAAAGCACTTTCATTTTGCTATATCTGTAACTGTAAATGCAGCAAAAAATGAATGCATATTATTATAAACCATGTTCTTCAAGATTTGTGAGAACTATTAAATAGCAGATGTAAACAGTTCCTGAATGTTTTGTGAAAAGGTACCAAGCTTTATTAATAATACAACATAGATTATCAATGTGTCAACAAAGACTGTACAAAGTTCATTTGTGCAAAAAAAAAAAAAGGTAAGTCTAGTGAAGGTGTTTTTCGAAGAAAGAATGCAGTTGAATGTGATGGTTTTCTGGGTTAAAATAGACGTGGATGGAGCAAATCACAATTTAAGGTATAAGGTACACTTTATTGTTTTCTATTTATTGTCTCTGAATGTAAATTCGTCTCTACAATATAAGAACCATCTCAAACTCTTCTTGACGAGAGACAAGAATGTTAGCCACTTTGCCACCGGTATGTTTTTAACCCTCAGAAACCCACAACGTCGGGGACAAGATAAAAAAATCAGTTTTACTTAACAAGGAATATCTCCAGTTCCATTAAAGCTAGAGACAAGCGGTCTTTTTCCTTGTAAAGAGGACATTTTTTGTATCCCCTGCTTATGTCTCTGGCAATCATCAATGTAATGACTGCATCAGAAACAATTATCCAATGGTATCATGCCCTGAGGTCACTTCCTCCATTTCGAATGGAGGATGTTTTTTCAGAGATTATTTTTCAAGAGATAAACCATCTGACCTTCCAGCCGCCTGACTGGTTTGGGGGTCCGAACCAGCGGTGTTTTGGCGGTATTAGCACCCCGGCGCCGCCGCCGAGTCTCATTCAATCTAAACAAAGATGGTGGCTCTCGTGGATGTACATGTTTCTGCTGCTTTTGATGCAGTTTTAGCAAAAACACAGAGTAATTTCTTTTTGAAAGAAGAGCCGGACATTGGATACACCATTACGAGTTGTTGCTGTGATTGGCTAAGAAAAAAAAAGGTAGGCCCCACACCCAATCAGCTCGAAGTATTTCACTAAACGCCCCGCCTTTTCTCGAACGCTTCAGCGAGTCAAGTCCCAGATCGATATAGTAAGAAATCAGATAGGAGTTCAACACAGATCCATCTGGCGTGAGCCAGCTTACTGCAAGATAGATACAGATGCTAAACTACCTCTAAATAAGAATTTCATCAAATAAGTGGCTTTTAGACAGTGCGTAATAGTGCTAACATTGCAGCTTTGCATGATATAATGCATACACAATGCATACAATGCATCTTGCCCAGAAACACTCACAACTGGGCTGGGCAATTAAATGAAAAATTAAGAGAAAAAATTGGATCAAAACCCAAACTTTGAGACATAATATTACTGTATATTAATAAAAAATGTAATAAATTGCATATTAAAAGCTTTTATTTTTGCTTATGTTCATAAAATCCACTTTTCTTTAGTTTTTGAAAAGGTTAAACAAATTGACTCGAAAATTTAGATTGATCATTATGTGATTATATTTTTTTCCAATCGCCCAGCCCTATTCACAACTATAACATGATTGTTATCTTGAGGCACAATAGTATTTGATGTTACACAGGTACCTGCGTGCGAGGCAGTGTCCAAACAGGTTTGAAGGGGACAGATGCAGGTACTTCTCAGCTCACAAATAAAGTATATAAAGATGAAACATGACAAAGTATAAGACTTTTAAACATTCAAGGGAAGTAAAAACAGACATAATCTAACCTTAACACAAATTAGACTGACATTTGTGTAAACTTAGCATGACATCACTCTTCAGCGCACAACCCGGGGCCGTCACCATGCAGAGCTCACATTAGCCTCCTCTCTGACCGCGTATGTTCACACATCCTCCCTTTCACTCTCTCTCCAAACACCAAAACAAACAGGCTGACTTCTCCCGAGCCCTGTCCAGATGGGAGCCACCTAGCAGAGCCAAAAGAGATACAGTACAGTTCAAAGCGTGAACTTCAGTCAGACGCACCACCACGGACCCCCACCCGGTCGGCCTCCGTCCTAAATCAAGCTCTCAGTCAGGGAGAGAGACAGAGGGTGAGATGTGAGCGGTGAGTCAGCAGTAACGGCATCGAGGCTCGAGTAAACACCTCCGCAGATCTTTACACTCTGAGGACGCCTGTGTGCTGTTTGGGGGATACGAGAATGTCACAGAGTCATTTCCACGTGACAGACGGCCTTTGTCGGAGTTGTTACAGCGGCTCCGGTCTAGAGGATTAGGAGGATTGTTACATTATGATGATGCACTGCAAATAAGCCGTGTGTTTACATCTTTGGGTAACGGCGTCGCAGTCAATGAGGATATTTTTACAGTCGCTCAAATGGGATGTGTTTTAAAGAAGGTTTTGAGCTGTGTTTCTTAAAATGTGTTAGGACAGTACATGGACAGTAAATTTGTCAATGTATCTTTAGGTGTCAATGTTTCACTTTACAGTATCTGTGCAACCAAAGCAATCATCTGCAGTCTGCACAGAAATACTACTAGTTTGAATAGCGTTCCAGCGCATTTGTACAAGTGGGAAGTGGGAAATATCTCAGTTCCCTGGAACACACCAATAGTGTACAAAAACAATGATGAAAAGAATAGCTGGTTGTCCTATTATATTTTATGGTTAAGTACAGGTCTAAAATAGGCCTACATACACAGTCACACATATACATATATTTATTTATACTGATAGCTACATATATCACAAACCCAAGCTTATGATATAGGCTAATCCGAGTGTGACTTTTTGGTTCATTCAGAAACATTTGCTCCTTAACAACATTCTCTCTCTCTTTCAGAAGCAACTGGGCTGTGTCACAGAAGAGCTATTTAACAGATTAACGTATTCTCATGGCTTGCGTGTAAATACTGTACCATGCCATGACAAATATCGTGTCATGGCGACACTTCGACGACACTTCTGCAATTACACGCCCGTTTACCACATCAAGTACAGACACGCGATGTTGAGGACAAACAGGAGGTTTTTGGGGGGTTAACGGCTAAGTTTAGGTCTGAAGTTGCAAAAATGGGTAAATTTAGGTCTGAGGCTTGGAGTTAGTTTAGGATTACGATTGTGTTAGTCTTCAGCATTTTGAACTCCCGGTGATAATCTGTGAAACCGGAGCTTCATTTTGGTTTTGGTATTTTGTGCAAATACGCCTTATATCCACGGAGAAAAGGTCCAAAATATACAATGAAATAAAAAGATAATAACAGCGGCGCAAATCGCGGGAAATTTTAATTTACTGATTTATGTCTTTTTAATTGTGTTGTTGCGGTCTCATTTCAAACAGATCAGTTCTTTTTTTACAGCTGTTAGTTAGCCACAATGCTAACAACAACAATAACAACAGACAAACAGCAGAGATGGGTGAACAAACGAGACATTATCAGACATAGATCCAGAACAGTGCGGAGTGCGGACTAACTTCCACTTGAATAGATACATTAACATGAATTGATTTCAAGTTGTTTTGCTGCAAAAAATTGGGCCCTCTAAGACTTTTTGAAAATCACAAATAATGCTAGAATCCAACCGATAGCACCGCATTATGTTCTAATCTTCCAAACAAACAAGATTACTGGGTGAGACTGGTCTGGCATCGCTCATTCAAATGCAATTCCAAAGAAGTTAAACAAATATAACTCATTACGATTGGCCTTCCAGCTGCTAATAACAAGCCTTGCTCATTACCGTTGCCGCTAATACATTCATCAATTTGTTGTGTGTAATTCCCCTCACTTTTCCTCTTGAATGTGTCAGTTTCCGTGCACAGGTTTAGCCGCCTCTCGAGATGCCCGGCAGGTTAAATTGAAAATTGATTTGGCTCTAAGTGTGAAAGAATGTGCTGGTGTCTTTGGTACACTGCTATTACAGCTGGCCCGACTCCTGCCTGAAGACGTACAAGAACAGTGAGGACCTCTTGTAAAGCACAGTCAACAAAACATGCACTTACCTAAATGGACTGCGTGTTTGAGCCGGGGGAGGTGGTAAAAGCAGAGTGCAGCCTTTGGTCACAGCCGGGGCACATCCAGAAACAATGACATTTCTTATGACATGAGGGTTTGGAAAAGGACAATAAAAACAGGAGTTAAAAGGCACGTGCTGTATTATGCAAAACTGACTTTTTGGAGTTTTTAATCTTGTCTGTCTTCCCTTCACCGGCTTCGAGCTCTTCCACTCTCCAGTCAGAACTTACTTGTGGGACCAAATACTCTTCTTCCAGGCGGTGGAAACTCTTGAACGCTCTGTCACAATCTCTCCATGAAACCGATCATGTTGACTCTATTGTACTGTATTCTATCACTATTTTGTTTATATTACATTGGAAAGTACTTTGTGATTTTATCAGCAAAAGTTTAGCTACTTAAGCTTCTGCACATTACAAGACTTTTGGCCCAGTTTTAAGCCCAATGTACCCTCTACGAGTTTGGGGAGGCGTGGACAGAGTAAGGATTTTTGTAAGAGATTTTTTGGCGTTTCTCTTCAAATGTCACTGCGATTCTGTTGAATTTGCTGAACGTTTCGGGTTAACATTGACTGAACAAGTAAACTAAGATGGTAAAATCATTTAAATTACTTTAAATGTATATTAAAGTGACCTTTACACAAGCAACTAATCGCTTAGCAAAATAATCGTTAGTATACTCTACATCCTCAGCCCCTCCATTCACCTTGTCCACGAGCTTTTCTAGCAGAAATATTTTTGTGTTTGGAATCTAGGTTGTTAGCTTCACATAAAAAAAATGTGTGAGATGCACAACTAGTGGTTTTAAAAATATATATCACAATCACAGAGGCCCATACATGCATCGATTTAGCTTTTATGGTGCGTACAGACTGGACAGTGTATTTGCATTTTTGTACCCATTTTCAATGTTAAGTCAATGTAAACCTGTGTCTTGAGCGTTCAAGCCAATTTGCAGTGCGAATTGGCGTCTGGGGCGTCTGTTGACGTGCCAAACCACGGCAAAACAAACAACATGAGACATGGTCTGGACTGACAACACACTCACATGGATCTCTTAAAAATGCCGTGTTTAAACCACTGCTGTCGACATGACAATGGAGGAGCCGAGGAGGACAGAGACAGTAAAAGGACCTTGCCACGGCATTGTGCGGGCTGCTGGATATCCGATGTGCAAAAGATGCCTTTGAAAACAACCCACTGAGAAAACAAAACTTGTATTCTTATAGATAGTAAGTATATTGAGAACAGCATTCATTAAACGTACAATGCTGATTTTAGAAATAGTTTTATGAGTAATCTAGGCTATGTAAGCCATTTGATTATTATTTTTTATGTATTGTTTTCTTTATTTTTGCAGATAATTGTGAATAATTGAATTGAAATTTGTTGTTGTGAGATCTCTACAAATAGGTTTATAAAATCTCAAATCTGAATCTTACATACACTTCCTTTACGCTTTTTCAAAATCCAACTGACTGTCTTCTTCTGCTTTTACATACCTGAAATGACAAGATATCAACTGTCAAGCACGAGCTAAAACAATCCACAGAATCCCACACTGATTACACAAGTATAGTCCTTACTTAAGCAAACCCTTTCACCTGCTCTCATGCCGAGTTTCAACAGCATCACCGTTATTGTCCTCTATTCTGAGCGCTCGGCAGCCCACACAGTTACTCTAAAGACTTTGATGGCATTACCACAACCTCGGCAGCAAAGCGTATTGTTATTCGAAAGGTATTTTCCTGGCCTGATTCATCCGAGTGGTATTTTTGAACAATGCGCACATTTGGCAGCTGAGGGAGGCACAAGCAGGTGGGAGGCAGATTTACAAAAAAAAAAAAAAAAAAGAAAAACATAACCGTGATGCATGGCTCCATCGCACTCCGAAAAGAGATTCTGTCAACAGCAGCTGAAACGGTCTGGCTCTTCAACTTAAAGAGGCTATTTTATGTACACTTTTGTGCCTGTTAATTATGTTGCTTCCTCATCAAAAACCCAGCTGGAGTTGTGTTTTGTTTAATTTACATGTTTAACACAAATATTGCTTTCTCTATGGCTGGTCGCAGACATTCAGTAATGTAGAAACATATGTCTATTTTGTACTTGTTTAGCTTTGAGTTTATCCGTGGCGTCAAATTAGGCAATAAATAATCATTCATCTAAAAAGCATTTCAAAGGAACATTAACAGCCATTTTGTGGTCCGACTCTGCTTTTTTAACAAACTAATTAAATCCCAATACACTATCGGAACAAAGATTTTGAATTGTTTAAATTAAATTGATAGGTAAGTTAATAACCAGATTAAAATACAAATTAAAACATCTGCAGCAAAATAATGTTTTTTCTCGACTAACTTCTAGTTGGTTTAGCTGCACAAATCCACTTTTTTTGTCAAAGTCCACAGAAATGTCCTGGATACAGACTGTGTCCGAATGTCCACACACATTCCTATCCATTCTATCCCTCAGTCCTGCCCTGTTCAGTGGACTGGTCTTTCGCCGTATGACTTTCAGTTGACCGCGGGTCACGTGACTCCCCCCCTTGAGTTAAACGGTCGGCAAAAGTCCTATAAAAATGAACTTTTTTAATAAATACTGGTCAAGTCCTTCTGACACACGCATATTTATGGACTACTAATCATAATAGTATAACTTGGACATTTAACAGACTGGATAATTCATTTTTACAGCCCAAACTAACGTTAGCAGCTAACATTAGCATCTTTATGGCTAACAGCATTCAGTTACGAGTATTTTGTTTATTCTCCGGCTCAACAGAGACTTTAAGTGGCTCTTTTATCATCTTTACTTCAGTGGTGTTGTTTCTAGTTAAAGACCTGCCGCTGTCCACATTGTCTTTTCTATTCTCACAGTGAATAGTGGTTTATATTGAGCAGATGCATTGTGGGAAATTTTGAGTGAACTACTTTTTGACCTGCTGGACATTCAGACACCATTACAAAATGGCATGACTGTTGAATAATGGCATATAGTGAATAGTGTGGACATTCGGACACAGCCACAGTGTGCAAAAATAACCCATATTCTATAAAACTCCCAAAAAGTTTTTATAATCCCGCCTAGTGCCGTTGAACTCTATAGATTTGTCCCTGCCAGCCTGAAAATATGTTTGGGATAGCATGACGTCAGCTGCAGGAGCTCTATTGTCATAAATGAGGAGCCGTAGATGTAGCAGTTCTCTGCTTGTGGCTAATGCTAAGGCTAACGCTCAGAGCAGATGGAAAAGATTCTGTGGAGACTTTTCAAACCATAAAAATACTCTACAGAAAAACATCATATTATTTCTGTGATGTTTCATTTAGCCTTTATAGAAGAAGAATTTGATTAAACTAACTATAAAAATGGTCCAAAAGCAGCGCTAGTTAGCTGCGCTAACATGCTAACTCTTAACTTTTCGTTCTACATACATTGCATGACGTTTTACAGGGCACACTGTTGTTTTTTATGACACAAAGAGCTGGAAAGGGACTAAATAAGAATATACTCAACACGATTATGAATAATAAAAATTACATTTGACTAAAATAGTTTTAAATTTTATTTTTATGTTTTTTCTTTTTATGAGTCTAGTTAGCAAAAGACATGAGTACAGTTAATTAAAAAGAGATCATAATGCAATCTTTGGTGTCAGACTGGTAGGCCTATCAATATCAGCACCTATTCTAGGACAAAGTGCAGTATCGGATCAGCTTTAAAAATGGTATCAGAACAACACTAGTTTTGTACTGTTTTGTTTGCTAGATTATGACAAATGTTCAATAAATAATATGAAAACAAATCAGACATTGCTGCTAATTAATGATCTATGGAGGCATTGGAATAAACAAATGAGGGAGAAGCAATCAGAAGCGATCAGCGTTTGTTGTCAGTGTGTGGGACGAGCAATATTAAAAAGCTGCTCCTATAAGCTGGTTAAATCTCGCTGAAATGGTAAGCCAGTCACAGAAGTGTGTGTGCGGGACATGAGGAGACTCCCAATGCGGTTTGCACGGCCCAAACAGTCCCGGAGTTTAATGCGGCATGCACTGATTTATAATTCCAGTTACCTTAGACAACTTCTTCTGCCTGCGCGGTTTAGTCATTATTCAAGCTTTTAAATGAAATGTTGCTGTTTGTAATCGTTGTTAGACTTTAAAATGAAGCCAAATTGTTTTTACCTGATTTGGTCATTTTGATTAGGTTTATAATAGACTCTGTGCATAGATCATCAGTTCAAAATTGCTTGGGAGTATCTTTATAAACACTCAATGTTTTTAGATGATGTGTTCTCACTGGTCACTGTCTGATCTTCCAAACAATGTTTATTCATTTTAGGACTGATGTAGTGAAAAGCCCATAAAAGTGAATTAACCAGGAAGTGCTCATAAGTACATAAGTTAGTCAGTTCCTGAGGCCTCGCCCATTAATGGACCTCTGTGGGGGAAACATAACATAACCAGTGATTCGGAAAAAGATTTTATCACTCACTGCTACAACTACAACAACAAATGTGAACTTAAGGAAATACATTGTGTTAAATACAGATATAAAGACAGATGAATGAAGTGATCCAAATATGTAAATATATAATCTAGCAACGCTAACTGCGAGCAAAAACGCTAACGTGATACTAGTGTCACCTATAGCGTATTTTAGCATTTTTCTTGACATAATGCCACATCAGCAATCTCCATTTAAACATGATTGGGACTCAACTTGTTTTAGTTGACCCAGGCTAAAAGAGGTAAAAAGTTTAGCTTCCCATGTCTTAACATAGGACTTCTCCCACAGCATATGATGAATGGCCGACTGAATCTACTTCTTAAATCTGACTAAGGTTAAGGTTAAGCTAACCAGGTCATTGCATAACTGCGTTGTCAGCTGTGAGTAAATTGTCTTTGTATTTTTTTGCACTTTGCACTGATGACATATGTGGAGGGATTCTCAGGGTTCTCACTCATATACCACAAATACTGTATTTTCCAGGACATTTCCAGAACATTCCCAAAGAGGATTATAGGCAATCACAACATCTACACTACATTTTTAGATACTTTAGAAAGCTTTTGGCAGCCTAATGTAGTAACATAGCCAGAAAGGTTTTAGACCTAAAAAGTGAGAAGTCTGGTGGTGCTCCCTCGGGAAAATGTGACCCAAAATGATGATAAATCTTGCATTGTGATGGATTTTTGACAGTTTAACCAAGTGAACAACATAATGGTTGATTAAGCAATGAAAATAAATGTTTTGTTAAAGTAGTAATACACCAGTTGTTTGTTTCAGTAAATAAAAGTAACAGTTTTTATAGGCCTACAGCAAAACAGCAAAACTTTGCATAGGACATCATCTATATTGCTCACGTTATATTAGAAAATGGTAGTAAAAATGTTGTTGCGCATTATTTTATATACACTAAATCATATTCCAGAACAACATTTTATTTTCCATGACATTTGGCTGTTTTTTTTGTCAATTTCCGTGCGTTTTTCATGACTAGAAAATGTACTAATTATTTTTCAGCTTTTCCATCAGCATGGGAACCTTGATTTTGTTTTACTAACTAAAATTACTTCCAGTAATTTGCCATTTTTTTATAATTCACAACTTTACTACTGCAAAACTATAATAAATATTTACACAAGGACTACACACCAAATTAAGTCAACTTTTTATCAGCAGCATAGATAACCAGTCGAGCTAAACCGATAAACCTAATGTTGAACACTACAGTGTGTCACTATTTTACTTCACCTTGTGCAAACAAATCTCCACATATTCTGTTTGTCTCTAATCTACTTGAGATGTATGACAAGATATCAGGCGTGGTGTCTCTGGGGTCACAAGCTCTCAGTGGGGAGTTTGAAAGAGCGCAGCAGGAGAAGAAAAACTCTGATTTACACACAAGAAGACATACCACAACAGACAACAGACAGAGGAAGAGCTGGTTTATTTGGTCTAGTGTGAAAACATAAAAAACTAGTAACATACTGCATCACCATTTTGGGGGAATTCCCGACTAATTTGGGAAAATTCAAGAAGATAAAGTGCAATCCGCTGCAGCGTGTTGGGGAATGGCATTATTACGGCACTTAAGCTACTGCAAAATTATTGTTGTTGAGAGAGCATTGTATCAGTGATTTTCAACCTTTTCATGACTCACATACAACAATTGAAGGCATCCGCGACTCCCAAAAACAAAATGTGGGATTTCCACATTTACATTGAAGCTAATGTAAAATTAGGCCAATGTATTCATTTGGTACGGCAGCAAAAAGGAATCTACATCTCTCTCTGCATTTAAAAAGTGTCAAACTTTGTTCAACTTTTCACATATACAAAGAGAAACCCCAGAAATTGGTTGAGAACTACAGCATTATGATGAAATCCTTTACACTCAAAGTGGTGTTGTTTCTTATTAACAATGCATTGGATTTATACAGACTCCATGCTCGGTTGCGTTAACTAATATTGTAACCACAACTGCCCTGGGGCAGACTGACAAAAGCGAGGGTGCCATCACTGGACCTCTGACCTAGGCTGATGTATCAGCCGGTTTCATTTCAAATCATCTGACGTCTCAGCATTGGAGTCTGCTTGTTTTAAAGTAGACTGGTCCTTTTTCGCATTAACCAATCACTGCTGTTTGTTTGTTACCGGACGTTACGTATGTACTGCGACCAACACATCAGCTGTAGTCCGGGTTAACGTTAGTGATCATTGCTGAAGTGAAATGAAACTGACTGCTACATCAGGCTAGAGCGGCTCCATCACATTATAAAAAAGGTGATATTTGGATCTAAATTTCTGGCAGCTGCTACTTTACCGGCAAACTTGTGGAACTACAAACAAACGCTTAAATTTGACGTCACCGCTTAATTTCTGTTCGCTGATTGGTCAATCGTTTCTCACGCTTGATTCAAGCAGCAACAAACACTAAAATTCCAGACCTAGTTGCTGGAGTGAAATTAAATGGAGCGGAGGCACTAGGTGACACTAGCCTGGCTACTTCTGACCCACACCAACAGATGGAACAGAAAATGAGCTGTAAAGCTAGAATTTGGTACAAGCATCTCTGCCATTGTGCTTATGTTACTGTACATTGTCCTACTAAACATTACTTTTGAAGTACAGTTTTAAACCTGTTCCTGACTGAGCACCTCCACTTTGAAATCCCATGTACTAGAACCATGATGTGTTTCCCACATTAAAAATTCAGTTGGATTTCCAACTAATGGCTGCAAAGGAAATTTCACAGGGTAAACAATCAAACTGATCTTATCTGATGTGCTAATGCTGCAGAAATGCTCAAATCGAGTCTAGATAATTCATGGACTTAAAAACAGGACAGAAGATCTCAGAGATCTACCTATGACATCACAGATCAGAGACATTCAGGACAGTGTTTTGATGGGAATGAAAGATATCTCACAGACAAAACTTCTGCAGCGTATTTAATAAGGAAGCAATTTTAGAACAGAATTTAAACACTCAAAAAGTCACTTTTCGCATAATATATCTCCTTTAAATCATTTACACCCACAACAGATCCATAGACATAGTGAGTGAAGTGTCTTGCCTAAGAACACAACAGTGAGTTTTTTCATCATTTGTCCAACTGTGACACGTGAGGTTGTAGTATTTTTAAGGCCATATCGTTTTAGGACAACAAGCTATTCGTTTATGGCAACTAACTGATTATTCCAGAATGATCAACAAATTTAGTGATGGAATAATTGTTAATTTACTATACGCAGACCCCAAATCAAGACTTTTATACTTGAACAAGAAACACAATTTGTTCTTAAAAAGTAACTAACAGTCCTAGTTTTCTTCAGCTGAACTATCAGGGCAGGCTTAGCGCATGTTTAAACATTCAGCTTGCTGTTAAAGCCGAGTCACAGTTGTGGGTTATTAATAAGAAGGCACTTAGCGGTACATGACACCTGTGTGACTAATTATACAAGCACATCAGAGCACAGGCAGGAGTCAGGTGGTGTGTGGGCTGAAAGGCACCAAAAGGCCGAAAAGCACCACACACAAAAGCTGCTTCCTGCATTAAAAAAAAGTCACATTTTAATCAAAGTCTTTCTGCTCTGAGTGCTACATTCTGCAAAAAGACTAATGAAAAAGCTATACTGTTACAATATTGATGTCGTTTAGGTTGTACTTTGTCTTGATGAGAAACCACAAGCCTAAATTGTTCCCAAAGGACGGCGAAATGGAGCGTTACAGATGTTTGAGTGCTACAAGTGAAGATATTTATGACATAATCCAGCTCTTACAGTCATTAGCAGCAATCAGGCTTCACCATCTACCATCCCCTCCTATTTCAGAGAGAAAACATGAACAGACAGGCAGAGATACACTGAGGAAAGTGATCATCTTAAAACAACCTCGAAAATACTTAAAACACGTCCAGATCTACTTGTATTGAGAAAAAAAAGATCTGCCAATAAAACAACTGCATTTTATCTTATCTAAGATTTTTAGGACAAGACTTTTTGGCTTGTTCTTTCAGAGCTTGAAATATCGTGAATGAATTATCGTCTAGTACTAGTTTAGATAGTCCTGGTTTAGTCCACTTTTAGTCCTATAATCTAGTTCTTGTTTAGTCAAGTTTTAGCCCTAGTCTAGTCCTAGTTTTGTCCAGTTTTAGTCCTGGTCTAGTTCTGGTTTAATCCAGTTTTAGTCCTCGTCTAGTCCTGTTTTAGTCCTGGTTTAATCTTTATTTAGTCCAGTTTTAGTCTTAGTCTAGTTCTCATTTAGTCCAGTTTTAGTCCTGGTCTAGTTCTGGTTTAATCCAGTTTTAGTCCTGGTCTAGTCCTGGTTTATTCCAGTTTTAGTCCTCGTCTAGTCCTGTTTTAGTCCTGGTTTAATTCAGTTTTAGTCCTGGTTTAGTCTTATTTAGTCCAGTTATAGTCTTAGTCTAGTTCTCATTTAGTCCAGTTTTGGGTCTAGTCATAAGCCCTGTTTCCATAGGCTCGGGTCGGGGCGGTACGGTACGGTCCTATGCTGTTTCCACTGCGCAAAGCGACCCGTTCCGCCCGTTTGCTGGGTCCATAGCGAGCCGCTCTCAGCCCTGCCTTTACCCAGGACCCTGGAGCAGACCTCTGAGCGGTCCCCCCTTAGGCTCGATGATTGGACAAGAGAAGACACAGGCTCAAGCGAAACCAGATGGAAAAGAGCAGACAGAAACATGAAATAATGTTCCTCACCTAACGCCGATTTGATCCCCTGCCAAACCGCCGCATTTCCACAGCTGAAAACGTTATTTGTTGCTCCGATAGACTTAGCAAAGCAAAGCTAGCGCATTAGCATCAGCTGTTTCCTGTTTGCCGAAGCAAAACACTGTAAAAAATTGTACATCCTGTGCGTAATGTGTCCAACATAATCCAGCCTCAAAGCATTAAACAAAACGCGTTTGAAAATCATTATAGAGTCGCAGAGACTTTGCAAAAAAGGTAAATAAATTATAAAAAGTGACGGTAAACCGGAAGTAGTTTTTTGTTTACACCAGCGTGACTTTCATTTAACAGCGCCACAGACTACAAATATTATGCGTCTTTTTGTGAATCGCTCAGATTGATGCCAGGAAGAAAAAGTATAATTCAGGTATATTTTCTTTTTTATTTATTTGAGAAGGCATGTGTAACGTGTGAGTGACGTCAGCTGCTCTCGGAGCAGACCCTCAGGAGTCTGGACCTGCAGTGGAAACGCTCACCATCATTAACATAAGCGGCCCAAACCGCTCCAAAGTGAACCGGTCTGGGGACCCAGGCTAATGGAAACGTGGCTTTAGTTAAGTCCAGTTTTAGTCCAGTCCTGGTTAAGTCCAGTTGAGTTCTGGTCTATTCCTCATTTAGTCCAGTTTTAGACCTGGTTTAGTCCAGTTTTAGACCTTGTCTAGTTCTGTCTTAGTTCAGTTTTAGACTTGGTGTAGTCCTGGTTAGTCCAATTTTTTACTTGGCGTAGTCTTGGTTTAGTCCAGTTTTAGACCTTGTCTAGTTCTGTCTTAGTTCAGTTTAAGATTTAGAGTAGTCCTGGTTTAATCCAGTTTAAGACCTAATTTGGTCGTAAAATAGGTCTAACTAGAAGTCTATGCTACAAACAAGATAAATGAACTAGAATAAGATATGCGATTTTGCAGTGTAGCCAGTAACTACAAAATCCATAAACATATGCTCAACTCAGCTCACTGATAAGAACAGAAGGCTTCTCATTACACACACAACACACTCCAAATTGCCATTTAAATTACCCCAAATCATGTGTCAAGTCCTGCTCACCACCAAGCTTCAGCTACAATGTGGAATTATGAAGAAGATAAAATGGAAAATCACAAATCTGCCAGATGGCTCTGTCTCATCAACATGCCTTGTACTTTTAGATTTGTGTAGCAAAAACAACAAAGGTACTTCATCTACTGCTGCTGTTTACAACGTAGTGTTTCGAGTTTAAAACAGCTTTTTCGATCTCGATTCAAATGCAGCAGAAACAAGAGTTGTTAGGGTTAGGGTTAGGGCTGTCCAGGTGTGCTCAGTTTATATGGATGGAGCTATGTGGAGCTATGAGATAGAGTTTGAACTGCATTTAAGTTGAACAATCATTAAACATGATTAGTGAGTTGGTGAGATAAGTGTTAAATCACTTATCACACTTTTCTTGGGTCGGTTGTCACTCTTTTCTTGGGGTTAATAGTCATACTTTTCTCAAGGTTGGTTATCACACTTTACTCGGGTCGATTGTCACACTTTTTTGGGGGTCACTAGTCATACTTTTCTCAAGGTCGGTTATCACACTTTACTCAGGTCGGTTGTCACACTTTTCTTGGGTCGATTGTAAACACTTTTCTCGAGGTCACTTATCGCATTTTTCTCGGGTCAGTTGTCATACTTTTCTCAAGGTCAGTTATCACACTTTTCGCGGAGTCAGTTGTCATACTTTTCTTGGCATCGATTGCCATACTTTTCTCGAGGTCAGTGATCATACTTTTCACAGAGTCGGTTATCACACTTTTCTTGGGATCGATAGTCATACTTTGCTCGAGGTTAGTTACCATACTTTTCGCAAAGTCGGTTGTCACACTTTTCTTGGGGTCAATTGTTATACTTTTTTCGAGGTCGGTTATCATACTTTTCGCGGAGTCTGTTGTCACACTTTTTTTGGGATCGATTGTCACACTTTTTTTGGGATCGATTGTCACACTTTTCTCTAGGTCGGTTGTCAATCTTTCTTTCTTAGAAATACTGTATTTTAAATATTCCAGTTGTAGGCAGATATTAGTGAACTGTATTACCTAAGAAAATAATGAAATTCTTGCCATGGAACTTATTCTGTTCAAAAGTTTCACTAAAACACATTAATGATGTTGTTTTAATAGAATCTGGACAAAAATGACAAAACTTGACAAAACTTTTTAAATTCCAATTGCCTTTTTTCTTGTAATTTAATGTCTATGATTCAGAAAATATAAAGCACTCTGGAAAGAGTCACATTCAACATTGATATCCCATTGACATACCATTGTGACAACCAACTGAGACTTAGGGTTGGCTGTCACAAGTGAAAAATGTCCTTTTAATGGTCAATAGCTTTTGATCAAAATAGGACACAGGACAGCAGCTGGACTCATTCAGTACACAAGACTTTGAACTTTTCTTATGGGTTTAAATGGTAAATGTAAGATATGCTGTTTTTGAGCAATTCAAATGAAAGAAAAAAATGTGACAACCAGATTTTAAGTTAATTTATGACCACATTTAAATTATGGCAGATTGGTAATAACATAATAGTGAGAAGGGGTGTGCGACAGGGCTGCCCAAGTTATCGAAATGGCAATTTGGGTGAATAATGTAACATAGCAGCTTTGATTCAGATATTATTTCTCCGTGAGTAGTAGAAACGCTCACCATCATTAAGACGAGCATCCCTACTCGCTCAAAATCCGCGCTAATCACTATAACTGGTGGTCGTCATGGTGATTCTCCTGTCCGCTGTGATTGTAGGACACTTTTACAACCTCAATCCTAAACAGGCGCACGACCACCTCTTTGCAAATTTGTGAGCCTGTTGTCTCAGAGCAACAACTGGAACTGATTTGATTAGCGTCTGACCTTTCTTCATTCAACAGCCACAGTGTAATCAAACATTGGGATGCACGACGCCTCCACTCCACACTGCCGCGCCCTCCAAATCCCGTCGTCAGGGGTAACACCATTTGACTCTCTGGAACCTGTGGGACAAGTCAAGCCAACACATTTCTCACATAGACAAGTTTTAGAAAATGTACTTATCTTAAAGGCTGCGATTGACAATTGTTTTGGTATTGGGCGTGTTGTTGGTTAGAACGCAGAAGTCACTTGAATGTAATCAATAATCAATTTTAATTTATAACTTCTGCAAACTAGACTCAAAAGTCTCAAAAAGCAAAATAAATACACTAAAAGAACTACACATATAAATAGGCTATTGTTACTTCATAATATAGATGTGTTTACTGTAACTGTTATGTACTTAAACTTGACTGTGTTGAGTATATTCAGAGTGCTTTTCCACCTCTGTGTGTCATAAAAACAACAGTGAGGCCAGTGAAAAGACGCTTATCCTAATGAAATGCAATGGAAACAAAAGTACAAGTTAGCAAGTTAGCAAGTTAGCGCTGCTGCTGGACCTTTTTTAGAGTTAGTTTGATCACAGTCCTACTATATAGGCTAAATGAACATCACAAAGATAATACAGGTGTTTGTCTGAATATATGGCGTATTTTAATGGTTGAACTTTGAAGAGTCTCTACAGAATCTTTTCTAGCTGCTCTGACTATTAGCTGTAGCATTAGCCACGAGCAGAGAACAGCTGCTGCATCTACGGCTCCTCATTCAGGACAATTCAAAAAGACTAACACAAATTTCAAACATGAACACAAATTCCAAAATACAAATGCAAATAAAAAAAAACGCACTCAAATTCTAAAGCACAAACGAACATTTAAAAACACAATGCAAATTAAAAAACACAAATTCAAAAACACAACAGCAAAATCCACAACACGAAGACAAATTTCAAAATATTTATTAATTTAATTGACCTTTATTTAACCAGGGAAGTCCCTGGTTAAATAAAGGCAAATGTTTAATTTAAAATGTTATTTATTTTTTTTTAGGGTAGGGGGGCCTTCTTTATTGGGATTTGCATTTGTGTTTTTGAATTGTTACTCTTCAAAGACACCATAGAAAGCCCTAGTAGATTAGTTCTTACATCAAAAACACAAAATGTACACAATTTTCAACAACAATTATTTGATTACTAATTTGGCTGACTATTTCACTCTTGATTGAGTGATGAATTGTGACTTGTCAAGTAACTTGTTGTAGACATACTTATTTTCCTAATATACAAACTAAACAAATGTTCACAAAGACTGGAATTTTCTCCCCAAAACCTAATTGGTCCCCTGTACACAATAAGTCACACTTTTGCCCTTTGCCTGTTTCCCTCCATTGTTAACCATTCTGCGCAGACTTTTTCAGATATAAGCAAAATGTCAGCGCCAGCCCAGCACCGATGAAAGGGCAACAGATAAAACACACTGCTACAATGACAAGTTCATCAAGCTCATTCAAAGCCTTCATTACAGTAAGCTGCATTTGCTTTTTATCTCAAGTCAGAGGCCCAAGTTTGCTTACATTCAAAACAAAAGTATATACTGTATTTAAAGTGCATTTACTGTTTGTGTGAGTGTGAGTGAAAGTTTGGTGTGAAAAGTACCTGTTTATAATTTGTCAAGTTGCAGTTTGAGGAGAAAATCTGTAAAATAAAGTTGAAATTTACAGGAAGGGATGCTGAGTTCTAAGCAAACTCTTGTGATCTCATACAAACTCTTAAAAAGCTAAACTTTTAAATTACTTTTTCACTTAAATACTTTGATAATTGACCAGTGAAAATATCTGGGGGGAAAAACAAAACACTTTTAGTTTTAGTTATTTAAATCTTAGTAACAGCAGTGCAGCCAACACAATAATGCTGAATGTTCGAGTTTTTTGGCTGATAAATATAAAATTATATGTTCAGTTACCCTTTCAATTAGAATTTTTCTGCCTCTCTCCTCGCAAGATGGCAGCCGCAACTGCCACGGCAACAGGCCCCACGCTCTTTCTATTCATTATAATAACTCATTGGGCAGGAACTGGTCAATGGCTTTTTGCTCACTGTCGTTCGGTGTAATATTTGATGTTAGCTTTAGCCTTTTGCTAGTGCTCCACAAGCTATCAGACATGCACAGTTGCGTTTCTTTGCGTGACATGCGGAACGAGCACAAACTGAATGACGTCAAACAAAGTCGAAAGTGCGAACATGGCCATTTTGACCAATCAGAGCGAGATTTAGTCGAAGCTAAAACCTACGACATTTTACACAAAGCTAAAGGCCTCTGAAATGGAAAAAACAGCACTGTGTGTTTGCGTAGAGCTCTATAGAAAATTGGTTTCTAGTCTGAAGAGATGACAATTCATTCATTCATCGCATAGTCTGAAAAACAAGCAGGCAGCAGGAAGCAACAGAACTGAAAGAAAAATAATAAGGGTAGTTTAAATGCACTGTTGGTTCAAAACAATAAATACCTCCCATACACTGACTGCAAGGTGAGTTCGGTTTGAGACATGTGCGAGTTTCTCTTGCGAAGAGCCTTTTACACCAGCTCCAGTCCACTGCAGTCCGTGTTTGCCCCAAAGTCACGAGGATTAACATGGATTCCCTGCGAGAATGCTCGTATTGAAGTCACTTCAGACCGACTAAAAAAAAAGACTCTCTACGGACTGCTCCCAGGTCTGTGTACAAGGCCAATTGGTTTTAGGCACTTTCTAAGTCTTGCAAGAGTTCCACGAATCCCGCCTCGCACCCAACTCACACTCAGGGCCCGATTTATCAAGCATTTGCACATGTGCAAAATAGGTTAGGGGGAGCAAAACCTTGGCAGAGATGACATTTTTCTCTCACACACACTCTAAAGATGCAGAATTTGAGGTGTTTAATGTCTGTTTTGTTTAGTATGTTGTATGTGCATCCTCCAGTATTAAAGTTTGTAAAAAATGCTCACAAATAACATGATTTTTTATGTATTGATTGATTGAATGATTGAATTAATTTAGGCACTGGCTCAAAAAATCAATTGTCCATCCACCAGTGGGATTACCACTACTAATGTTACAACGGCTGCTTCTGTTCAAACAGGAAGTCCTCTTAAAAATGTCACCAAAATCAGCAAACTGTGGAA